>JAODUD010000001.1:34319071-34336547 GCA_026784285.1 Stomatorhinus walkeri | reverse complement strand
ACCAACCCATCACAGGACACAAGGCAGGGAACAACCCAGGATGGGGAGCCAACCCATCACAGGGCAGAAGGCAGGGAACAACCTAGGATGGGGTACCAACCCATCACAGGACACAAGGCAGGGAACAACCCAGGATGGGGAGCCAACCCATCACAGGGCAGAAGGCAGGGACCAACCCAGGATGGGGTGCCAACCCATCACAGGGCACAAGGCAGGGAACAACCCAGGATGGGGTACCAACCCATCACAGGGCACAACATGCAAATTCCACACATGGAACCCTGTCAAAAATTTGAATCCTGGTCCCAGAGGTGTGAGGCAGCAATGCTAACCACAGCACTGCCCCATAATAGAATCATGCATCTTTAATTCAATCTACTTGGTCAGCCTGTAAGGTGAATTCCAACTAGTGTTTGCTATAACATACAACTCAAAACCTTCAGGCACTACATTTCAAGTTGATGTTTTTCACCTGATTCGTAAAAGGCTACCAAATAGTTGTCATGCCACTGGTAGGAAAAAAGGTGACAATCACCTTATGGCTCAAAGAAACACAGGATATTACAATATAACAATATACAATATAGCATTGTATAATATAACAATAACACAAGAACAAAGGGCCACGGTGGGTCATAAACAGACAGGGAAACACCAACTTAACTAAAACAAGACTTAACAAGGTCACTGAAGTAACAAGGACTAAAAAGTCAAAAGAACAAGTAAGGGAATAGACTAGACACAGAAACAGACCTATAAACTGAACCAGGCAAATGCTGCACCAACAACCCGCTGCAGAAATGAACTAAGGCAAGAACTTAAATACACACAGAAAACCAGGAAGAGCAAGGGACTAGTGTGACTCATAATCAATTAACCAATCAAAGGGATCACAGATTAACTAGAAACAGGTGGGGTGGAGGGGGCAGCAGGGTGGTGCCACACACCTCTGGGACCAGGGTTCGAGTCTCCACCTGGGTTACATGTGTGTGGAGTTTGCATGTTCTCCCTGTGCCGTCGTGGGGTTTCCTCCGGGCACTCTGGTTTCCCCCCACAGTCCAAAGACATGCTGAGGCTGATTGGAGTTACTAAATTGCCCGTAAGTGTGCCTGTGTGTGTGAATGGTGTGTGAGTGTGCCCTGTGATGGGCTGGCCCCCCGTCCAGGGTTGTTCCCTGCCTCGTGCCCATAGCTTCTGGGATAGGCTCCAGACCCCCCGCGACCCAGTAGGATAAGTGGTTTGGAAAATGAATGAATGAAAAGATGGGGTGGATTATAATTAGCTAATCACAAAACAAGGAAAATCCAAACACAGAATACGATGAAACACTGAAAGCTAGCAACAAAAAGAATAACTACGAGCCAAAGGACTTGGAAACATAAAACAAGATACAGGCATAAAGCAAAACAGGAACACAAGGTTAACTTATAACAAATACAAGGAAAAACCAAAAGCTAAAATAAAACAGAAATAAACAAATGGTAAGGCATGACAAAGGGCAGCCTATGAGCTATGCAGGGGTTGGGAGAGCAAGGAGGAACACTGGAAGCCAAAGGGCTGAGAGACAGGGGCAGAGCAGGATGACATGATGCCTGCAGGCCCAATGGGGAAGAGACACAAAGGGCTGGGTCAGACAGTACAGACCCTGACAATAGTATTAAAATTCTATTAAAATAATTTTGTTGCTCTTAATACAATTTGTTCAATGCAGGATAACAGCAAACTGAGGGCCTCTTGCAAGAAACAAGAAGCCAAAACAAGATACCACAAATCACAAACTCGCAGGTAAACACTATGGGAAATTCAGCAGTTAAAGGAAACACACACATCTGGAGACTGATTATGAACAAATCTCATGGAATATGTTATATAGCTGTATAGTGGGTAGGCCTTATATTAGCATTTCACAGCTAGACGCACAGAGAAGGTTTTTACAGAAATGGTTAGAAACATAGTAAAATACAACAATGTCCAATAAATCAATGAGTATCAACCAGTGAAACATCAGTCTTTTTTCTGCAAGCACAGCTCACAGGACTGGCAGAGCTGATGCAGCCAGGTAAGAGTGGAAAGTGCACAGCAGGAAGAATCTCACGCTAAAGGAACATTCAAAGTTTTTTTGTAATTACTGATTCACAAAAACAAGCTGCAAAGAACAGTTGTAATAAGACTAAAACGACTTCCAACAAAAACCTCAGAATCTGCATATTTTGTATGACGTGCTACTGTTACAATACTCAGAGCGATGCTGCAGCTAATGTTCACCTTGCAGATTGTGCATTTTCCATGCGGCTCAGGAAGAAAGTCAGCCCATATTTAAAATCTTTGTTAGACATTACTGGCACATCTCAGTGCTTCCTGCAAAAAAGAACAGCCACACAGCTGATGTCATAAGGCTTTCCAAAACACTCACTGGTATAAAACGACGGAGTTAGTGTTAAACGACACTATTAGCTGCAATGATTATCTTGATAATTACACTCATCAGCCTTTGGCTTCAGGCAGGGAGAGGTAAGTGACTTTTGAGATGACCACTGTATTCTATATTAATATCATCATACATTCAATACTTAAACTTGTGAGATAATTAAGTGGCACTGACTTGCAAAAACTTAGACTATGGGACATTTCATTTGTTGGGGTATTCTGTCTGTTTTTCCATATTTTATTTGGATTTTATTCACTTTAAATTTCAACTATTCACTTGAAATCAACTGTTCCTAGAAAAATGTTCACATAGCATGCTGCCACACTGCTGCTATGCTCAGGAAGTGTTTAAACTGTAAGCCTGAAAGGCTGGCCTCATTTCCTCACCTTACAGACCTGTCTCCCCTCAGCCCTGCACGTGTTCCAGCCCTACAGGGTTGTGGGCCGCGGAGGTGAGGCTGTGCTTCGCTGTTCCTACGAGCTGTCGAGTGGGACGGAGGAGCTACACCTGGCCTTGTACCGCGGCCAGCATGAGAAGCAGGACATGTGTGCCTCCACCTTCAACACTAGCCAGTCCTACTTTGAAACCCAGGGAATAGTGAAATGTAGGGGAGAAATTTCGCCCAATGGTGTAGACCTCACTGTGACTGGCCTGAAGGGTGTCGACACAGACCTGTACTTCTGTGTCCTGGAAGTGCTCTTTCCCCCACCTTACCGTCTCCAGGTTGGGAATGGAACCATAGTCTACATATTAGGTAAACAACCCTAACCTCCCTAACACTGTTCTTGTTTACCTGACTGCTTTTCAATTTCCAATAATGATCACGTGCAAGGCGACAATACATAAGTTTAGGAAACGCTTCTTAGTCCATTTTCTTGGCCCACAGCACAGAAGACAGCATGTCTGCTCTGTAATTAGAACAGTCCTTAATATGGCAGGGCTCTCAGGCTCCGCATTATACATTTTTTTTGCAGTATTGTTTTCTTAGGAAATACTCATTGAGACTATCGTCATAGCCTCATTTTCAGGGAAAAAGATGATGATTTTGTGAATTATCGGCTTTGACACAAGCAGAGAAACCACTGAACAGTGAACAATTGTGGTTAAAGTGATTACCGTCTTCTTTGAGAAGGGATGCCCCCAGCCCATAACTTACCAGCTGCATCACACACAGATCTCATTTAGAGAGGAAATAATAGCCTGCATGATTGATCATAACAGTTTTTTTCCACTGAATAATTCCAGCAAGTGAGGTTAGATTCTAACCTTAGAATGTAGCTGCTCAATATGTGTAATACGACAATAGTACTGCAGCAGCCAATATATTGTTCCGTAACAGATTCATCTTGTTTTCTGCAGAAGAACCGGACTGTCCAGCACATGCAGAGAAAATCGTAGCTGATCCAGAGGACACCTCAAAGGAAGCATATGTATTAGCATTAATACTGTTTGCGTTTGTCGCCATCGTCATTGTCATCATTGCAGTCATCAATAGTGTAAGTTTGTATGCTAGACACAAAAATGCTTGTACATTTGTGCTAAATAGTCATATAGCACTTATATCATAAAATAGTCCAGCTATCACTTATTGAACACATAGTTAACTACTGAAGGGAATGCATGTTTTAAAAGTTGAAATCATTATTTGTTTTGTTTTCCATATGCTAACATAGCCCTGCTTAGCTGCAGTTGGCCCCCAAGCCTTAACCTTATGGTGCATCTCTGTTGTAATTGCAGATCATCAACATGAACCACAGGAGGAAGGTTGTTGGAATGCCTCCTGTCACCTCGAAAACGTTGGACTGCAGATTTGGCTATGAGAATTTCCTATGAAAATTTACCTTTGAGAATGTATGACTTTTTACGTTAACATTATATGTTGTTTTAACTGTGTACTTTACAATGTGAAGAATAGTGGTGCAACAACAACAGATATAACCTTTTAAACAAAGGAATAAAACTGTAACATTTAAAATGTCAGAATTAAGGAATGTAATTTTTTCACATTCAGTAGCTAGTAGTGGGATTTCTTACATAACTTTCATTACAAAGTTCAATGCATGACATTGTTGTGGTATATTAATTCGTGTAATACACAAGCAATATTTTATAAGTAACACATTTTGTTAGACATAATTATTCATTTTCAGGGATCCTGTGCTACCACACATGATTCTGTAGTTTTATTTAGAATGTGTTATTTTGTTTTATTTTTATTTTTTGATGCGCACATTTTCAGAGAGAATGAATGTCTTACAGGAATTTTCCTTTCAGTGTGAAATCTAGCATTGCCAGCAGGTGTCAGTGTGTCATTAAGTTTTCTCAACTGCTTCTATAAACTGGAGTTATATTCAGCTTACAATATGAAGTGTTTGAGGAATACCTTAAATGTGCTTTGGATTTCATGGACTGTGTGTTAAATAGCCATGTTAATATGCAAAAATGTGAACCCTAATAATGACCTCCCTTGGGAGCTCCTTCACATGATTTGTCTGTATTTCAAAGATATAGTTTTATCATATTGTCCCAGCTTCTTTGAAATGTGTCTCACAAAATGCAATTAAACATATATCCTATACTTCAAACAATTCTGTTGCCATTCTTTGTTGTTTATCATGACAATTTTTCTATGTAATAATGATGTCAGAACTAGGTGTATATGAGTTAATTGAATCTTATAATTATATTAATAACGGTATACTTTTGTGATTGTGCCTGACTGGGGCTGGTGTGTTATTGCGGATTCAAATTCCTTGGCTGATAGAGTGATGTCACTGTTGGATCCTTTGAATAAGGCCCTCAACGTCTGTTCTAGAAACTGATACGACCTTCTCAATTGTACATCATTTCGAACGAAAGTATATGCTAAATGAGTAAATGTCATTTAAATTCTTGTTATAACACTGATACAAATCACATTAAAAAATGCAAATAGTCAAAAGTGCAAAATTTCTGACACAGCTAAAATACAGGATGCCGTCCTTTTGCACCGTTAGTTATTATCAGTCTCGTGGTCACTGGCGCTCTCATTTTGTGTTCAGGACCCACAACACAAGCTTTCAAAACAGGATGTGGGGTCGCCAGAGTGCAGATTACGAAATGGATAATATAGTTCCTATTGAGATCTACCATCAAAGATACTAATTTTGCATTATTTTCATCTGGGAAAAAAACGAAGTTGAACCCATTGAAAAATTTCAAGTCAGTAGTCTAAAGGGTTTGATGACACAAAGTGTCACATTCTAACCTTTTGACTTTTGTTGGAATGGAAAGTAATTTCTCATAAAAGACATCTGAAGGCAAAGAAAATGAAGTTTCCATTTGGCTTTACCTTCTTCCTTTTTCTGAGAGTTCTTCTGAGAGCTATTTGCACCTTGCCAGCGAACATGCCCACATGTTCTTCATGCTGTCTGCTTCGTGAACTAACAAAAATATACTGTATATTAAACAGTATATTCTAATATATTAAATGACTTGTGAGATGTATGATGTATTTTCAAATATATGACTTAATATATTGCTTTTCTATATTATATTTATATTACGTACAGGTGGGTAATACTCATATCTAATTCAATTATTGCTCTATTAGTGCATGACAGATTATGGGGGGCATGAATTTGCAACTTGATTATATTCATAAATTATTACACAAGAATACAACAAAAATTGTAAGTAGACCAAGACTAAAGTCATCCAGTTTTAATTTTGCAAATGTATTTTAACAGGTTAAAATGACCTAACACAATTTCGACATTTTTTCTTCCCACCTCAACAATAAAGAGCAATAGACTTAGTGAATGAGAATCTTTTAAAAGAAAATTTTATGAAAATGTAAACATGTAATTAAAACATAAGTTTAAGTCAGCAATGTACAGATGTAATGTACTGTACATGTAAGTAAAGTTAAATACCTACTGGATAGCAGCTCTCCAGGACCGGAGTTGGAGACCCCTGCTGTAGTGAGAGCTCAGGCGACAGTAGGGTTAAGAAGCTGCAATCCAAATCCAAGTCCTTACAAAAGGAAAATGCCAAACTCCGTAACCTGGTAACTCGAGGCAAGTAGTTTTTTTGTGTTTTGTTTTAAGTTCCTTCTGTGCAGTGAAGTTTTGCATCCATCCACCCATATCACAGACCTGTCATTTGCTGTCTTTGCTTACAATTTTTCTGGTCAAGTTTATTGCAATAAAGTTACATAAAAGTCATAGCGTTTTATACCACATTGGATGAAATCAAGACCTCAGTTTAGTACAAGAAAAGTAAGTTTATTTTAAGTCAATAATTCAAAATTACCATGGTTTACAAGTCATTTTGCATTTTGACATCAACAACTACAAAATAAATTATCAGTGACTTTCTCAGTAGCTTACAAAAGCTGCCTGTTTTTTACACACAGAAATAACTGCAATGCTGATTGATATGAAAAAAGTGCCGAGTATTCATTTTTCAAGGGATGAAGAGAGCAATAGTTACAACACCAATGGCACCACCCAGATGCTAAATCTGGTGAAGTGCGAACGACCACCAACACAAGAATTTGTGAACTGAGACACCGAATGAAGAGTAAGACAATGGAGTCTACATCTACTGCAAACAACATGAATGTGTAGTTGATTTTTCCGATTAATCAGACATATTCTGTTTACAAAAACATGTTAATCAGGATATAAATTTGACAAGCTCAGAAACAAATAATATGAATAACTTTACAGCATTCGTCTGTAAAAATTATTTTAAAATAATTTGATGTTTTATAAATTGTTCTCATTTTGCTGAATGTTTTGTAAATAAAGGTCTAAATATATGGTTTTTTTTAAACAAACTTGTGGAAGAAGTCCACAATTATTTTTTTCTTTATTATATTTAAACTGATTATCTTTGCATTTTGGATAGAATTTAATAATACACAGTGGTGACTACTGTTTTAAATATGTTTAATATGTCACACACAAATCAATGCCTTGTACTAGGACACTGGTACCACGATACGACATGTTATCAAGAGGGACGATGCTTTCCATCAGTAACGATTGGGCAGCACCTGTATCCCGCAGGATAGTCACAGGGTGTCGCACATCAGTCTCATTGAGCGAAACCGAACCAGAGAACACAAAAGGCTGGAAGGCTGGCTCCACTTCTTGAGATAGGGGTGAAGCATGTATGATGTGAAGTAGTTTATCATATTATTATAGTTATGATTCATAATATATTCTGAAATATATATGAGTAAATCTTTTTTTCAAACTGCACATCATACGTCTAATACACTGCTATTTATATTATAGTATAGCTGCAAATATTATTAGATGTATGATATGACATACGTATATAAATATAAGCTCATTTCCTTTTCCATTCCCACTTTCCTTTTATTGGTCGGATGAAATATGCTAATTTTTTTAGATTTTCATGAGCTGTATGACAAAATCATCAATATTAAAACGATAAAAGGGTTGAACTACTTCAGTTGTGTGTAATGAATCTAACATATATGAAAGTCTAATGTTTATCAGTCCATTACATTAAATAATGAACTTTATCACAATATGCTAATTTTTTTAGAAGGACCTGTATACGGTAGCCCATTTACAGCCTGTCTCCTGTGGAATGTACCAGGCAGATACTGTATGTCTTTTTAATCGGCCTGAGGTAGCCTATGGAAATGGATACTAAAAGATACTGTATAATTAAACCTGCATTTCCTCACATAATATTACGAGTGTGAGCCTCCGCTTTGAGACATCTCAAAGGGTAAATAGACATTAATGAAATATAAATTCAAACTAACATATTGAATAGCAAACACTGTACGCCATTCTGTTAATGTCACCCAGCAACAGTAATTTCAGATTCTTTTCAAACAACCCTCTGGCCAAGCGCTACGATTTAAGAATGATAGGGTTAGGGCAATGGAAGAACCAGCATTTATTAACACCACACGATGGTCTGTGCATTTGAACATTCGCACATACAAATGCATTCAAAGGTGGATAACAGCAAAAAAGTAAATAAAATAAACCAGCCGGGACTGTTTCAACCCACCGCCTGAGGCATCGTCTCGTCGGCGCATGTCGGAGCTCAATGTCCTCTTTACTCACTTAGCTTAGCCGCCGACCCAGGAACGGCAGGTAGAGAAGTGAATGAACAGAAGAACTGAATCCAGATCAGCGTCCTGGCAAAAAATAGTTCCCCGAATGGACAAACTCCGTCCCAGCCCCAGTCGTTTCCCCGTAGACAACGTATTTCAGTCCGACCAAACAACGGAGCTCAGACGCCCGTGCTGCTAACCGACAGGCCCCCACCACCATTGCTTCTCCTAGCGGCTAGTAGCTATCCCGCGGCGGATGGCTCTCTCCTCCGTGGGGAAAAAAACATTTCTGGACAGAAACCGTCCAGAAACAAACAAAAAACGCAGGGAAAAACAAACAAACATGCACTTAATATTTAAACGTTTATCGATCCTTATTCAACTCTCTTTCCCTTAGACACAATCCCCCCCATCTCCGTCACCCCGCGTCGTCTCTCTCTCTCTCACACACACACACACACACACACACACACAAACAAACGCTCCTCAACAACATCTCCCCGGTTTTCAGAATGTCTTTCGTCAGTTCCTCCTAAAGGTACCATAAAAGGCAAATATTCCTAAGCAAGCTCAAACATTTTTCCCGTTCTGAACATTTCGAACAGAAATAAAGGCATAGGCCTATTTCACAGTTGTATTACACGTGCTTTTTATTTTATAGATTTCTTTTTAATCTGTACGATGAAAAAATGCAATTTCTCAATATAATTCCATAATTTTATTTTAGAAATTAAAAATTAAATTGTTTCATTAAAAAACTGCCCATATTCATACTACTGAGATTTCGAATAGGGAATCTGTCTTTGGCTGGACATAAAATAACATGAAAGACAATGCTGATTGCGCGGTCAGGGGAGGAGATAGTAATCTAAAAAACAAGAAAATGAAACCTTCACCTTTTCTGCTATTTCCTGTCATTAACAGAGTGACACACAAACAGGCGGTGAGATTTTACAAGTGGGGGGTAACACGCATAGGGAGTTTTCCTACCTATCTCACCCATCAGTCACCCTACTTACTGTGAAGCCACAGTGTCATTTATGCTCAGTCTAAAATGGCAGCTATGATTTTTCTGTTGCTTCTTCCAGTGGCCCAGGGTTCAGGTGATGGTAAGAGAGTACTACATACTTCTTTTCATTTTTTTTTTATCTTCAGTTAATTCTCAGCTCATGGTAACTGAATATAATTTGCAAAACTACGTTAACTACTGTAATGACACGAATAGTAAATTATCCAGCATCTTAAAAACTTATGTGAGTGATTGTGGGAGGTTAATCTCTTTGTGGGTTACAAAATTTACATGGGATTGACATGAACAAAACATACTTGTCAGACACAGAATTATGTAAACTGAATGTAATCCAACCGCGACAGACTATAATTATATATGAGATAAATGCTCAACACAGTCAGTAAAAAACATTATTTTTAAATACTTTAAAAACCCTAAAGCTAATTTTCTTATTCTAAAATGAAGACCAACCTTTATAGTATATACGAAAACAAAAAAGGACCAATATAGGGCTCAAGAAAATAGAAAATTTTCTCAAAAACTTGGAATCCTTAAAATAGCCACCATTTTCAACAGAAAGCGTTCGGTTCCAGTCGGAAATCATATACAACTCCACTTGAATGGAAAATCTATCGGATTGAATTCTGAAAATTGGATGCTTCATTTTCTTGTTTGGGGTTATAATTTTGCTGCCGTAATACTAAGTGAATGTTGTGCCTTTGAAGTATGTTATGATAGACATCACTGATATTTGCTGATAAAGTTGATAAATTGTTTAATTGATTGTTAAAGATCACCAAGTCACCAGACTGACTTCCAGTCCTGCTAATCAGCAAGTGCTAACGTTTAAAGAGTATATAATTATGGGTTCAAGCAGGTATACCGTGTCATATCATTATGATAAAAATAATATTCGATCTGATCTACTCCTGTATTATAGCCACTTGTGTCAAGTGATAAACATTACAAGTTGCTTTTGGTAAAATATTCACTGAACAACTAAATGTCACTACAGGTGCTTCTTGACTCACGATGTGGTTAAGTTCCGTAACTGAACCTATATCGGAAGTGGGAAGTTGAATATGAACATTGTATGACAAATAAATAAGAAAACAAATCACTATACTTTCACTGATCGCTGCTGGAATAAGCAAACAAATACCACTAATTGAAAAGTAAATAAATGAATACAGATTTATTTGGTTAAACAGAAAATAGCAGTGTATTTATGGACGCAATCACTATAGCGACTGGAAACATGGCTACATGAATACTGCCGTCACCCGGCCTCAGTACCAAGTATTGTATCACTAGCCTAGCAACAGATAAAAAAAATCATGGTTTACTACTGAAGGTGCATCGCTATCACACCATTGTAAAGTCAAAATAGCGTAAATCGAACTACCGTAAAGCAAGGAGCATCTGCACAGTCCAGTACTTTAAGTCATTAGCCATGTAAATCATTATAGAAAATGACTGGATAAATCACTGAATGCAGCAAATCAGATTACAAGTTATAATGGAAAGTGGTAAATGTGGAGAGTCGTTTTCCTATTCACATCACTGTGAAATCCTCTACAGAGTTGCAGGTGAAGCAGCCATTGTGGCAAAGTGTCAGTCCCAATGGCGTCACCAATATTCCATGTAGCTGCAGTGGGAAGGACAGGGTGGATGAGGAGCTGGAGATAAAGCTGATGAAGACAAATGACCACCATTGGAGCTGCTCAGCCAATAAGAAGACATCCCCACACTGCTCTGCGCAGAACAAGAGCAGCAGGCTCACTCTGTTCACCCTGTCACACCAGGAGCCCAACGACGTGTACATCTGTCAGTGCACTAGGTTGTTGCCTCTTCCTCTCATCAAGCGAAATGGCACTGGAACCCTGCTCATCCCAGGTGAGTGCTCACAGAAATGAACTGCAGACAAGCACATACAAAAACACAGACAGTAATAAGAGAACAAGTGTCAATGTTTAGCCCACAAAATATAACTTCTGCATTCTATGTATATATCAGGGCTATTAAATCACAGTCCTAAAAGTCCATGTCCTGCTGATTTTCCAGCCTTCCTTCACCCATGAGCCAGGTGTGAAGCCCCTGTAGCCAATCAGAATCAGTAATTATAAAGTAATTACCAGGGAGAACTGAAAACACGGCCTGGATTTGGAATCTAGATTTAAATAGCCCTGCTATTGTTTTTTTTAAGCGATTGATTGTCATTGCTGACAGACTGCAACAAAATGTGTCCTTTGCTCAGGGAGTAGAGTTTGGGGCTGTACCTCGCTGGTCAGGGATTTGAACTAGCAACCATTCAATCACAAGCTCACTTGTCTAACCATGAGGTCACCACTATCTAGATACTCCAAGCCTCTAGATATCTTACCAAAAGGTGTCTAGAATCAGAATGCTGCATAGGAGTACAATAGCTCTGAACAAGAAACCATAAGGTGGTAAATTGATAGCATGTAATTGGTTAACCAACTACTAGCTAATAAAAATAAGCATCTCAAATTGTGAAAACTATGGTTCTGAAAGATTTAGAATTAATTCTTTGAATTGAGTACATAAGTAGTGATACAAATTGTGTCTAGTCAAGTGTTATGTCGGCACCAATGTATATCGCCTTAAACTATCCATTCGTAATAAAATAATATAGCACCACACATCCGGTAGATGGTCGCTACATAATGAGATACTGTCAGAATGACAACATTGTATCCCCCCATCTAATCCCAAATCCTCTCACATGCTCCAACCTTTACCTCTAGCCCCCCTACACTGAGCTTGGGTGGTTTCAAATATTTTACCATCATACCGTCCACACAGTATAATCCGGTATACGGTATTTTGACAGTGTTTAACACTATTCCGGCATTTTGAAATCTTGGTGCCCCCACGATACTGATAGTATTACCCCAGTACCACCCAACTTTGTGTGACTTGTTTTAATGTAATTAGGCCTCAGCAGCTGTTTTTTCATGTACTGACTTGGACTAGGGCTAAATATCAGTTAATACTTCACATTTCCACGTTAATCTGTGCACAAGCGGAGTGATGTAAATTTACTCATCAGGGGTGTCAGGTGGACTGTACAGATGCAGCCCAGATATCGGTGTGCAGCAGATACTTTGCCCGTCGTTGCTCCTCGGTTGCACGTGTAGAAGGAAATTGCATGTTTCCGGTTTTCCACAAAAAGAAGAGTAGTTGTAATTATGGACATTTCTTTTAAGCAAATTGTGTGATGGAACACAAAGTATTCTGGTGCCTAAATGTGTAGAAATCATGCGAGGCTAAGAACAGCATGCAGATTGAAATATAGTTCGATATTTCCGGCACTGCAAGAACATTGCATATATAATGCTATAATGCAGTTTAATGTTTTGTGCATTTGTAAGCAACATTTAAGTTTATCTGTTATTGTTCATTAACACACATTATATATACAGCAGTGCAAGATGATGTAAAATGGGTACAAGAGAACAGTCAAGTATGCATATTGAGATTCACTCCAAATCTAAATTGCGTCGTTTAGCCTATTGTAGTCTCTTTTTCTTGTGAACACCATGAAGTATAGGGTTTCTGGCAGAAACTTGACCATGCGGTCCAGCTGCTCCCCATCTTTGTTTGACTGTATTAAGAGATGCCGGTTTCCCTCTGTTCACAGTAATCAGCCCTCAGACCATTACAGTCATCTTCCAATTTCTTTTGCACGTCTCAACTAACTGATTTTCAGCCTTTGATGTCAGTTTCCTTGCCTCAGACTGTTTCCGGTCACTGTTGCTTCCTGTCGGCCTTTTTCTCTGTAAACAGTAGGTCACGCCATGCTTAGAAACGTTCAACTTTCTGGCTGTTTGTCGATGAGAGATCCCTTCTTTTCTTAAAATTCTCATTTTAACCATCTATTCAATTGATATCTTCCCAAGATCAAAAGTCTTCTGAGGTCACCCTTCCCTTTGCTCCAACCAAGTGCTGCTGCTTCAGTTTTGTGCCATTTGATCAGTTCCAGGTCGTCACCCATGCAATGTGCCTGCAAAGTTTGAAAATGATCCATCAAGCAGTTTTTTAGTTACGGTGCTAATGAGAATATGTCTGCTGTGGCAGTGGACCTATCACAAAACCATATTTAGTCCTTGTTCAGAGAATACAAAAATCATGTAAAATGTACAGTCTTTATTTTATCATAGGAATCTATGCATGTTTTGGCCAGTACATGATGGACATTAAGGAATCACATGACATTCTTGACATGGTAGTGAAGATGAATACGGGATGAATGGGAAGGTGTTTTGACATGAGCAAACAGACAAGAAAACAGAAAGGCTACAAAAGGTGTTTAAAGAGTGTATATATTAAATCGACCAAAGATATTGGCTGATTTAACAATAAAGTTAGCTGTCTATTTATCTAGTTCATTCAGCTATCTGCCTCTCTGCCAAAGTCTCCAAGGAGAGCAGTAATGAACATTATTTTGGTGACCTCTGTTTTACTAGGAACATTTGTGATTTGCTAGGCACAGCCAATAAATCCTTGCTTATAATGTGTGCAAAAATGATTTCAAAGATTCAGTCCTGCTGCAATGTGTGAAATCACACCGCAGATGTGTTCTAATGCGACTGATGTATTGCATTTGTATTGCATTTTTATTTGCTCAATTTTCAAGTATGAGAGAAAAACACTACACAAACTACAATGCGATATGGTCTAGGTGAGTAACGCTACTTGCATGCAAAAACAGCCATCCAAGTGAACGATTGTGATGTCCGATTCTTTTGAACTGATTCTTTTCCGTGGTCAAACCGTTTTTCAAATCTAAAAGAATTAAACTTTTTGTACATTTTACAGATCTTAGATGCTAAAAACCTAAAATTATTTGATCAAGTATCATACACTGCCTGTCCAGGTCACCATTTGTCTGTAGCCATTTTGCCGTCGGTGGCCCCCCACATACTGTAATCGGTTTGATTTGTGCTGAGTGCATGCTGGGGAAGGTGGCTGTAGTTCGCTACTCCCAACTCTCCGCAATCCAGTACTGTTAGCGAGTTCTTCACATTAGTACATCCCCTTGTGAAATTTTAGCAAAATGCATTCCTGATGTTTTTTCACTAACGTCAAAATAATTCCACACAACAGATGTTTTTCTACCCGTTTAGTGTGCAGGTGTGCAAAGCAATATGGATCACCATATTAAAGTTAATTATCAGCAGTAAATATCGGCTCATTTTTACTCACTGGCTGATGGCCCATTGTTGCTGCATGGGCCGCTACTGATAATTGGCCCATACATTTGATGCATTTTTAATTATTGTTTCTTATTTAAAATGCATATAATTACATTATTGGCCATTATTGGTATCACTGTTTTTATGATTTAATTCATTTTGTTGGTAAGGTACTATGTGTTGGAGTCGTGTTTCCCAAACCCCATTATTTCTATTGGATATGTGTGTTTTTTATGCAATTTTAGTGGATGCAAGGTTTTTCAGGAACTCCTTTGCAGGACTGACTGCAGTTAGAAATACTTCCCTGCAATGAAAACATATTAAAGCTTTGGATCGTAATCAGTGCGCATTGCATGTCTGTGTCCTTCTGTTTTGTTCATAGAGATACAATGTCCCATCTTAAACTTCTGGATATGGATTCTGACTGGAGTGGCAGGATTCTTCTGTCTCTGCAGCCTTTTTCTTGCGTGTGCCTACATAAAGTTGAGGGTAAGTCATGCCGGTGTGTTGCAGAACACTGCTACCTTTTCGGTTGTAGTTTTGCAGATATAATGACAGACTGCTTCTCTCGTTTTGCAGGTCTTGCAGTCTGAAGAGGCAGATGATTCCCTAACTTATATACAGATGCAGGTATGTTGAACAACCAACCCCATGGGAGACAGAAAGATATTTGATTTGATCTAAATCAGCCTATAAATGATTTTCCAGAGGAAGAGGCGGGACCCAGACAATAATGCTGAGTACGTTGACATGCGGGAAGTGTCCTCGGTCGGCAGAGGCTCTGGAAGAGACGTGAATTACAACTCCCAGCAGTTTCACTCCATGTCATACCCCAGCAAGTGAGCACTTCACATAATCGCATTCCTTACCAAGCATATTTTGCTGTTTAAGCAGCTGCTGAAGAGCAATGACTGATTATTGGAATAGGAATGTATGATCTATGATCAATGTAAATAAGCTTTCCTGTTTATTTTAATATTCTTAACCTGTATGTTAAGGCAATACTGTCATATGCACATATATAAATATATATAAGGATATTATTTCCAGAGCCACTAAATGAAGTAAAATAAAATGTCTTCTAAAACTAAAGCTTTGAATGTCTACACATGGTACCTATGAAGGACACAGTAGCAAGAAATTCCTTGTTGTGGAAGCTGCTACACAGACATTGCTATTGGCCCAAATCACATTTAGCAAATATATCAGTAGAAAATAGAAAGTAGTGATGTATCTATAGAAATAAATCTGTGAGTATCATTTCATGGAACCCAGAGTGTTGTATGTGACTAGGATGTAGTTAAATATCAGTGGAACTTTCAGCCACTGTGACATCCTCCACCCACTTATCACACACGTCTACTTTTTTGTTTGATGTTGTTCACTCATGTCATTTCCCGTAACCGCTGTGCTGACATCACTAAGCGATTAAATTCCTGGAAAAGGCGTCTGTGAAAAAAGAATTCAGGCTGAATAAATGGTACATATTTGTAATGTATATTCTTTGAGTGGTCATTGAGTATGTTTTGCGTGACGTGTTTAAAATAGAATCACAGAACATTGTGGCTTAAGAGGAGAAAGGTCATCATAATTCTGCTGATCTTTCCTGTAGGCAGACGGAACCTAAGTGACTTTCAAGTCAGCAACTGCTGGTTTCATGCAAGATCCTCTTTCAGCTACATGCCCATTTATTAAACACATAAAAAATGTACCTAACCTGTAGTTATATCTAGATGAAGACAAACCACAGACCACAGAGACCCCATTCTGGTATGGCTTCACAATCAGTGACATAATGTCACAAAAATGATCAGCATCACGACTGAAGGACGAACCACTCAAAACGAAAATACAGGGAAATATATTTTAGTGTCGTATAAACTAACATTTGCATTAATTAGCTTTGCTCACAAGACCCCACTGCCATTCTAAACCATCCATCTATTTTCCATCTTATCCTTTTTGGGTCATAATCATAGCAACCAGCAAGGAAAATAGCAGAATTCTCTAAATATGTTACCTTAAAGCAGAGGTCTCCAACTCTGGTCCTGGAAAACTATGATCCAGAAGGTTTTCTATCCTACCTGGCTTCTGATGAGTGACACCTGTTCCTGGTATTTATCCAAAAACAGGTGTGGCTCATCAGATGCCAGGTTGGATAGAAAACCTACTAGATAGTAGCTCTCCAGGACCGGAGTTGGAGACCTCTGCCTTAAAGTGATTTCTGCATACACTGTAAGTGTTACAAGCTGAAAGTACAGTCACAGCCACACTACATTTTTTCAACCTGCTGATTTCAGGAGAGAAACATACTTTGTATACTATTTGCTTCTAAAACTGCTTTTGACGGATAAACAGTTAAGATGGATAATACAGGTCGTCGTCCACTTACGACCATGATTGGTTCCGATTGACTGGTCGTAACACGATTTGGTCACAAGTCGCATATGTATAGCCTACTGTACAGTGATGTACAGTAATCCCTCACTTATCGCGGGAGATAGGTTCCAAGACCGACAGCGATAACTGAATTTCCGCGAAGTAGGGACGCCATATTTATTTAATTATTTAACGTGTATTTGGACGTTTTTTAACCCTCCCTGTATTGTTTGCAACTGAAAAAACATTGTGATCGGCAGTTGCTGCCGCTGTTTCTTTTTCTGGTTGAAGAGCAGCTTGTAGGCGGTCATGACATCGTCGATCTTGTTGCAAAATTGGACCGATCGAAC
>JAODUD010000001.1:34291892-34307920 GCA_026784285.1 Stomatorhinus walkeri | reverse complement strand
CCCCCCCCCCCCCCCCCCCGCTACCTCGTGTCTGATCCTGATTGTAACTGCCTGTTGTCAATCCGTGCCTGCCTTTCATGTGTGTATTTAGTCGGCGTCTGTGTTAGTCTCCCTAGATCAGTCATCTGTGTTATTCGTCTGCGCGTCCTTGAGTTCTGCCCCGTATCCCTGTCTGCCTGTTTTGCCCGCCTGCCCTGCTACCGTCCTGTTCTCCTGCCCCGACTTCCTGATTAAATCCGTTCCTTTGCCCCACGTCACGTCTCCAGCCCCATTCTGTTCACCCGCCTGCCGCCGGACGTGACAGGAAGATATAAAATTTATGTGTGCTCCCTGGGATTTGAACCCCTGAGGTCTGCGTTTTTATTGGCTTTTAGACATATTTTTTCTTTTAATTGTAAATTTAATGTCTTATATTTAAATATATATATTTCTGCTATTGTAAAGCACTTTGAATTGATTTGCATGTGAATTGTGCCGTATATATAGACTTGCCTTGTCTTATTCGCACAATGCTCTGTGTGATGGGTGACTAGGGGAGGTATTACGCCACTATATCATGCTGTAGTTTAACGAAATACTAAATCCATCTTATAATAAATTGTGCATGCAGTTTATTTTATTGTATTTTCAATTTGCTATTTTAATCTTTTGAATAAATTTTAAATTAAATGTAACATTTTGTTTTTTTTTGTTAAATCAAATGTGACTGCAAAGCCAGAACCTGGACTGCGGTGCAGTCATGCAATGACTGTGTAACACATGAACACAATTTTTGAGTTATCACTCTACACACCACAGGAGTTTGTGGTGGCAGACCAGTGGCAAAACCATATGTATTCCCCAAAGTCCAGGAAATACAACTACGTACAAATTATAAGAAACAGAAATTCTGTGTACATAGGTTGAAAATCTGTTGTAAACACTAATATGTAGTAAAATAGTTGCATGTTTACAAAGGACAACCTAAAGAAAACATGGGATCTGGCCATGGAGAGCGGTCTGTCCTATTGTTTATGGAAATGAGACAAATTCATTCAAGGAATCCATTGTGTTTAATGTGTATTATTTATTGAGAAGATTACATATGCATCGCGTGAAAATCAAGTAACATTCAGTGTTAAGTTTAACGCAATGATGTTGAAATGTTGATCTCATTTGTTTTGGAGTTAGCCTTATCAAATAGGACTGTATCTTAGATATGATATATAGATATACCATTACAATATATAATAAGATACATAGAGCTTATGATATAATGAATATGTCTAAAAAGTCTAAAACATTAGAAGCATGAATGTGGGAGCAAACTTAGAAACTATATCCAATGTAGGCATGATTAAATTCAGCATAAACAAATCAGGTATGAATGGAAAGGTGACTAAACATATAAGGATATAAGAAATGGAAAGAAATTACCATTAAAAATCACCATAAATTTAAAGTAAAGTCAAATTCAAAGAAATCTGCAGATTACCAATTGCCATAATTGCCCATTATCCATTGACGATCTTTTGGGAGATGGCCCCAGGTAGTGTGTAAAACAGCAGCGCGATGAACAGGGCGCTGACCAGCAGCACGAAGGCAATGATGATGAACTTCTTATAGTTCCTCCAAACCAGATGAAAGAAGCATTTAAAGGGGTTCATGAACCAGGAGAAGGAGGTGTCTGGTCGGCTGAGGAGAGAGTAATGAGAAAGCTGATCAGATTCAGAAGTTCCACACCTACACCTCACCTTTTCATAATGTGAACTACTAGAAGCACTAAAATTTTCAAAAGTTTTTAAAAATCTGTGAACATGAATGAATATAAGTTGTTATTCCACGTTTTGTAATAGTTTGTAATGGAATAGTTCAATGTTTAAGCGTCATACTTGGGTTTCTCTAATGGTTCTGGTTCTTTGCGGGCTCGACCCACTGGATACTTCACTGCTTCCTCGGATGTCACCAGGTGGAATTCGGCTTCTACTTTTCCCTAAAGCAGTACAGTTGAGTTATTTGTTTATTTTTGGTATTTGAGGAAGATAAGAAAGAAATGCAACAAAAGACTCACTGTGAGCTCTCCAGCCTTGACAAAAGGCCACCACCCCCGTGAACGTTTCTGCTGGAAGATGGATATTTTCTCAAAGCTGTCATTCAGCATTTCCATCTTACAGGCTTTTGCTGTTTTAGCACCACGTGAAAATCCATGCATGTCCAACTCCAATGAACCTAAGAGGAGAGACATGCGTATTTTAAAGTAAATAGTATTGTTAATAAACACTTGGCAACTTGGCATCCTCTGTATAGGCCAAGGGTAGCTCAGTGGAGGTGCACTGCTGGCTTACACTGGGTGGGAGGGAGATTTAGACTCTACCCCTCTTCTGTATGTTTGCATATTCTCCCACATCACACAGGTTTCATCCAGGTCCAGAAACATGCAGTTATGTGAAGTGGAATCTCTAAATTAACCACAATACATTGTGTATGTATGCGTCACATGCCATCCAGGCTACACTCCCAGCTTTTGCCATATGATGCCTGGGATCAGTTTCACCCCCCCCCCCCCCCATGACCCTGTACTTGATGGATGGATGGATGGATGGATGGTTGGATGGATGGATGGATTCACTGTAGTGTGTAACAAAACATGTTGAAAATGACTCAAAGAACGCTTCTCACCAAGGAAGTCGTCTGAGGACAGCCGCTCGAAGTCCCAAACCTGGAGCAGCAGCACAGCTGGAAGTTTTTGCTCTTTTTTGTCTAAAGAGTAGATGCTCCCCCGCTTGGAAACAACCAGCAATTTCTCTGCTGGCAGGTAGTTGAATGGGAAAACAAAGCGCCAGTTGAAGTTGCCCTCTCCAGTCAGTGAGTTATAGTGGACATCAGTCTCTTGCCGATCATCTTCTAGGCCCTTAAGCCAACTGGCAGGGGGAGATTGGTACCGAAAGGGAGATTAATGCAAAAACAAAATGTGCTTGTGCCTTCAGAGGCTGAAAGTAACAACGTACATAGCCTAGGTGTAACGTAAAACCAGACCCACAATGTAGCGCCTTAAACGTCTGCTCCGTTGCATACCCTTTTATATAAATGTCGCTAGATTGTTGCCCTGTAATGAAGTTTGTATCTTCAAGTATGACATCTTCTGTGTTCCAAATGATGACTCTCAGCTCATACCTTCACAAGACAAGCAGAAAACGATTCAAAACAGATTCAACTCTGCCACTGAAACACTGACATGAATATCATGGGGAAAACATCTCACCCTTTGGGTTTTCGAGGAGAGACATCAACTGGAGGGCCTGGATGCGGCATGTCCATAGGAAACATGTCCACCCACATCTGCAGCTGGCCCTTCATATGTGAATATACAGAAATGATAACATTTACAGAGACAGTTCCAAGTTTTAGACCACAGGACAAAATATATATCATACAGTGGACTACCTGGTCCATTCCTGGTTTG
Organism: Stomatorhinus walkeri; assembly: GCA_026784285.1. Lineage (NCBI taxonomy): Eukaryota > Metazoa > Chordata > Actinopteri > Osteoglossiformes > Mormyridae > Stomatorhinus > Stomatorhinus walkeri. Next base: position 34,304,478 of record JAODUD010000001.1, on the reverse strand, counting down.
TCTTTATGGTAAAGAGTCCTGGTTTCAATATGTTCTGGGACAAGTTTGCATCCAACGCCTGGTATCTCAGCCCACCGGTGCAGGATCTTCAGTGCCAGGTGTTCATAGGACTCCACAGGATCTTCTGTAATAGAATTTATTATATAGGACAACAAATTTCATATAGAATAGAATAGAATAGAATGTTTATTGCCCTAGAACCAGGATGGTGACAGTTGTATTTGGTACAGTTCTGCTATATGTTCATAAATAGGACAATGAGATTCAAAATTCAAATGACAGGGAAATTCAAAATGGTCATAACATAATATGGAGAATGAGGTGATATAGACAGCACGGTGTCAGACGTTCAGTGAGTAGTGCATTAGTTACAAACCTGCACCTTCATCTACAAAGACAGTCTTTCCAGTGAAGACTTTGTCTCCGATGGTAATTCTTCCACGCATGAAATGTGGGCCGTCTAGGCAGTAGTCTTTGCATAACTTGACCAGCAGCTCTGAAGGCTTAATAGAATCCCTCCATGTATTGTAGCCTTCACTGATAAAAGAAATAGGAATTGCTTCTCTCAATAAAGACAGGAAAATATAACAAAATTCAGCTCTCTTCTAATAAAGACTAGGAAGAATACAAAGAACAGCTGCAGTTAAAATGAAGTGAAATGGATGTATAGATTGACAAACAGGTATGATATTTTGCCGACTTACACGGAATATTCACTTGGGAGTCCACATGTGGCCCGATGTTGGGTGTAGAAACGGTTCTCCAGGTCAATTCGAGTCTCTCCAATCAGGTCATCAGTCCCAATCAGGTCATGGTCATAGATAAAAACAGTCAACAAAGACTCCTTGGGGAATGTGGCTTGGACCTCAAAAGACCTAGATTTGAGAAATGGATGTTTTACCTTGTTATTTCATTAACTCTTTCATTGTCTCTTCATATAATCAATGTGCTTTAAACAGATCACAACTTAAGATGTCAGTCACCTGCCAAAAATAGGATTCAGTTGTTTTGGGATGTAATTGTCCCTGTCTTTGATCTCCGTATTCCCCAGCCTCAGGACAATGTAAGGATCGGAATATCCATCGGGGTCTGCTGGGTGAAGGTTGGTGGCCTTCATAACACAAAGATAAATAACCAAGGTTGGTTTCAGGGTTGGGGGAAGCACCAGAAGTACCTCACTAGAGTTTAAGTAAAGGAATTCACTTACTGAGACAATGTAAACCCGGATCAAAACCTTAACAGAAGTATTGGGTGGGATTCCCTTGTTAATCTTAAACTGCCCAGCTTCTGGGTCACCTTCTGCACAATCATCAGCACTCATCAGCTTATAGAGGCAGAATCGACCCTGAGTACATCGGAAGTTAACATATTTGTTAGAAAGCCATTGTAAACATATTATTGTCAAGGAATATGCCTTCTAAAATGTACTTTCCTACATTTCCTGACCTTAAATTTTCCAACAGTCCTCTCTTCCATGGAACCTTCTTCCTCATTGGCCTTGCCCCTGTATAGTCCAAATGTGTTGACCCAGTCATCAAAGACCCCGAATTCTGCTTCCAGCTCCTTATCATACACCTGCCAGGGATTTAAAGAGTCATTAATGCTAAGATTTACTTTGAACAATGATCCCCAAAGAGGAGGATTTTGTGTTTAGAAGAAGAAACCATTTACACCCATCAGAGGGCACTCACGTCAGTCACACACACCATTCATCCCTATACTGTAGATAATTGGGCGACTCCGCTTCACCTCAGTGACTTTTGGACTGTGAGGGAAACCAGAGTACCCAGAGGGAACCCCATAATGACATAACATTCAAACTCTACGCACAGAACCTGGGCAGAGACTCAAACCCTGGCCTCCTGAGATGTGAGGTATCCATGCCGCCCCTCCAGTCCAATCTCAGCTCTCTTTTGCTTACCTGCAGTGTTGCCACCTTGGGTTGGTCAAGGGGGGCTTTAGATTTATTCAGCTTTTTCTTCTTGTCACCATCCCTGGCTGCATATTGGTCTTGATGCCCACTCACTGGAAACAAGGGGGAGCAGCATTATTACACAAAAATGTATGCAATCTAACCCATATCAACGTCTACCCATGCCGACCCATACCAACATCTAACCTATACCAACCCATACCCATCCAATCTAACCAATACCAACATCTAACCCATACTGAGCCATACCCATGCACTCTAACCCATACTGACATCTAACCTATACCAACCCATACCCATGCAATCTAACCCATACCAACATCTAACCCATACTGAGTCATACCCATGCAATCTAACCCATACCGACATCTAACCTATACCAACCCATACCCATGCAATCTAACCCATACCGACATCTAACCTATACTGAGCCATACCCATGCAATCTAACCCATACCCATGCCATCTAATCCATACCAACATCTAACCCATACCCATGCAATCTAACCCATACCAACATCTAACTTATACCAACCCATACCCATGCAATCTAACCCATACCGACATCTAACCTATACCAACCCATACCCATGCAATCTAACCCATACCGACATCTAACCTATACTGAGCCATACCCATGCAATCTAACCCATACCCATGCCATCTAATCCATACCAACATCTAACCCATACCCATGCAATCTAACCCATACCAACATCTAACCTATACCAACCCATACCCATGCAAACTAACTCATACAGCATCTAACCCATCCCTACCCATGCAATCTAACCCATCTAACCTATACCAACCATACTGTACACTGTTTTAGTCCCCTTTGTGCATCTTCCCATGTGCAAAGAATCTATTCCTTTGCAATCCTATGGAAACAGTATCCCCTGAGCTCCACTGGATAGGAAAGGACCCATCCCAAATGCTGTATGAACCTACAGAGGCCTGCAGAGCACCAGGATGCCCATCGAGAAGAAGCTGAAAATCTTTCTGGCTACTTTGTTGCAGCTGCTCCACAACCAATATGCCAAAAGTCAGCACAGACATGTAGAAATGACCACCAGCAGCCTGTCCTCTTTATCGGTATAACACCATGAGCCATATACAGAAATTCAACCGCAGTTAGAGGCCATGCACTGAATGAAGCCCAGGGCTTACCCAGGGAGTCTACTCCATCCGAGAGCAAATGCTGGAGGGGGGATACTGCAATACACAGGGGTCTGTGTGTAGTAATGACCCAGTACACAGACAAAACACAAAGAAACGTGTTCCAATAGAAAGCGTGTTCCAAAAGAATGTGATAATGCTGCTTTTACTTACCATTATCATATATGTGTGGGAATGTATGAGCTTCTTTTTGCCTTGCCTGTAATACAATGATACAATGTTACAATGTACAGCATGTTTAACCAAAGTCAGGAAATATGTCTAGGTGGAAGTCTATGTGGAAACTTCTCACCTGCTGAAACTTGTCCACTGAGGCGTAATACTTAGACCACCAGTCAATGACATTCTCAGCAGACTCGTCAGCAATCGTGCGCTTCCGCCTCTTGGTGGACCTCCGTGTGCTCTTCCTCGTCTCCTGTCAAAGTTGGAGTGAGAAAATATACTCAGGTGGTGGAGACTTGTGTAAATTCACAAATGACCCTTGCTGAGATTTTGGGGATAAGTCAGTGGTGCAGATGCTGTGTGCTGTTCTCTCTCCACTGGGATACCTTTCTCTTTGGGGGTTCCGTCTCTGTTGTTGCAGTAGGCATAGGAGTGACTTCCTGCTGCTCGATGTTGACGTAGACATCCTCAGAAGATACCAGATCTGCAGAGCTGCTTTCTGGTGCAGGATGAGACACGCCTGGGAAATTGACAGATCTGGGATTATATACTTCTTGAACAAAAGAGACGTGAGCATCTGAGGTTCCCTCCATGTTCAGATGGGACTTTTACCCTCCGCATCGCGAATGTCCTGGAGTCGTGGTGCCAGGGGCAGTACTGGAGGGGTGTACTTGAACCTTTTCAAGCTGTTGATTACATGGCTGCCTACGAGCGTGCTCCGTCCAAAGGCACGCCAGTCCACCACGCTGAGAGTGAGCGGTGGGTGCAAGTTCTCATTTTCTGGCAGCTCCTGTGATACCAGGGGTTTAAACCTGCTCTATATCAAAGCTGTTTCTCACGGTCTTCGCTGAAGTGAACAGGTCCTTAACATTTTCAGAATTAGAATCCTAATATCACAGCACAGTATGGTTTCAAAGGAAATGAGACTGTTACCAGCACGAAGGAGTCCACCATCACGGTGAAGTTGGGGTTACTTTTGTAGCTCTGTATGACAGAGGAGCGTATGCCCTTCCCAGCGCATTCTATGAACACTTGTGGCCGGTCCACAGGGAGCAGCTGTACCTTTTTCAGCTCCCGCAGGCCCCAGAACAGCACCTGAACAATAAACAAACACTCGCTGGGAGAGAGAGGCCTCTGCACAACATGTACATGCCGAAAATGCACTTACAATATACACAAACAATATGCTGTCGTGCATTTTCACACAAACAATACTGATAGTGCTTATACTTTTATATTTTACTGTATTTAATTTATATTTGCTTATATTTTATTTGCATTTGTTATATTGTGTGTATTTTATTTTTATTTGCTTTTTTAGCTTCATTTCACCTTTTTATTTTACTTTGATTTATTCCATCCTTCTATTATTTCGACCTGTATGTTACTCACTTCTCAGTCTTTTGGTTTTATTTTAAATAAGTGAAGCACTTTGAGCTGCATTCCTTGTATGAAACGTTCTATATAAATAAAGGTTATTATTATTTTATTATTATTATTATTATTATTATTATTATTATTATTATTATTGTTATTATTATTATTATTATTATCATACTACCAAGACAGGTCAAGTGAAGTGAATGCTCCAGTCAGCAGAGACACGTTTATTAAAATAACACATACGTGGAAATCGCATTTGTAAAGAACACATCGGAGGCACATTTGCATTGGTAAAATGTGCATAGTCAAGTGTAAAATGGACTATTTCATTTTTTTTATTTCAGACCTTCACCTAGCCATACACACTGCTTTCATTGCAGGAAGTGTGACTCTGCAAGCTCACCTCCAGTCTATACCAGCTGAGTACAGGACGAATGCTGGCAGGGACAGGATAGATGTGTCCATCTGGCTCGTCCACAACTGGCAGGGATATCTCACCTGATGCTGGTATCTATGAGAGAGGATGAGGTCTATAGTAAAGGGCACTAAACAGCTACACACCGTCCCTTCTGCAAGGACAGGATGCCTTTGTGAGACTCGCCATACCTGGATGAGCTCAAAGGCACCTAACAGGTCTCCCCCCGACAGACTGCCACAGAAGAGTGGGTTGTACTGGAGCTGGGCTGGAGAGTAAGGCTCCTCTGAGAGCTGGACAACTGGCACGGTCACTGTGGAGCCCAGGTACTCTGCCTTACTCTACAAGGAGCAAGACACATGTGCTCATACTGCAGTTGCTACATCATCACATACAAGCTGCACACAACAGCACGAAATGCCTTATATCCTTCAATGAAACATTTCATTGCTTTGAATGAAACACTGTTCATGAGTCCCAGGACACCCCTATAAAACAAAGCAGCTGGCAACGTGATTAAAATGTGTTGAGGAAGTTACTCACAAAAGTAATCCATTATAGACAGAGGTGGAAAATTCAGGACCAGAAAGAACAAATCTAGACCAAGATTTTGTTTCAACCGACCAGTTGAGTACTGCTCGTGGGAGTTTTGCTTACCAAAAATGTTCTGATGGCAGAACAAAAAATTGATTCAGATTCAGGAACATAAGCAAATAGATTATGAGGTGGATCCATGGATACAAGCAACTACAGGAGGCAGGATCAAGACATCTCATTGGTTGGTCCTGCCTCCTCTAGTTGCTTGAAATCCTCTAGGATCGGATTGGTTATCTGAGACTGTGACTCTTTATACTCAACTGACTAGTTGAAACAAAACCTTGGTCTGGTTTTTACTTTCTGAATCTGAACTTTCCACCTCTGTCTATAATGGATAACTTTTGTGAGTAACTTCCCCAAAATTGCATGCTTATAGTAATATCATTACGTTCCTGCATAAAAGGTATGTTTGGAGTTAGGCATTTATTCAGGAATATTTCAGTAATACAGTCCACTAGCTTCTACAATTGTGAATAAAATGGTTAAATGGTCAATGATACCACAAAATGGAATGGAGAGTGGCTGGTTTACCAGTGCATCATCATCATACACTTCGATGACAATCCGCGGGGGCTCTTTTACAATCTCTGTTAGCTCTCCACAGAGTGTCAGCTTGTTAAAAAGAAGCATCTGGTTCCAAGTTGGGGTTAGTGTCTGATTAATGATCTGAAATTAAAACCATTGATTCACTGATTCAATCAGTCATGTGTATAACAGAACAGGAGATTCTCTCCTTATCATTCTTCTGTTTCCTCTGTGTGCTACATCCTAAGAGATCATACTTACTTCAGTGGTTTGGCTGTGCGATAGGAAGGAAACTCTAGCAAAGGGGTCAGAGAGGCCAGTGCTGTCAGCTGCAATCAGCCCACGGGCCTGGTACATGTGAGCCCGCAACTGGAACTGGTGCTGCTCTGGAGAACCCAGGAGATGATGCACGTCAGGTCTTCACTTAAATAAAGAGTCTTCAGATAGAATTCCAAAAACTGAAGTACAAGGAGCCAGACCTTGACAGATCAGGTTGTCGGGTGGGGTGGTGTTATCTGCCGTGCCCCACTGGGGTTCAAAGCCTTTGGGCAGGTTCTCCAGCATGTGAGAGGATTCACTGCATCTTCCCAGCCATATGTAGACATCAAGCTTAGCTTGCACCGTCCAGCCAATCACTCGCTTGCCTGGTGGCTGAGGTCGCACTGTTAGCACGTATCAAAACTCAAACATGCGAATCCCTCAAACCATTTGGCTAATGTAAATCAGCCCGGGCAATGCACAAATTTGATTTTAGCAAATTAAAATGACTGTATTAGTAAGTTGGAGTGCTGCATGGAAAAGATGTCTGCAGGCCCCCCATCTGCATTGCCTTGCCCAGGGGTGGGGAACCCGTTCCATGGAGAGCCGGTGCAGGTTTTTGGGATGACCTCTCAATCATCTAATAGTAAAACAGCGCTTCTCAAGTCCAGCCCTGGGGACCCACTGGTATTGGCTGACTGAGAGGCCATCCAAAAAACCCGCACCCACACCGGCCCTCCATGGATCAGGTTCCCCAGCCCTGGCTTAGACTGTTTTGGGGCAGTTGGTACCTTGAGAAATACGGTCTTGATCTTGCCACAGTCTTGGCCCCGTTCCTCAGGGCAGGAGGAGTATAGCACATCACGGGCAGGCATGCGGGCATATGCAACGCGCTTGTTGTTGCTGAGTAACCACACAAAGACATCTGGGAGGGTGTGTTGTGGCTGAATGCAGAGAGTGGTAGGAGGACTGTGAAGACTTCGTCATGCATCTGGTCAGCTGCATGCATATTTGCAAAGCGTGGCAGGTAGCCAGGCAGGGGCTCGACCACCCACACTGTCTTACACACGCATGCATGTGCACACACACGAACCACAGACTCACCTCGACTACCAGGAACTTCAGTCTCTGAATGATCCTCAGAGCATCCTCAAGAATCTCCTTCATATTCGGACTCTTCCTCTTTGATTCTATAGTAGACTTTGCCTCACTCATCATGCTTTCCTAAAAAGGAACAAAGCTGTCAGTGAGCATTATGGTGACAGGCCCAAGATTACCAGCATGGAAACAGTGATTTGTTACGTTCAATTTGTGTAGTTAGCAGACTCGTTTATCCAGAGCAATGTGCAGGGTTAGCCAGTCCATAGAACAACTGAGGTTAAGGTCCTCGCTTAAGGGCCTGACAGTGACATCACACTGCTGGCCCCAGGATTTGAACCGGCCACCTTCCGATTACAGGCACAACCCAAAAAGCCACACACTGCCCAGAGCACAGACCTCCAACACACACACCCCGACTAAACCACTTATATCATAAAAAATGTAAAGAGCTTTTTTTGCAAGTGTTTGCCTACCAGCTCCTGTCTGCATAATGTGAGTCTTTTCTTATCCAGCATGGTCAAGTGGTTCCCCTTCACCTTCTGCTCCGCAAAAGCAACAAATTTTCTACAAGCAAATATTAAAGTCAGATGATACACATTTCATCAACAGACAAATAGTGGTACAGTGGTACCTCGGTTCTCAAACTCATTAGAACTCGAATTTCTTAAAAGTTGAAACAACCAGTTCTAAAAAAAATGACCTAGAACTCAATCTGAATGTCAGAAGTCGAACTGTGAACACTGACCTAAGATAACTTGAATGCACAGATAAATGAGTCACACGGCAAGTCTCTCAGCGGAAACAAAGGATAATGCTTCAGTCTCAGCCTCACATTCACTGTGATAGCATTGTGCAAGTTTACATTAGCTGAATACATATATTTATACAGTAAAAATACATTTATACAATGATCAACAGTAACAGTAGTTATTATATGATAAAATACATTTTAAAATAAAGATTTCTTATTAATTATTTTAATATTGATAATAAACCATTAATACATTTAATTATAATAATATTGTCCTGCCGAGCGGCGTTGGAAGGTGCAGACATCAGGGTATCGGGGAATACGGGGTTTAATTACAGGTAAGGCAGGTAAAACGCAGACAGACAATACAATGACTGGACTGGGGAAACAATCTGAAACGTGGACTAAATACAGAGGACTAATGACAACAACCAGAAACAGCTGATCACACAGGGATCCCACACTGGGTTAACAAGAGGGCGTGGCACAGAGAAGGAGCGGACGATTGGGGCAGGACACATTGTTTGGATACATTTATTTTACTGTTTTAAATAGATGTGTTTAATACAGTATATAATCTATATACAGTATGTACTCTTCTTGTTTTATCCTGTTCATTTTGTGTTTAAATGCTAAAAAAAAAAAATATTTAAATATCATTTTTTGGAGCCGGGAACCAATTAATTGGTTTTCCATTATTTCCTATGAGGAAAATTCGATCAGAACTCAACGGATTTTTAGGATTAGATCCGGAGTTCTGAACGTATTAAGTTCGAGTTCTGAGGTACCACTGTTTTTCCATTTTGTCACTGGTACAATTTTAGATTATGCTATTTTTAAATGCACTTTTCAAAGCCGGACAATATCATTCATGTACATTATATCATTCATGTACATTCATGTATATTATTTTGGTCTGATATTTGAGGCCCATATAGATATTTCATTCACCTTCGAAAATTAAATTCATGAAATACCTGCAATTGCTACCAAGCTCCTGAAAAACATGGTGGGCTAGAGACAGGGCCTCAGCATCCGAAGTCAGGCTAAGCTCGGCTACCTTGCTGACCCCTCCTTCCTGTTTCAGGAAAAGAGCATCGGACAGGACAGATGCATAACAATAATGACCCTGCAGCCAGTTAGCTTGGGGAAAACACTCAAGCCTAATGTTATCACAGCAACATACAAATGCAAGAGCGATGTTCTCCAGCATGTTGGAGTAATTCAGACGAAAGGTCTGGTCCTCCCAGCGGCTTGTTACATGGACACATGGCTTCCGGTTCAGAAGAGCTAAGTGCAGGTAATTCCTGTGGAAATTGATCATAGAGTCAATGGCTATAGCTGCTTTAGTACTGCTAAATGTTCTCATCCTAATACAGTCTAATGACCCTGCTAATAAAATGCTGCAAAAAATTGTGGGGGTGGCTCACCACAACCCTGCGTATTCTGGATATGCAATTTTGGATAGATCTAAGGAAATGCGGGGCTGTACTATATTCCTATTTATACAATGCAGTGCACTGCTACTTAAATAGTATGGGGAAAATGGGGCATGTTAATACTTATATAGCACATTTTCTCAAGTTCCACAAATAGCCAGCAGTACAGACTCACACACTTTTCTCTGGATGCTAGCTGATGCTGTTCAGGTATCTCACCTACAGCAACAAGCCACCAGATTCCTTCTTATATACGATGGAAGGGGCATTGCCAATTTATAAGAACTGTATATTTCGGTACAATAACACAGAACAATTATTCATTTGCAGTTACTATAAATGTGAGAGCCTGTTTAACTACACGCATGCTCAGTAACAAACCTGTTTCCAACCATTGGTGAGGGCTTGTCAGGGGGGGTTGTGGACTTGCAAAGTTCTGACCCCAGGGGGTCCAGTAGGGGGGTGCTCTCAAATTCCGAATGCTCCGTTGCTCTCTTTTTGCTGCTGCTGACAATATTGGCGCCATCAATCAAGTTTCCATGGTTACCTGGAGTCCGAGAGACAAAACACATCTTTGTATGACATCACGATTCGCAAAATTTGCTCGCATGTAAATACTGAAAGGAAGAAGTAGTTAGGGATCAGTCTAAACATAAATACCAATGGTGAACTCGAAGTTTATAGGTTTTTCCCCAATTTTCCTGTCGATCATGGATGCCTCGAACACAGCACCAAACAGTATAAAGTTCTCCTTGTCTTCATTGCTTATCTACAAAGTGAATGAACAGCAGAATGTTGTGATAGTGAGAGAAAACAGGAAAGGGAAGAGGTACATCTGCTGCAGCCATTACTCCACACCCTCACCTCTGATGGGGCCTCCACCGGCATCACTTCTGCACCTAGGGCACTGCCCTTCTCCTCATCTGCTCCCCCTGCAGGTCCCCCTCCTGTAGCTGCTGGGATTTTAGGGTCCTTCCCCACTTTCGCATCCTTTGCCGTCTTTGATTCAGCTGCCCCCGCTCCCGAGAGAATCTCCACTGCTAACTCTAGAAGAATCCGTCCACGGAAGGACACGCCCTCACCCATTCCCTCGTTCAGCTCTAAGTTGTCCACTAATGTGGAGTTTCTGGGTGAGCCATAAAGGTTGATCCATGCTGGGCCAAAAGTGGGCAGGAAACCTGAAAGAAAAACACTGTAGGTAGTGCAGGGCAATTAATCAAATTTCGATTTCAATCATGATTTTGGTTTCCACTGATTATTAAAAAAAAATAAGATAAAGCGATTTTCGTTCTGCTTTTAATTTTGCAATGACACTCCCAATTTGTCTTGCCCAGAATCAGTATATTAAAAAATCCAGCACACGTCATTCCAGCCTCTTTTTATTCCAGTTTAATTTCAAAGAAATCGAGTACTAAAATGACAAGATTTTAAAAATTCAATAAATACATAATATTTCCAAAATCAATGAGTAAATAACTGTGATCTCAATATTGACTAAAATAATCAGATGGTGATTTTTGCCATAATTGTAGGTGGTTTCCTAACTGGGGGGTTGTGCACCAATAGCACATTAAAGGCAGGTACCTCGGTCACCATCTTGCTCATTGGCTATCCGGCGCAGGTCAATGAAATGTGTTCCAATAGCCACATCGTTCATACTGCCTTCATCCCACACCTGGATCTTCACACGTTGACACAGGGGTGGGAACATCTCTTTAAACACAATCTGCTCATTCCACACTGGATCTGCGGAGCCTTTTTGGGTGGATGTGCGGCCCTGTCTCACAGTAATAATGGGATGCGTAAGGGAACAGAACCACATGAACCTGGATAGCAACCAAGCTACACTGATTTCCCTCAGACTCCTGCCTAATATATGAAAAAAATTAGGCTTCCAATACCAAGTGACAGTTTAAGTACTATGAGTACATTATGCAATTACATAATTATTTTGTAGGTAACAAGATGCTAGTTTTGGATTAATACCACTACATATTCAGTTGCTTACAAAGCAATTATGGTTTTACCATCTGGCCAAAGAAGGACACGACAACGTATGGGTCGATAAGGTCCTTGGTGTCCCCAACGAATGCCTTGGTGACATTGGCCATGATGCTAGAGTTCATTCGGGGAAGTCCTTCAGCTCGGTACACCTTGACATAGAAGCGAGACCAGGGGCGCTCCGATGGAAATCCAGCCGGTAGCAGCAGATTTCTGGCAGAAGAAGGTGCAAGAAAACCAACTGAGCATTTGGTGAAAAAATGGTGAGATTTGTCTTATGCAGCATCACAGGGAACTGGAGCAGAGAACATGCAAACTCCACGATGACACGAAGAGAACATGCAAACTCCACGATGACACGAAGAGAACATGCAAACTCCACATATGTGAAGCCTGGGCAGTATGGAGGACTAAACATGACATAATTATAAATAAATAAATGTGTGAATAAATAAGTAAATACTGAAATAAATAAATAAATACATAAATACAGTTTGGCCATGAAAACTGCTAAATGGATATTTGTTTATTAACATATTTAAATATTTACGAATTTCCACATTTCATCATTTATTTATTTCTGTATTTCCACACTTATACATGTATTTATTTCTGTATTTCCACATTTCTACATTCATTTATTTCTGTATTTCTGTCTCTGTATATTAATAAGGTGAGCGGTGCGCGAGGATATACAGTTGGCAAGCGACCTCTTGAAGACCGTCAAACACTGTCTGGTCAAGGTCAACACCCATCTCGGAATAAACCTGGGCCCGGTTTCTCGAAAGCTTCTTATCGCTAAGTAGTTCTTAAGTTTACCTTAACTTCACTCTTAACGTTAA
>JAODUD010000001.1:34273405-34291792 GCA_026784285.1 Stomatorhinus walkeri | reverse complement strand
GAAATTCATAAATATTCAAATACGTTAATAAACAAATATAGGAATCAATTTAGCAGTTTTCATGGCCAAACTGTATTGTTTATGTATTTATTTATTTCAGTATTTACTTATTTATAATCATGTCATGTTTAGTCCTCCATAGGGTAGAGCCTTGAACTCGAGTCCCAACAGTGTAAGGCAACAACGCTAACAGCTGCACCACCTCAGAACTAACATTTAAATAGGACAATTATCTGCTATTCTTGGTTTGCAGACATCCAGCCACCCTGAAACTGCTAATTTGGTACAGGGTCTTATGAAATATTATAGTATGTAGCATGGTTTGTAGTTTGTGATACAGTCTAAGACTGCAATCGCAGTGATCTTACTTATTGATGTGCTCCTCTGCGTCTGTGTTTTTCTGAGGAGGGTGTGTCACCTCCCCTTTTCCTGTCACACTGATGTCACATTTCAAGTAGCCTTTTACCCCTGTCCGAATATCCATGGCATCAGTGAGGACAGCCCACTTGTTAGTAAACTGATGACCTGAGGAAAAAGTTTATTCCGTAATCAATTAGTAATTAAAACTGTTTCCACAAATTTAATGACAGGGGGCAGGACAGGACAAAAACCTCTCACCTGGCTGTCGGTACACTGTCCCCACGTCCAGCTTGAAGGAGCCGACGCAGAAACCACGCATGATCTTGGAATGCATCACCTAGCAAGGAAGTAGGAGGGAAAAGCTTCATTAGAGCAAGGATACATCATGAAGCTTTGTATTTCCGTGGGTGATTCAAGAAGCCAGCCCACTCTTGTGCTGTAAAACAATAACATTTACAACAGCAAACACAGGTTGACGTGGCATCAAAGTACAATAACAGGAAAAACAAATGTCAGATGAGGCATGCAAAGATGGTGCGTACATATTCAGTATGCATGTGTGCATGTGCGTGTAAAGAGGGCCCCCACATAAGGATCAATGTCTGTGCAGCCCCACCCTCCAACCCCCCGATGATCCCCCCAGACATTTGGCCTGCATGTACACATAGAGGACACTATATTTCATTAGAAAAAGGACCATGTCTATGCACTCACTGAGAGCTTGATGACTTTGTCAAAAAATGTTTCTTGTGGGCCGAAGAAATCAAACACAAAGTACTGTTCAGGGAAGACAACAAAAGACAGTGACATGATTACATCACGGTGTAAGTGGTGACACTCCATTTCTTCCAGGCTCTTAACTTCCGAGGTCTGCTACCTCATTGTAGAAGGGAGCGTTGGTCCCCTCTTTCACTGTAGTCTGTTTCTTCTCATCTCCAATCTCAATCACCACACTGGGATCAATGTTTTCCCCCACAAGCTGTTTAGCCTCAGTTATGTTGATGGAGATCTTTAAGAAGTCAAGAAAGAGAGATGTTTAGTTTACATACACTGAAGCTGCCAGACAGTCCCAGAGGGTTTCCCTCTACATGAACCAAATACCTGGAAGGCTTGCATCTTACTCTCACTATCTTGAATCTTGGCCACTAGTTTGGATCTGTGTGAAAGGCACATACAGGTACAGTGATTCAGTTCAGAAGTTCAAGATAAGAATCTCAGATGCCGATTGAAACATGTTCAGGATCATGATTTAATTTTCAGAAGTGAAGCTGTTCTGTTTACAAGGAGTATAAAGGTAACTGGAGGTGGGGATTTCAGGTCCAGCGAGTATAAAGTTGAGTTGAGTATAAAGAGTCACAGTCACAGATACTCAACTGGTTGGTTGGAACAAAACCTTGGTCTGGATTTGTACTCTCTGGACCTGAAATCTTCATCTCTGAAGGTGACACTTTACTTGAGGGGGCACAAATAATGTAGTAGTATACTCTTACTCAATTTATTAATTAACCAGAAAGTAAAAGTTATGTACTGATCCCATGTTTGTTCATTGTTAATCAATCATTATGCTTCAGGTATTTCATGTAGGAACTATATTTGTTCATAATTTGTAATTAAGTAGTAACTGCGTTATTAAGTTACTCCAGTGCCCTCTAATAACAAGTTCCCCAAAAGACTTATTTTACATATTGTTGAATGCTTATATGAATGAGTAAATTGTTAGAAATAATGATCACTTTTGATCATACACCTAACATAAGGTTAGAGAAGAGTCAGACGGTGCGGTACCTCTTAGAAAGGGGTTCGGCTCTGACAGGCCCCAAGGCTGCATGACTCCCATCGTTGGAGTCGATGGCCTCCGCTGCTGCAGCGACCGCTGGGCTCTCCGTCTCGCTGCCATCTGAGGCAAAGAGGCAGCTTAGCAGGTTAGCGATGGCGGGCAGGGATGCGTGAGCGTCGGAGGCGGGGGGGCGGGGGATAGCTGGCACCTCCTGAGCTCTGTACACATTCGGAGCGATCCTGAGTGATGTCTAGGCTGGTTAGACCACTGCTGTCAGTGGGTTTCTTTCTCACTGATGACATTAGAAAAAGTCAATGTTATAACACTTCAGAGTGTACTCAGGATTCTATGTGGTATCGAGGCCTTACCCAGGGCACCTTTATTTGCAAAGACCAGAGCCTTGTCAGCTTTCTTCTTTTTCTTTAATTTCAAGCCAAACATCCCCTTCCTGAAAGACATAGAGACATTCACTGAAAACATATCTATGCAATATTAAACCATTATAACATCCAACATTTAAATATAAGCTATATTTAATTTAGATATTATCACCCACATCATTTTCTCAAAAACGTTTCACGCTACGCTCATTAGCATGCCAAAGTTTCTATTGACGTGTTGCACTGAGATGAAATTTTGTCCCTCGTCGGTCACAGCGTGAAAAAGTAATAAAAGCAACATGCAGACTATAAATAAGGATAAACAAATTTGATGCTGTAAAAAGAGAAAATAATAAGTATTTTAATTGTCCACTCTTACCTCTGTAATTCTGGACTTTCATTGAATGGCTCCATTTCTCCAGTATCAATAATGTGTCGATAATCCCAAACACGGGCCCGATGCAAAAATTTACCCCAAGCATTTAAGTGTACCTGCCTGCTGAGCTGCTCAGTGCCAGACGGCAGTCACAGCGGTGTCGAAGTGACAGTAACCACGGGCTGCCTGTTAAAAGCTGGCAACCCCCCCCCCGCCTGGGAGGGGCACCCACATGCTTGCCTTCTTACCACATGTTTGCTTGCACATGAGCTGTGGCTGCTCCACCAAGCTGACAACATGACTACAGAGCTCAAGAGGATGAAGCCTTTTCTCCTGTGAGGACATTCTTTGCTTGATCCAGGCTACCTACACCAGTTTACGGCAGTTCAGGTTGGGGAAATGTACTGGTACAGTGTTTTACTGCAGTCACCATACAACAAAACACCTCAGGAACCCGGTTGGCAACCCCCCAGGCAAACATGTGGTCCAGTCCCACCCTCCGGAAATGGTCATCTATCTGCCACAGGCAGGTGTTACATGGGCGTTCCCTCGGTCTGGTCCTCAGCACTGAGGATCCTGCGAGCTGGGTCAGCCTCAGGGAGTCGCTCCCCCGTGGCCGTAGTGCCGTGACTGGCGCTCCCCCACAATGCAGGTAATGTGCCTCATTCAGGACCCCTCTAGCAACCGTTCGTTTGACGCAAAGTCAAACCATCGGTACCCAAGGATTCTCTGAAGAGACAGAGTACTGAAGGAGTCCAGTCTTTGTCTCAGCTCACTGCATAGTGTCCATGTCTCACAGCCATACAGCAAGACAAGGAGACCAGGACTTTAAAGACTTGGACCTTGGGACATTTGGGTATGGACAGTGAGGCCATGTCCTTACCAATACTGTGGGAGTTCTGTGTAAGTTTAGGGGGACGGGGCGGTTCGGGGCTCATTTGCTCCCTACCAATGTCGTAACCAAGCCTACACCTTTAATGGAATCCAATATATTTCCATACAGAAGATAGCAAATGTCTTTCAGTGAGCAGTTATTCTTTGCTTTTCTCCTCTTCACTCATTTTTGTTAAATTTCTTAGAAACACACCACACTGTCTATGAGTGAGTCCAACAGCAAAAATGAAGATTTTTATGAATGGTGTGGAAAGCGCACACAGAATTTATGCAAAAGCAGCATAGGTAAACCTTTAAACACATACTAGACAATCATTAAAACTGAAAAGCCTGCTAAGTTTTGTTTCATAATACAGTTTAAAAAACAGTTTTAGCATAACGTATTGATGGTCTCAACCCGACTGACTATTGCAGTACTTGTGATATATAGGACATGCAAATTGGTACATTAGTGTATTTTATATAGTAGCCTGTAGCCCAACACTATAGCATACTTTAATTATGCATACTTTTGCATTATTAAGTAGAACACCTCATTATGCTAGCAGCTAAAAACTGTGTCATTTGACTTCACGCACTAAATGATGGTAAAGTAATACACTGCAGTGCACCTCAGGGGTGGAGTTTACGGGTGGTCTGGAATGGGAATGACCACCCCTGTTGCCACCTCACATCAAAGTAATAAAATCTAAATATGGATTACTGAATTTTCTAAGTGGAAACATAGAAGAGACATGACGCAGCATGGCTGCCCCTATAAATATAGCCAGCTCCTGAAGGCCACCCCCAATCGAAATGTTCTGCAGGTGACGCTGGTGTGCTGAGGTAGGTCGTACAGTTCTAGTGCAGTAGCTTAAATCAGAATCGAGGCAAAAAATAACTATAAGGACTATGAATCAGATTATCCGTTACAGTTGCTTAACTTCACATCTAAAGTAATTAGCTAGCTAGGCCTGTGACTAGGAGCCAATATGAATTGTCTAATTTCAAAATGCACTTTTGATAGACTTTGGTGGTATTGAGATAATACAGTTTATTGCAGTATTTTAGGGTTCATTAATATAATGCCAGAACGTCATGGCAGGGCACCCTGCCACTCCTCAAGCTTTTTCTTCAAGATCTCTAAATACCTGAAAATACCACAGTATTTTGGACAGTACTTTGACAAACATCTTATCTCGTGGGGTCAGTTAGCTATGCACGAAACTACATTTTTTCTCCACTGATTCAGTCGCCCTACGTTCCATCAAAGCAAGCTCTCTTCCCTCACCTCTCTGTATGATTGGCTGATTGTGACCTTAGTTTGGGGCAGAAAGAGCATGCGGAAGGAAAAGTAGTTTCTACCCTAACATGGACATTTAGGTGTTGGTAGTAGTTTATATCGTATAATAACAACGCAAACGTTTAAAACATCTCATTTAAACGTAAAATATTTATATTCTAATATTAGAATCAATGCTAAAAAATTGACCATTCAGATCAAAAGAACTGATATTTTAGAATCAATCCGCACATCCCTACTGAACGCTGCTGTGAACTGAACAAACTCTAGGTTTTGCTTTATCATTCTTCTGATGTGTGAGGATTGTTTAATAATGTTTATATACATATGCAAAGACTTTTCGAGGAGCAAGTGTTCAAAGGTTAATCAAGTGGTACTCAGAACGTTTAAGGTCAGGCACAAAGTGAGATTACATAGCTAAAGACGGCTGATGGCCAGGCACCCACACCCTGACACATTACATTACTTTTACTTTGCAGATTGTTGACTGAGCCTCATAAAAAGTTACATTGTGACAATAAATATTTTTCTTTGTTTTGGCCATTGGTAATGTAGTTCATTACAAAAAAGTTAATTAGCCTAGTGATGTTCTTCACTTATCTGTAAAACTAATTAACTATTGCCTAAATGGATAATACAAAAGCAGCACTAAAAATAAAAACATGAACATGACTTACTTCGATCTTGTCTTTTCAATATTAATTACAAATGCATGTCATTTCTTCCTGAAGATGAAGCAAAAAAAAACCAGTGTGGGTCACCAAGGCATTTTAGAAGGACAGGATGAGAAATCCGGTGCTACGCGCCATGGAAGGAGGCAAAAACTAAAATACGTGAACAATATGTTTTTATCTCTCCATCTACTGTTTGCATTTAGGGCACCGCTGCCCAGTTCCACAGAGGACACTATGAAAGGTATAAAACAGTACAGCAGATGTTCCCCACTGCCTGTTACTTATCTTCATTGTTCTCATCTGATAACTAGTCAATTTTATTGCTTCTTTAGGGAAAATAAGTAGTCATCTGTAGCGTCTTGCCAGTGAAACTCACATTTTCATTGAAAGCTGGGGTTTTTACAAATCAACAGAGTAGACACAAGCATTTAAACGCATCACAACACTAACAAACCCAGCAAATATGAAGTAAATAAATATTTTTTCACTTTAAAAATAGTTTTCATGTTTCAGTGACATATCTAAACGCAAGAAACATTTTATGGCTTGCCTGTTTTTACATAGTAAATTTTTCGAGACTCACAGAAATGCTTTTCATTAGGAACCAAATGGTACAGTTAATAGTATTAGTTATATTAATAACAAAAATTACTGCTTTCACATTATTATACTTACTAACAGTAGCATGGAACAGTGGCAAAGAAAAGATAATTGCTTAATTAATTAGATAGATTTTTTTTCAATAAACTAAGGCCCTTATGACCTTAAAGACCTTAGTTCAAAATTATTTAGTGTCATTTATTTGTATAGCCATTAAAAGCTCATTTACCTCTGTTATAATTTCATAAAGATTCATCACCATCAGTAAAGGACATTTATTATTACAACAATTCTTGTCAGTTTTGTTTAACAAAATAATAATATTAACAACTTCCCTCCTTAAATTCAAGCATTCTGTGCTGCATGCCAAGTGATGTTTACCTAAGCTCTGCATGCAAGCAGGATGTATGAAGTTAACAGAGTGAACAAACACACCTGTGGTAAACAAGCTTATCAGGGACTTAACTGCAGCGACTCTTATTTCCTCTAACAGTGGAGTAAGTAGGATTCGTCTGCTGGATCAAATCGAAGCAGAGAGATTTTAAAAATATCTTAAAGGTAATGCATAAAATTTCAAAGTATAAGAAACATTGTAAATACTAATACTACTAACAATGACAGCAATAAGTTTATTTTTCTGTAAAACAATTGACATTTCTCAGTTTGGGATGTAAAGTTTCCCACGAATATCTTGAGCTCTGCATGTTTTGAACCAGTATTTCTTATTAATCTCTTTTACTACTGAAATTAAAATAATAAATTGAAATATTAAAGACATTCTCAGCATTGCCGAAAAACTAGGGGCCGTTCACTGTGCCCATGGGCATCGCTAGAGATTTTGGGCCCCATGAAAGCATAACATCGGCCCCCAAACCAGCCCAAGCCAGTTATGTTCCAAATTTTTAGAGCTCCTGTGACACAGGGGCCCTTGGAATTGCCCTAAATTCCCACCTTTACAGCACCCTTTCTTCGGTGAATTAGGACTTATAACACAATAACAAAAATAATATGGTTCAATATGTTGGTGGATTATCTTCTCTGTAGCGTTTTCCAGTGACAGACCATACTGCACTTTGCCATGGTCACTATTCAGTGTAATATTTCTCAGAATGAGATTCTCTTTTTCATCCTTTAGTGCATCTGCCCACAGTATCCAAAATATAACACTAGTGACAAGTGACATCATACAATACTATTAAATTTCAGATCAGAACTTCTGCTTACGGTGTAATTCAGATACTATGGCCAAGCATACAATTATAATGGCAGCCATAACTGTAAGCATAAATATATACTGTTCGTTCGCTTTTGTTTAGAGTTTGGTTTTTGCCCCAGATTTTGGAATTTTAATAAACTTAAATTCAGGTCAAAGCAGCACAGTGACTTAATGGTCATCACTGTCGCCTCGCACCTGGAGGGCTGAAAGTTAAAATCCCATCTCCAGTTCTGTATGTTGAGTTTTCATGCTGTGCCTCTTTGCACTTTTAGCCAAGGTATTCCTGCATTATGTATCTAGAGGCAACCCATGCAAACACAAGGAGAACGTGCAAACTCTCCCTGGGCAGGGTCTGAAACCACAACTGTGAAAATTAAATAAGCGCAACAATAAACATAATTTGTTCTCGTTTGTATCCATAGGAGACAGTGGTGCTGGCAACTAAACAAAGTGCCGCCGCATAGAGGGAGCAGAGCTGGTGGAGGTCTTAGCTGCATTGAAAAAGGAGGCTGACAGCTGTGACTGCCTGCAGGACCTCCAGGTCTTCCCTTGGGTGCAGGATCTGCTCCATATGGATACACAACTCATCAGCTAAATATGCAAGTGGTACCCTGACCATAGCACCTTTAGCGTGGTGCATTGCCCCAAAGTATCAGATACTGGAGGAGCCTTAGAATGCTACTGTCTCTCTGCATCAACCCGGTCCTCTAGGACCCCCGCACAGTCCACGTTTTTACTCCCCCCCCCCTTGCCAGACAGTTCACATTTTTGCTGCGTACTGGGAGCTGGGAGGGAGTCCAATTACGGTCTGTCTGGGGGGCCCCTGAGGACAGGGTTCAAGAAATGTTCTTGTAGAGAACAATCCATCACATATGTTTTTATGCTCTAAAGCTGACAACCCCTACACTTGTCAGCTCAATTCAGGTGTATGCAAGGTAGCTGCCAACATGTGTCATTCCTTCATTTTCACTTCTTAGTGCTAGTTTGCTCCTCTCTCCAGCAGGGGGAGCCAGCAGTATCACGCATTCACTGTATTCAGGCTCACTCAGCAGAAGTCTGATGCGAAGAACATGATGGCTGCATGTGATCCCCAACACAGCCATTATGTATGTCTACCAAAGAAGTAGATGACTAGATGTTTATTATATAGAAGAAAAACAGCAGATATTTTGTTAATTGCATTCCCAACAATGTTAAAACAACCGTTTGTAACATCCCACCCTGCTAACTTTATCGGAAATAGCACAGCCATTCAGGAACATCTCAGGCACATTTTTGAGCAGTTCACTGTCATGTTCCATTAAAAAGCCTTTCTGCACTGGTACGCTGGCTAATTCATTATTAAGCTGTGCAAGGTTTTTTGCTGAAAGTGTAGTAAAAAAAGAAACCTTTCACAGACAGCTTTTCCATATGCATCAGAAATCCTACTTTAAATGCCTTTATAGCTCAGAAAGCAACTTTAACTGCACAAGTACATTTTGAATACATAAACAAGTAAATACATCTACATAAAATATCCAAATTTTCACTTTACAGTTAAGGGGGAAATATCTAAAAACGTGTACAGTCAAAAATGCAGGACATTTTTGTATGGACCACATTTTGTCAAAAAACATGAGAAACACATTGGGTTCTGGTTACTTTTTATGCAAGGAATGTTATTTTAAGTGCTTATTTTAGGTGGCAGTTTCAGGTGGTGACTCAAGCTTACTGAAAAGTAGGTTCTTGGTGGTTCTTGGGTCTAGAATCATGATAAAATTTATGTGTGGGGTTTTTCCAAGGACCTATTTAAATTGAAGATATAAGGAAAAAAAATGGGTGAACAATTTTCAAAGTCATGCAGAGCCTGTTGCCTACTTCAAGAAGCACAGGGTCTATGATAAACAGCTGAGGTGGAACGCCAGTCCATCTCAGGACACGCATGCATGCAGAAAGATATTTTCAGAGACGCCAATCCACCTGTCAGACACGAAACCAAAGCACAGCCACAAAACCCCGGAGAACGAGAGGAGCACATACAAACACCATGTGTGTAGAGCCTGGGCAGGAACCACAGCCACAAACGTGGAGGCTGTCAGGCTAAACTGAACTATAGAGCCACCATTGGGCTGAAGAGAAGTTATTTGGAGAGAACATGTCTTTCAGAAAAGTAATCAGGCAGTAATTACTTATCAACATAACCGGGAGTTACAACAAGACAAATGGAAATTTACAAACTGAGCAAGAAGTTTTGCAATTTTGTTTCACGTTGTTAATGAGAAATACATAGGCAATACATATGGAAAGACGACAAACTCTACAAAATAGTATTACTTTAAGTTAAAATGACAAGTGCAAAATGTTAGTTTAGCCAAGCTGCAGATCTCAATGCGGATTTTAACATGAACAGTTTGCTGATGATGAATTAACGTTTCAGTCACCTTTGCTGTATTTCTGTAAAAATCACACCATTTCGGGTTTATCTAGCCATTAATGGGCATGACAGAATACTGCAAGTAGAAATATCAACAGCACACAAGGCTTAGTTGGGAGACTTTCAGTAACTGCATTTTAGAAGCCACACCACAGAACTTTGGATCATGGTCTATAATCTTCACGACCATCTATGGAGGCTTGAGATACTTCTACAATGAAATGTGAATTGTTTGCTCAAATTGACCTTAATTTGCATTTAATTCACTGTACAGTTTAAAATATCATCCAAGGTATTCTTTATAGTAAACAATTAAAATAAGTTTTCTAGTGCTGAATAGTAGTGCAATGTTTTTAAAAATATTGCACAAGATCCCAACAATATATTTAGTTATTCATTTCTTCAGTTTAGTTATACACTGTATTTTATACAACTGGGATAGCAAATATTAAAGACTATATAGTATATAATTAAAAAATAAAACATCTGATGTGGAAAAAGAACAATCTTCATTTAGACTGTAATGAATCATGTCTAAAAACTCAGACAGCTTACAAACTGTGGTGGCTTATTCATCTGGCCAGAAGAATTTAAACTTTCCCAAAGTCTCCCTTCAGACCTTCATGTTTGCAGTGTAAATTATTGGTTGTTAGTATTCTGTCAGTATTTGCTGATCCCAAAGCACAGCCGCCTACAACAGACCTAGTAACTGTGGTACATGTGTATGCTGGGAGATTGTGTAGCTATACATAATATAAATAAAATATACTTTTAGCACAAGCAGCGAGAAAGCTAGGACTGCTGGGTATGGTGGCTCAGGTCAGGTGCTGTGGACCCGGCCATGGCGGAGCCCTGGTTCTCAGAGATCAAACCCAATTCCTCATCCATCTGCTCCAGTTCATTTTGGTCCAGCAGCTCAAAGTCCTCTTCCTCAGTGAGGGTGTGTGGTTCGATGGGACTTTCTGCAGTGTCTGTTGTTGCCGTGGCTGTACTCCCATCGTTCATGTCGGTCTCACTGAACAAAGTGCTTTGCAATGCAGCTGTCACAGCTGGCAAGAACTCATCTATGGAGGGGTCTTCCCTGGCCTCACTAGAGTGGAACATGGCCGTTAGAGTGTTCTGCACCACAGTGGAAATTGCCGTACTCACGATCTCCTCACTGAGGGCCTCCAGAGAAAGGCTAGCGGCTCGAGGGCTCTCCTTCGTACCCTCAGCACCACCGCTTCCCCTTACTAGTCTTCCATGCCCGTTAAAGTGTGTGTTCACAAAGTGTAAAGGCGATGCCAAATTCTGGAAGAGGAGGCTGGCTGGACTCTGCGGCTCCACCCCCTGGGCGTCCATGGTAAGCCCCGGACCACAACCGGGCAGAGGTGCAAAGACTTGGGGCAAGCCATGCTCAATGGAGGAGAATTCATCAACAGAAGGAAACTCCGCAAGATCTCGAGAGAAGGCCTCCTCTGGTTCGCTGGTTATACTCTGCAGATCCAGGTCTGCATGTGCATTAGGAAATCAGAAGGCAAGTATAAAAGATTAGATAACCTGATAACTTCCTGTTGTCTATAGCCAAACAAAAAAGGTAATATATTCACATTTGAAAACTGGTCTATGTTGAGAAGAACATTATCTTGTACTGATATACCTTCAGAGACATCAGTGAGCTGAGGAGTAGTAGCTCGGGACACAGAGAATCCTCCGCTCTCCAGGATCGAGGCCTCCTCGTCGGAGAGCTCCGAGTCCGTGATGGCCATGGCTAAGGCCGTGGTCTTCACATCCACCTGGCCAATAATCAAAACCAGCTAACTCCCCGGGCCCCCTTAAATGGGTGGAGAACTCAACAATGCTCAACCCAAAGTTATGCCCTTGCATGCACCCAACTTGTCTGTCAAACATTGAATAAAGTGTTAACATAATTGGTGTCTAAATCAATCTAAGCATTAAAAATATTTAAGACATTCTACATGGTTAAGGGCTTCTACACTATTTAACTATGAAATGTATCCACTACAAAAGTAAATGTTACTTGTAATTTCTGAAGGACAAGCCTTCAATTATCCCTGGGTGAAAAATAAAATCAACTCAATAAAGGTATATTTTAAAGTAATTTTAAATTCATGTTAAACAAGTATATTGACAAAATGATTCATTCATTCAGGAACGCTGACTTATTCACTTCGACAAGTTTTATCAATATGGAAAATAGCTTATATTTATATAATTGAATTATATCATTTCAAATAATGTTTTTCTCTTGGAGATAAAAAGGTAAAGTGCATGCAGGGGAGAAACAATAAGTAATTGTGGGTTGTGAACTCAAAGAGGGCAAACTATTCACACACGGGAGTCACCCAGCATGCTGCAAAAGATGCAGGGCTCATACAATCCTACAGCATCAGAATCCTGAGCAGCTTTTTGTAAATACAGCCAAAGAGCAAGTTAAGATAACAGAGAGGCTGCTGCAGTGCCAGTTGTTGGGCCCAGTGCATCATGGGTACAGTGCTTACCGTGGGAGCAAAACAGGACAGTTCCTCTTCGCTTTCACTCTCAGCCTCTGCCTCTGGCTCATCACCCGCCTCTGTGGCCTTCTTCGTCTCTACAAAGAGCCGGTGGTAAAGATTATGGCCTGTCTATTAGAGTAAAGTCGTGAAATCACCTAGAAAAATTTTCTGCCAAATACACCCTGAGTTACCAAGCTCGTGTTATTACAGAATGACTATAACATGCATTTCAACTCATAGGTACACCGTCACTTTCTGCCCAGAGCGACATAGAATTTACACCTGCGTGTAACTATATTTCAGTGGAAGAATACTGGCTAATTACCTTGCGCTGGGGCACAACACCAGAATTAACCTTACCCTTGAACTGGAACTAGCAGGTTAAAAATATAATGACATGGGGGTAAATTCACTCTTCACCAACCCCATCTTGCGCTCCATGACACAAACACTTATGTGGGTGAGAGTAAGCTTGGCCGTAAAGCACAGCTGCCTGAAGTGGTGCCCAAGGAACAGGAGGTTCAGGGCTTTGCTCAACAGCCCACCTAAGAGCTAACAAAGCCATTCCTCCCAGGACTAACTGGCCAGCTTCAGCTTACAATCTACTGTCACTTCTGTCATTTGGTCTTTCTCCTTTAAAAGGTCCTTGATATTTAGGGTGGCGTTTCTCTTAGACGGCCCTTGATATTTAGGGAGGCGTTTCTCTTAGACGGCCCTTGATATTTAGGGTGGCGTTTCTCTTAGACGGCCCTTGATATTTAGGGTGGCGTTTCTCTTAGACGGCCCTTGATATTTAGGGAGGCGTTTCTCTTAGACAGCCCTTTGAAACACAGTTTATGCTCATTTTTGTTCTACCCAAACATCCAGTACGGTTTGGCTGCTGCTGCTTGCTTTTTTTTTGTATTGACCAGAAACCATTATATTTCAATAGACTTATAAAACAATACATGAATTTAGTACAAACTGCTGATTTATCTTGACTATGAATTAATGTTTTTAACTTCTGTCATAGGTCCAAAGTTAAGCTCTGCTGTATAATTCACACAGTCATATATGATATATATTATGATATACTTCCTAATGGAGCCATCAGTAAAATGTGTGGCCCTGCCAGTCAGGACTGTGTGTCTATAGTTGGCCTGTTGATAGAGTAATCATATAAGCACCACTTTACAGTATGTACGGGCCCCTGAGCAAGGCCCCTACCCTCCAAAAGGCTAAGGAATTGTTAGACCCCACATTTTCGAGAGATGTCTGTCCCATTGGATGAAAGCAGAATACTGAAGCTATAGTGAGTTTAGATCATAATCGTACTTCGATAAAGAAGCTGGTTACCATCATACAATCCACAGTGCTGCTTTACAGTAGTAACAGCAGTAAATCCTGTACACATAAGCAAACAAATCCTATCATTTATTGTCATGAATAGCATTAAATCTTCTCAGAAATGTTATAAGTTTGACCAGGTAACCAATAATTACTTCAATGGGATATTTTAAAATTGGTGCAACGTTTTAAAAAAAAAAGAAAAAGCTGAGCGAAAGGAACAGACTCTTTTTGTCATGCTTCCGGGGCTGCGTGCCCCCCTTCATGCTGTAGTCCAGCTTCATCAGGATGGGCTCCAGGCCAGTGTACA
Organism: Stomatorhinus walkeri; assembly: GCA_026784285.1. Lineage (NCBI taxonomy): Eukaryota > Metazoa > Chordata > Actinopteri > Osteoglossiformes > Mormyridae > Stomatorhinus > Stomatorhinus walkeri. The sequence continues at coordinate 34,277,689 of JAODUD010000001.1, read as the reverse complement.
TCTTCTGGATCAGCTCGTGGTACACCACCAGGGGCCAGAGCAACACGCTTATCACTGTGCACAAGGGGGAAACCAAGCAGGAAGAGGCCGGGGCGCTTTAGGCGAAGCTCAGGGAAAGAACACAAGCTTCTTAATGCCAAGTTACACGCAATAAGCACAAAATGGTCAAAGCAAGAGGACATGACAAAACACCACCACTATATTCCTTATTACATTTTTTTACCTGCTTATAATTACACCACTTTTTAGAGGCAGAGATCTAACTGAAGCAGCTGTTTAATTACAAATGAATATTTAACTGGACATGTTAAGCCCTTTGCTCTCACGCCTCACAGCACGGCATCCATCACCCATTAATTAGTGTCTATTTCCCTGTACTCTGCTGCAGATCAGCATAGATCTGCACATATATTTCAAATATCATTCAATAAAACGCATCCATAATAATCACACGTCAATACAGGAAAGTCAGGGTTTTTAATACTTACATATAATGTATGAGATCATGATTCCTGGTATGTAATGTCCCACGACGGCCAGTATCATACACCCTGCACACATCAGCATACAGAACTGGAAGGAACATCACATAATTTACTCAATTACAAAATTACAAACAGCACAAATCCAGCTAAAATGTTTCTACCAGCCCGTCTCCATACTCACAGAATTTACCACATGACATAGTGACACCAGATGTAAATGTAGTGTAAACCACCACTCACTCACCTTGCCATGGTTCAGCCTTTTGTACTGCAGCATTTCCTGGATGTAGAGACTACAGGTGATGTAGCTGTCAGCCAGATGGTGACTGAGCTCTGGAATGCTGAGGAGCCTGTGCTGCACACTCACAGTCTCCCTGTAATCACAGAAAGCAGTGCACAGGCACAGCCAATGTTACAAACGTGCTACGTGTTTCAACAGAGTAATGAAAAGTGTTACTGCCCATGTCCCTTTATCATTACATATTACACAACTAACCTGCTTACATGGGTATAACAGACTGACAGCATGCTGAATGCAAAAATATTACTTCAGTAATAGATTTAAATTTTACACATAGTATATTATATGCTGTACCTTTAAGATTAGGGTCTAATTCTGCTTGCTCGGTCAACAATGTTAAAGTGCACGCTATTTAAAATTTTATAATCAAAGAATTGTGATGGCAAAACATAAGACCTTATCACAGGACCGACTACTGAAATGTACCTGTCAGTGACGGAGGCTTCTGGGTGCTGCACTGCATTGGCAAAGAAAAAACAAGAATTCGAGGAGATTTAATAGGTAGCCATCTAAAAATTAATACTATTAATGAATAGTGAAATATATCAGCATATAAGCATACTTCAGTGAGAAAGCACGCGGCGCTGTCGACCGTACCATTAATGCGGGGTAAGTTGTCCTTCCATCTGTCTAACAGCAAGATCCCGAGCAAGAAGACGCTGAGTAGAAATAAGGGTCTTAAAAAGGAGGAGGACAACAGCCTGCAACAAAAAGCAACAGCACGGTTACTAAGCAGTGCTGCACATACATTACATTTCCTGCATAGCTGTCAAACTCAAACATCAGCGGTAATTATCCGATAGCTAATTTACCAATCACAAGAAACATTTCCCCAAATAATCTAACGACGTACTCTTTAAAATTGCATGTCAATTGATTCGGGCGGAAAACTGATGAGCCTAAATTCACAAACGGTTGTTTAATCCCACTATGGAGGGCTATATATATATTGACACGCATGGCAACACCGGCTGTATTATACACATTAACCAGCTATCTGTTTAAGGAGAAACAGATACCCTCCATAGCAGCTAAGCTAACTAGCTAACGCTGCAAATAAACATTATCTTCCCGGAAAGGCGAGGCATACGACAATTTTTGCGCGGTTATTAATACTCAAGCGCCTCAAGTCAGCGGTGTTGTCAATTACCAGAACAGGGTGTTCAAGGTAAAAGCGGCACAAATGCTGTGAAGCGGCCTCTCCCACACCAGCAGCCTCTGTGCCCACAAGAGCACGGCTTCGTACGGCGACAGCCAGCCCTGGAGCCGCTCCCGAAGTCGGACTAACTCCGGGTTCCCCTCTCCGCTGGCTTGTTCGGTCCCTACAGCTGGAAAAAGGGCCTCTAAGCGTACAGATGAAGAGGAGGAAACGGGGGCACAGGAAGCCTCCTCTTCGCTCGCCATCTTTTCCCCACTTACAGTTTAACTGCGTGTCACGGACTCAGTCCGCAGACCAGGTGGGGGATTAATGAAGGCACTATGGACAGATCTTACAGGCTCTTCTGGTGTCACGTGGTTTTTTGTTTACGTCTCTTCGTGTCCATTACTGACATCTAGTGGGCGGATATGTATATGCATCCGTCGTTCAAAATTCTGCGCTATTGCATTTTGATTCACGTGTATAATTTATATGCTGTAAAATGACACTTATTATAGTAATTTAACTCACTTTATTAGATATATCCATTCACACGTGAGTGTGTTTAATTATTCTGTGCGTAGCTTTTTAGTTGGTTACCGTTTAAAACAATTTGAAGAGGGCAACATGCCCCACGCGGCATAACGCAGATTTGATCAGGGTAAACACTGGACCGATGTCAATACCAAACATGAATGCTTCCTGTAACTAATGTCAATTTTCCAAGTGGAACTATGCCAATTTTGTCACCGCGATTTATAATGAATTACAAATGTGTACTGTTCAATAAAATCTACAGATATATATAATTTCAGTTACCGTCCATTACATAAACCGACATTAATCTGATTTTCTTGACGCTGTGCAGCTTATGTGCACAGATGTTTGTGAAAGTTTTTGACAGCCTAGCTCAGCCACTACGACAGGTAGGATTATGGCAGCAGCATGAGATATTCGCGAGGCTGAAGGTACAGTAAAGATTTAGTTAATTAAATTTTGAAAATAAATTGGCACCAAAATCTTTGCGATCGTGAAGGTCATCGACGTACAAAATCGCTGACTCAACAGCACAAGAATAACAATTACAACACAACAGCAAACACCCTTCACTTAAAAGACAAAAGAAAGAAAGAGTATTAAGAACGTGAAGAACCGAACAGTGGGTGGGGTCATTCAGGCCGCCAGGCACATTGGGGGGTCATCCCGGACCTCGCAGTCCGCCCCACAAGTAGAAACATTTCCAGCGAATGCTGGAGAGGAAAATAACATATGGAGTTAAAACAGTGACAAAATCTTTCTAAATTGGAGTATGTACGTGTTTGGGTATTTGGTATGGCAGTCTATAAAGGAAAAAAAATAAGTTGCACATGACCTAAACCAGGCCTTGTTTATGAATGCAGTTAATAATGACAGGCGTTTTTTTAAGCATACTAAAACCAAAGGTCACTGACTCACAACTCAAATTTGATGACTTGTGCTCCACTCAGCAAAACTGATGGAGAGACTTGGATTCGACTTGGCCAGGAGAGCAGCGACTCAACACTTGGGCCCGATTTGGACCCCATGACTCAAGAGGTCTTGAGGTTATAGGCCCCCTCTGGATACCATAATGTTAATTTGATAATTTCAGTGTATATTAACTCTGTCTGCATTTTCAATTAGCTTAATGCAAGGTATCCTGAGATAGTTTGTTGGAAAGATGCATCACTCTGTATTTAAACACACATAAAAACTGTGAGGGCAACCATGAGTGGTCACTCAATTTTCAACCTATCTCTGTCTATAAAGAATCCTACGATGTATTGTTGCGGGTTTTTGCTGCAGCAACTTTTAATCACTAAAGGTAAAAAAGACATAGGTAGGGACTCAAGTTTCATGAGTCATCTCAACTTCAACTTGCATCACAAATTTGATGACTTGTGACTTGACTGAAAAAATGATGGAAAGACTTTAGGGCAAATTACTCAAGACTTGACTTTGAGCTAAGCATAGCCTTAGGATTGACCAGGACTGCAATACCGTGTACTTAAATGTGATTTGTACAAGACTTGACTTTGAGCTAAGCATAGCCTTAGGAACGAACAGGACTGCAATACCGTGTACTTAAATGTGATTTGTACAAGACTTGAGTTTGAGCTAAGCATAGCCTTAGGAACGAACAGGACTGCAATACCGTGTACTTAAATGTGATTTGTACAAGACTTGAGTTTGAGCTAAGCATAGCCTTAGGAACGAACAGGACTGCAATACCGTGTACTTAAATGTGATTTGTACAAGACTTGAGTTTGAGCTAAGCATAGCCTTAGGAACGAACAGGACTGCAATACCGTGTACTTAAATGTGATTTGTACAAGACTTGA
>JAODUD010000001.1:34251802-34267191 GCA_026784285.1 Stomatorhinus walkeri | reverse complement strand
TCTCGATCTTGTATTTGAATCAGCTGCATTTGTACTCGTTCTTGTCATGGACTCGGGATTTTATTTCGAGACCAGCCGAGAACACAGCTCTGAGAATATTCCTATTAATGAGTCCTTTACTGTCGGATTGGATAACTTCTCACTTCAAGTGCAACTAATGCCGTTACTGCCGACCGCGTTACCCGCCCCGCCCCTTCACAAGCAAGTGTGCACATGAACACAAGTGAAGTCGTGGTTGTCTGAGGAAGATGTCAACGCGAATAATATTAAATGTGGCTACATATACCACAAAGTATTTACCCTACCATTCTATTAGCGGGGCAAATTTTATTTCATTTGATCTTCTATATAGCACCAGATCACAACAGAAATCATTTAAGGCTACCTTTCCTACAGAACAGGTCTATATCTTGTCCTTTTATTAAACAAACTAAACAGCCTTATGTTATTTATCATTTCCAGTTCATAACTGTAGTATGCGCACACAACCGGACACGTTTTAAAAAGAAATTTGCCACCTGCCATTCACAGGTTTTTCCTCACTGAACGTCTTATTTGCGCTGTTCAGTCACTAAAGTCTCACAAGTTTCACGAGAGCGCAAGGCGGCGCATTTTAGCGTAAAATACGGAAAAAGCTTTTCCTCCGCAATAAATATTTACTTTCTTTGCCCATAATAAATGCAGACACACTCGCTCACATGCTCTCTCCCACCGTCACATATGTGCATCAACATTAAATAACTTTAGAGAATTATTTAATAATATTCTTAGTAGCAGCAGCGGTAGTCTGTGCTTTTACATTAAAAACCTGGAGTACTGAATAGATTATCTAAAGCACCATGTAGGTGCTAAAGCAGGTCAGATTTTGCGTTTCATTATATTGATTCAACCACTGCAAAATTTAAATTTTTTTGTACTCTTAATGTAGCATACATTTATTTTTTATGCGAGTTACTGGAAACAACCTCTGTACAAAGACAGTTTGGGTTATTAAAAAATGCTGGAAACTGAATTAGTGTTTGTCCCCCCCGATTAATAATCGATTAATCGGGATAATAAAGCTGGATAATCACTAGGGAGATTGTTCACATACTCACCCACTCCCACAAGATAATCTTTTTTCCTAAGAAAATCAAATCTCATCGGCTTTACCTTCTGGTACTCTCGGATAGTCTTGAATCCGGGTGATTTCATGTGGTGACCCCAACAGCCCAGCCAATCATGACTTTCTGCGTGTAATACACAAACCCATTTTCAGCAGAACATTTTGCATAAACCTTGTTTATTGAACTTAGGTCTGGGCGATAAACAATATATACTTATCTTACCATTTAGATTTTAAATGAGAAACTTCGATAAACTGTCAGTAGGGAATATTGACTGATAGGCCATGCTGGCCTATCACATCACAGAAACAAACAATTCTAACCAATCATGACAGGATTTTTTAAGAACAAACAACCCATGCCCAACAAACGCACAGCAAGGCTGACTGTTAGTGGAGCACGCCACATGCCTCTGTTTCAGTATATACATGAGTCACGGAAGGGATCCGTCAGAGGAAACTATAAGTGTCAGCGAAGAAAGCAACAGTTCAGCAGCTCATGTTTTAAAAAAGGTTACATTGGATATAAAAGGTAGAGAGACATTAACTGTGTGGCAATACTTTTGGCTATTCAAAGGCCACCACACAACAGACTAGAGATGGGCGATATGGCAAAATATTTTATCACAATCGTTTTTTTCATATCAATCAATACTGATAATTATCACTATAATTGAAGTAATTATTTCTTTACTTTAACAATTTTTGCTTAAAATTCCCTTACAACAAACTGAATAGGCAATCCTACAGATGAAAATGGAAACCCTAATTGTTGGTGTCTGAGACGGTACTGTGTATTGTAAACTCTACCAAATGCTTGGGCCAATGTTTTCACTTGAAACATTGCCATCCAGTAGAACATACAGAATGCAAGCGCTTACAGTCACCAGCAACATGACACCCGTCTCCTGGAACAAGCATAAAAACTCAGAGAAAAAAAAACAAAACATATTGTTGGTATTTTCTAATGTTTCATCCTATGGAAAAAAAGCTTTTTGTACAATTTAACATTAGACTTCAGTTTGCAGTCCATTCAAATTTATATATATTTGTGATAAAATGTTTTGCCATATCATTGAGCTCTAAATGAATTGCACAAATGCAAAAGCAATCTGTGCACACTTGATTCCCATATTTAATCTGAGAGCCTTACTCACTCTTGGTAGCTATGAAGTGAGACCTGGTGACAGCGTTCTTCACTACGTTGGGGGTTACTGAGCTCATCTTCCATTTCAGCAACCTCCTCTGCTCTGGTGGCAGAAGCTCAACTGAAATGAAACCGCAAATGTTAGATGAGAGAGACCATGCAAAATAAAGTAGCCATGCTCCTCAGATCTTCTGTTCCATGTCAACACTCTGTGTGCCCTCACCCGTCTCATTGGTCATGCCAAAATACAGCGTAGGGGGGATGTAGGGGAACAGGCTAGGCACCAATGCTGGCTTCTCAACCTTGCTGTCCTCCTGGTCAGACGCTCCAGCTTCCTCAACACTAACAAAAGAAAATATCTTGATTAGTGACAGAAACCACTACATACAAGTATGTGTGAATACATACGATCATAAACAAAAGAAAGGAACCATTCTGACACTGAAACAATGTATCACCCTCCACAGAAACCATCCACTATAACTGCTGAAAATGTACAGTACCTATTTTCACTGCTCTTTTAAAGAACAAATATGCTGAAAAAATATTAACTTACATAACAGTCATTTGCAAGGTAGGTACCTGTTATTCAAGGGGGGTTAAAAAATTTCCTGCGTGACTGTGAACTAACACTGAACCTGAGGTTTAATGGGGGGTGGACTATAAATAAGCCAATTGGATGAAACCTTTCATAACAATAGTACCAAAACTTTCCCACAGAAATGTATTTCTACTGGAGAGACAGTTCTACTGTTAAATGATTGACTATTGGGAGACCTTTCCACTACACTCTGCTTTCAGGCTTTTCAGAGATAGCAACCACCAGAAGACAAAAGGTAAACTCTCTACACCCCAGTTATGCTGCTCTGTGACATTTCCCCAATGTCAGTTCTAATCATTTTAGACATCACCCCACATAACATTAACATATGGCAGGTTACTAGCACCTGGGTCACAACTCAATTCAAATTAGTTTCCTTTTACCTTTTTCCAGCAGGAATTCTAATACTAAAAATCAAAGAAGATATCAAGAAATAAAGAGCTTGGGTTCAGGGCTCTATACAGCGTTATTCACCATAAACTGTATGTTTCAGTTTCAACATACTTTGTACTAAGGACGCCGTCTGCACCCAGTTAGCCGCCAAAATAATCATTCATGCTCCCGATCATTTTCTTAGAATCCCCTTCATTTTTCAGTGACCTTCACCACAAAGGACAAAGATTGATTTCTCTTCCACAGATAACTTAATTAGTTCTAGCATAAACAGACATGTGCTAGTAGAATTTCGATTTCTGACAAGTGACTGACAATAAGGATAAAACTGCAGAAAACCTTTGTATCGCGACTTGACGATGTTCAGTGGGATGAAAAATCATAGCATACACAGGCTGCTTAAAGTTTTCGAAATAAAAATTTTTAATTACCTTGATGAAATTACCACAGAGGCTGCAGAGGCCCCATCGTTCATGGAGGAGCATTCTGACCCATCTAAGGAAGCAAAAACACACTGGAATCAAACAGATTCCATGGACAGGACACTTACAGGATGGAACCTAAGCCTTAAATTACATAAAACAAATTGCTGATGGTCCCTTACTCTGCTGGGAAAAATGGAGCGAACTTACCATCTTCATCTCCATTACAGTCATTCTCTACATTGTCAGGGAGCTCATCTTCCTCTGCAGTGACCTGCAGCAAGCCAGTATCTTCATGGCTGGACACAAACAAAAGTCCTAAGATCCTCAAAGAATAAAGGGCTAACACAGGACTTAAAAGAAGTGCACGCACACTGCAAGTGATAAAGTGAGAAACAAACCATCTTTGTCACCAGGGATCAACTAACTTCACTGGGGACCCTAGGTTGACTTGAGTAAGGGGACCATACGAGTGATATTTGGAGCCGAAATAAAATGTGGAAATGAAACTCCAATGAAAAATCAACATCATCAATGGTAATCAACACGCAGGATGACAGTGTTAAAACTTACTAATTAGGGTAAGGGCAGGAGTTCTGTTGGTAAAATTCACTGATTTGAGCTGTTCACTTGGCAGTGAAATAACCGGTAGACTTCAGTGTTAAAAGAAAGCTGGGAAGCACAAGGTCTCAAAAGTCGGAATAATCCATTACAGCCGGGATGGGCGGCAACTTTGTCTATCCAAAACATTATCATTAAACTGCAAACAACAGATTTGCAAACAAATGTTTTTCAAAAAAAAAAAAAAAACATTATGGCTGATGGGTGAATTCCCAGGAGGGGAGCTAGTGTGTCCCTGAGTAATGCACTTAATATGAAGTTACAGTAACATTAATAATATTAAATGGAGATCATACATTATTAAGATCGGACTGACTGCTCTTTAGTTGATAAGGGTAACATACATAATAAAGGATTAACACTTGACCTAACAATTGCAGCCAGCCACAAGAGCATAAAATGGCCACAGATATCAAGAAAAATTCATATGTACAAAGATGCCTGCATCAGTGACCGGCCTGGAAAAATAAATGTTAAAGAAAACAAAGAAGTACTTACTTTGTAACACTATGATTTGTGGCAGCCTGCTCCTCCGGCAAGGGCAGGGAGACGCTTTTGTCCTTTATCAGGTCGAGGGAAACACTTTGCTTAGTGAGGTGTATGGCAGATATTTGGGTAGTTACTGAACAAACAGACGGTGACTGAGGAACAGTTAACTCATCCACAGTTTCCCCTGGAATGGCATGGCCTTCACCACCACTAGCATATGAAGCATCAGAAAAGCAGGATGTCCTACAACTCAGCCTAAGGCCAGGGAGGCTGGAAGGTTTGGCAGCAACCAAATTTGACCCCTGGTCCACCTGGGTAACAGGGAGTGCAGATGAGAGTGCAGGCATTACTGGTGGCACGTCAGCAGAGGGTACGGAGTCAACTGCCACATTTTCTGGGTGCAAGAAAAAAGTGGTGGTTGATTGTGTAGCTGGAGCTCTGCTTGTGGCATGTAGTGCTCCGTTACTCAGCTTCACACTATTCCTAGCCATTGTCCTCACAGCAGCTGTGAAAGACACTTCAGTGGAGAGCCTTTTCCCAGTACCCAACACTTGGAGGCCCTGAACATTGTTTGGCTGTACCACCTTGACACTTCCTGCTACATTCTCACTCTTCAGTATGTCCCCAACCCCAAAGGCATCGCCCAGAATTACATCCCTGCAATTCTTCTGCAAAGGCACAGTGGGGCATGAAAGTTTTGTGTCCATTTTGCAGCTGCCTTTATCTGTCCTGCATTGATGAGAAGTGGATAGAGACGGGGTAGTAGAAGGATTTGCCAAGTCTCTGAGCTTCTGTCGGGGTTGGACTGGCACTTGAGTTGTGGCAGGTCGTAAAAATCCATTGCTGTTGCCTTTGAACTTGCTGGTAGCTTGTGGGGAAGACTGATTGGTGGGCATTGTGCTTTTTGTAAGAGAAATCTCTGAGAACTTAGAGGTGGCTTTTGGAGGGGAGGGACATACTGGATAAACGGCAGGTTGGAATGAGAAGGCCCTCTTGCCCAGCAGCCCAGAACGCAACCGGTGCGAGCCCAGGTGCTTGTGGGGCAGGGAGCTGTGGATGCTTGGCTCCAGTCGAAAAGGATTTTGGCAGAAAACAAGGGGAACACTGGAACACTGAGAGTTTTTGGCAACTACACTGGAGATTATCTGACTATTAGTAATTCCATTAGTACAGCTAACCCCAGAACTCCAAACACCATCAACCCTGGCTACTGAAGGATAAGCTGCTTGCACAGGAAAGGCACAGTGTGTACTGGTCCCTGAGACACAGAGGAGCTGTTCCAGCCCCACATTCACATTGGCAGCAGTGACAGAGGGCTCCGAAGGCTGGAGTCCCCTCCTCTGCAGCTTGCAGGACACGACTTCACCGTTGGGCACATGGACCACTGTAGGAATTAAGGAAGCACCAAATGCTGGCTGAAAGGTCTGTATTTTCACTTCTTCAGCTCCATTGGATGCCATCAGTTGCCATCTCAGACCCACAATGTACAGTTGCCAACAGAGACATTAATCAGATGTGCAAACTGTGCCAAGTGTCAGTCAACCTGCCAGTGGTACAGGAAGGAACTAAAAAGAGAAAAAATAGCCTTTTTTACATTTTCATCAGTATAATCCCACTCATCTAGGACAGATTGTCTTAATGTCAAGTAATACACCACTTTAACCAGTACATCTTTCCCCCAAAGTTGTTATATACAAAAAAAACAGTTATACTACAAAATAGAATTACATATTTACTGTCTTTAAATGCCAGACAGAAACATATTACACTAAAACCGAAACACAAGTTACAACTGCGAACTGGAGAACTTCTGTATTCAGAGACGTCACTCTGATGTAGTAGTTATTTAAGAAGTAACAGAACAAACAAAAGTTTCTATGCCTGTTACGTTACCCTAAATATAAACATAAATAAAGAAAACCCCATGATAAATAACATCTCCCCAACAACTACCGTTTACCATGAAAAAATAAAATCCTAGCGTAGACGGCAAAGCAGGTAAAAATGTTGCCTAAAAGGTTCGATATGATGGAAGTCGGTTAGCCATTATGCTAACTAGCTAGCCGGTCAGAGCGCCTCTCGCATTACTCAGCAGAAGTGCCACGCCGCCAACAACTGTCAAACGTCTATAATCGTTAAACAGCTAGACAGCTCGCTAGTTAGTATGCCAGCGTTCTGATTAGCTAGCTAGCTAGCTATATAGCCCAACACTAAAGGTCGCGTTAGAAAGCTGTCGGTTAACTTTTCAACACATAGAAATCACCCAGCGTAGCTAGCTAGTCTATCACGCCGATAAGCGGGCCTTTGCCATGACCGCTTCACGTGCTCCATTCTATCCTAAAGCGACTTGTCTTTCAAAAACGCTGCATACCCGCGAATAAATGACGCAGTTTTCACAACAACAGGTATATGTATTTACCTGAGGCAGGCGAAAAGCTGCGTTACACTTTAACTAACGCAGGTCTCCCTGATCGAAGGCGCCTTGTCGTGCAGCCACCGGCGCCGCTTCAAGCAGCTCGCGACCACGGCTCCCTAGCAACCGCAGCGCAGTCAGAGCACAGGCGCCACGCTCTCCTTCCGCTCAAGTCACGTGATTTAATCCCTATCTCCCACCGGGAGATTCGGAATGATTATATGTTATAATTGAAGAATCTTTTATCGACAGTAAAACTAGGCAGGTGTTGGTTAGCAACAGATTTACCAAAATTTGCCACCTCTAGGAGCTCGAATTAATAATGCCTCATTTAATACAGGCAGTATTAAATATTAAACATACATACATATATACACATATATATACATGCATATATATATACAAAATGTAATTTTTTTAAAGCAGAATGCCACATTTTTTAAGTGCAATGCCAAGTTTTAAATTGCCTAACTAGGTTTACTATGTTTCTCCTATCGCTCAATAAATACAGCATTGCACTAACAACATAAAGATCATGGGTTGCAACGCCATGGGGCAGCCAGAGGAACACGCTATCAAAACTTCTGAGTTGCTTTAGGGTTACCGTGGTATGAAAATGAACAGCTATCACTAAATACTACCAGCATGTTACTGCAATATAATGAGATTAATTTGCAAGTATACTTTTAGTAGAAAAAAACTCCAAACATTTATAGCATAACAAGACGATCCACCTGGGAAATTCCCAGCGGCTATTTTTATCTTTTGACAGCATATTGGCCGTAATTTTACAAGTACCAACCACCATTGTATTCCATTTCCCAAACGACTATATCAGTCGACATGATTGTAACTGGCCTCATGGTGGTGCTATGGCAGTCGCTGGTAAAAAGTTTTCGACACTGATTTTAAACCAATTGTTTTGTGAAACAGCAAAATGGATCCTAAGTACACTTTTCATGCCATGCGTTCAAATATTTAGAAAATCAATGTCATAAACATGCCACATATGCATGGCACGTAGGGAGCAAAAATTTCACACGCAGGATTTCAAGCCATTCCACTTATGTGTTAAAATAAAAGCGCATCATGTAGCTTAAACATGCATTATCCGATGGTTATTTAAGTTTTATGCTTTCTATTTAAAAAATAACACTGATTTTAAAATCATGCGAACAGTAGCCTACTCTTCAGTAAAAGGAACAGATTCATTATAATCTCCTTTACCAAACAAGCCTTCTTTTTCACTGGGCTTCGCGTAATCTAAAGATTATCCCTACCAAAATATGTTTTTATTCCTTCAAGTGAACTAACTTATGAAAACATTAGATAATAATAGTCACTGTTGCCAGCTCAGCAGCAAGAACCGATTTCACTGATGCATTTAAACAGTTTAACGTTTGAGTCTGTTAAGGAAACGCAGAAAGAGGTATAATGGTGACTATACAGATTTAATAAACAATTTAATGTTTCCTTTGTTATGACAGGCATCATTATTATCTACACTTCGGATAATTTTAATGTGTGGCGTACCTTTTCTGAAACACTCGCGCAGCTCCACAATGACATTTGTCTTTAATAAATTAAAGAACACCAATTTCTCTGTCATCTGTACTATCAGATTATATCACAGGATGTATATAGAGTGTTCTGTATATCACTTTTTGTTGACAATAAATCAGCATTTTGAACAAAATGACGAGCGAAAACGTCACATTTAGTAAATCTCAATAAAAGTACTAATTATAGGCTATAAGCAGTTTTCCAAACGTTATGTATTAATGTTTCGATATTGAAGGACAAAAAGAAAACGAAAAGATGGAATCACCAGTTTGTGGTTTGCAGCATTTGTTGGATTTGTGTCTGCCTTTAATCGGCGGTCAGGTTTGTCACAAATAATTTACGGAGATCTGTCTTCGGAAAGTACGATGAACGTTTTGATGGTTTATGGAGGCTTTTGAACAATGTTTTAATGAGCATTCGTGGGCTTCAATAAACAGTAGCCTATATTAGAATAGTTGCATTTAAGAGGGTGTTTCTCAGATTAAGGGTTCAGTTTAAAAAAAAAAAGTTATATTACTGTCGAATTGTAAAAGTGGTCATCGGTATGTAGTTTTGCAGTATAATATTCATAACGATCCCCGTTTCTAGCCTGGCAACAATTTAAATTAAATCAAAAAGAATAATTCAATGAAATATAAATCAGCGAAATATTTTAGTAGTTGCCAATGCATTGAAATTACTTCACATTTTTTGTATATGACATACTGTAGTGCAGCAAAGAGCCATTCATGTACCTAAAACTGTTTATAAGGTAATATTGGAGTATGCCAAAATTATCATATTCCTTTTTCCAGCAATAGCCTATATTATATTATACGTGAATTCTTACATGTAGCCCAACTCCTTAAATGACGACAATGTCCAAGTTAACTCAAAGAGGTTTAGTGTTTTATTAATTGCATAACTACCATACCTGTGTAACAGTACTGATGCCCCGCACCGTATTGACAGACCATTGTCCCATTAGGCTATTTTAAATGACATCAGTTCAAGGTTCGCGATTAAGATAAAGACAGCAAAAGGATTTTATTCTACCGAACATGGAATCACACAATGAAGTCAACCTTGACAGTGCTTTAACAAAGGAAGACCACGGCAGGCCTTTGACAGCACTAAATAGTAACCTGATAGTACAATTTGAACATATGTAGGTAAAGAAAACCAATAATACCCCTGAACACGAAACAATGCAACACAGCATAAAGAGCAGTGCAAATCCTTGCTATTTTGTTCGAATTACTCTAGAGGGCCTAATACTTCTAGTTTCTGGTGTAATACGTAGATGATAATGACGGAAAACAGCACAATATCTAAAAATGTTATTCACCTCAGATGCAACATTGTCAAAACTAATCACTAAAAATAGGCCTACTTTGACAAATTACTACGTGACGTGTTATGCTGCGCCTGTTAGGCAATTTTATTTATATATTTATTTATTTATATATTTATTTATTTATTTGTTTGCTTGTTGTTTTTTACATTAGACCTGTTAACGTCAGTCATGCCTAAAATGATTTTTATTTTTAGCATTAAATTCTTGCAGTTATAACAATTATAGTACTGGTTTCTGATAGCTTATCCGACTGAAATATTTTGGTAGAAACGGTTTCTTCTCATTACGACCTTTAGCAACAGGTAGACCTATCTGATAGTCTCAGTTCTTGCATCTTACAGTTTTTTTTAACTTTGCGTTGCAAACGCAAACGAAAAAATGAACAAGCTGTTTAAGAAACTAATAAACTTAAGAAATGTTAGTAAATACCTGCATAAATATTAGCAGTGATGCGTTTTTTGTTAGTTTAATGTAATTATTATTTTTTGATGATGATGATGATGATGATGATGATGAGCAATTACATCGCATGATCAGAGATTCTGCGGTTAGTCCATCGTACTGCCCTGTCGGTATTGGGCTATTCCTTAAAATGATTGGAGTTGCGGGATGCAACACCACTAATCTCCTACCAACCCCCAATCTTTGGTGATAATTACGGCTCTTGCGTATGGCACATTGTAGGTAAGTAGCTTAAGGCATGTAAGGATTTTTAATGCAGTCATTTCTGACAGGTAGCTCCACTCCGGTGCCGCACTTGCCCTCACGCCCCACCCTCCCCCCTCGTGTTCACTGGCATGTCAGTGCCTGTGGGATGGAGTTACTGTTGCAGATTACTTTTCCATCTGGATGGTAGCCTGACCTTTTTGAAGTCTCTCTTTAATGTAGAGCCGCATCTTTCCGATTTGATAAAGCAGCAAGCGGTCGCAGCTCTCCGATGAAGACGCCACGCTTTTCCGAACATCGGAAAATCAAAAACTAAAGGATCCAGCCATCAAAGTTTTCAAAATCCATTTTTACGAAGAATTTAAGCCAAATCTACAAGTAAAACAACCATTTTACGACCGCAATAACTTTCTTGAGAAGAAGAAAAATGCATTTTCACTCGATAGGGTTTTATTTCCTAGCTGTAACTCTTTCACTTGCTGAATGCCATGAATCCTATGAAAAGTTTTCCCAAGTGAGTCGATGGGCAAAATCTGGATTTCAATACCTGAAGATGAACCTGTGTCAGAGAGTATCATCCTTGTCAGAAACCGAGTGCAAGAGGCTGTCCGTGCTACGGGAGAGTGGGGTGGCTATCTATGTGTCCCAGTTTAACTCGGAGAAAGTAGTGGCAGTGCTGCCGGACTCCAAGACGACGGGGCTGCGAGCCCCCAAGCGAGACACGACGCAAGAAGACGGCAAGCGACACCAGGATGTCTTCCCTGGCCCCACGGAGCACGACGGCGTTTTGGTGTTGGACCCCAGTCCAGGAGAAAATTTCGGACACCCCGTCGTCATTTTCTACGTTGATTTCAATGTAACCAAGAAAAAATGTGGACATAGAGACGGGATTTTTTTGGGTAAGGTATTTCCCCATTTTTACGAAAATGTTATGTATATTTGTATCTTTATCTTAGGATTTTAGGCTATATACTTTAGGCTATAAACTGTTTTATAGCCGTTTATGCGGCACGAGAGGCAGTCCAGCGCAGGACACACACATTCACACACGGCTTTGTAATTATATCTTCGTGGGGACTGTCCATTCATTTCTATGGGCAAAACTCTAAACCCAACATGAGTGTCTTAACCCATACCCAGTCCTAACCTTAAACATAAGTAACCAAACAAAATACGAGACTATTGTTATTTTTAGTTTTTTTTTTTATCGCATTTATGGATCTTTTGGGGACTTGAAAACGTAAAAATTTTATCACACCGTGGGGAAGATTTGCTTCCCACAATGATATATATATATATTATATACACACACAATTTTTTTTCAAAAAAAATTCAAAATTGACTTTCCCTTTGTGGGGACCTAAAATGCCCCCCATACCACCAAAACAACAGGTGTTTATCACATTCTGGGACATTTGGTCCCCACAATGTAATATCTGACCAACCCCTACACACACAATTGTCTCTTTAAAAATCATTACATGCCCACTTATGTGAAGTAGTAATCCTTACAAGGATCTTATTAAGCCTAATTGTAGTAGGATGTTACTGTACAAACATCCACTATTTGAATACATTATATCATGGCTATAATTACTGATAATCATGTTTGTTAAATTTGAATTATGCCTTTAAATCTTAACTACATTATTAAATCTGTACAGTTTTATATTTACATAGAGTGTCATGGACCTGGGGCAGGGTGCAAGCAGGAAAAGGCAATGGTCCACTTTGAGAAAGGGGTTTATTAAGGGAACTGACACAAAAGGGAAAACCACAAACGTAAACCACCACAAGCGGTTAAACACTAACAGAGAAAAATAACAAGAACCATCTACTCAAACCATAAAGTAACATGACACACAGGAACCTTCAACATACATATACACCAAATACAATGACTCACTGGAGAACAGTGCAGGGCAGGTATTTAAATACAAACAGAAAACAGGGTCAAACAAGGAACAGGTGTGAGATATAATCAATTAACCAATCAACACAGGGCACAGGACGAGTAACAATCAACAATCAAGTGCTGACACGAGAAAAAGGGCAACAGGTGGAACTAATAACAAGCACAGAAAGAAGAAACCTACAGAAGACCTGAAAGTAAGAAAACAAGGAGATCCTGCCCTAGAAAAAGAAAGAAGAAAACAAAGTGTAACCAAAGCTGAAGGAAGACAAACGTAGAACAGGAAAGTAGAAAACACTAGAGAACAAAAATAATATGGAGGAGTAACAGATGAGACTGGCCTCAGCCAAACTCAAACCCATGACCATAGGCATCATGCACACAAAGCCACACACTCGACCACTAAGCTGTGTAGCAGCCTGGGAAATGGGAAAACACAAAGACAGGACAGGACAGCCCAGGAGGACAGATCAGTGCACCAACCCTGGCATGGAGTGTACAGTGTCATCAGAAAATCGTTGACAGTCTGATGTATCTGAGTATGTATAGTGCTGGGGTGTAGGAAATAGGGGGCAGGGAGACATGTACCCCCCACTGTTTAATTTGGTTTCATTAACCCCCCCAATAAATACTTTCTTGAAATTCAGATGACATTATCAATGCAGTATTGCTGACATCCTAGTTACAGTTAACAAAGAGCTTAATTGGCCTTCAGCTGAGAACTGGAACACGTTCTTGCAATAGCATCTAATCACATCTGAAGACCATGGATCGACTCCCCATCTCATCTCTATATGTGCCCCTGTTTATATGAGTTTGCATGTTCTCCTGATGTCATCATGGAGTTTCCTCTGGGTTCTCATGGGTTTTTCTCTCCCGCCACATTCAAAAAGCATGCCAAGATAAACAGCAGTTGCCAAATTGTGTGTATTTGTGTGTGCCATGTGTTGGTACCCCAACCTGGGTTATTCCCTGCCTTGCACCCTTTCTTTCCAGGATAAGCACTGGAGTCACGTGACCCTGCATTGGATAAGCAGATATGGATGAATGAATATGTTTTTTTTTGTTCTCCTCTGCTTGTTATCTCCATGGATGTTCAGAAAGAAGGATACATGGAAACAGTTCATTCACCATGGCTCCCAGTCTGAAAGATAACACCCAGTAGATACCAGTGTGATTAAAAGTCATACTATGGGGACAGGCAGCACAACATCTTGTTCTTTATAATGAGACACACATCAGTATAGATTCATAAACTAAAGAAATGATCGTTAAAGTGGGGTGCCGTTGCAATTTTAATATGTATATGAGGCTTTGTGACAACAGTAAAACGAGTTTAAATATCATGGGGTAATATAAAGGTCTTCTTAAAGAAGATTATTAAGTCACATCAACTGAGATATCGTGAATGCAATTTGAGAAAATAAAATGCAAAGCTAAGTGTCATGAATACAATGCAAAGGGAAAGAGCCCGTCTGTCCTTTCTCAGCCCACAGTGCTCGGATACGTTAGGAAGGTGTTTCTCAACCTGGTCCTCAGGGACCCTCAGACAGTCTGCGTTTTGGGAGCAAAAATGTGGGCTGCCTGGCAGGGAGCTGAGGCGCAGCAAAAATGTAGATCATGTAGGGGTCCCCGAGGACCGCGTTGGGAAACACTGTGTTAAACTCTGCTAGCTTGCCAACGCCCTGCTGCCAGGCTGATTCTCAGCACGCGCTCCTAAAGTCGGAGAGTAATGCACTTGCAAAAACATTTGTCAATAATTCATCTTGAGTGTAGTCTGTCCTCAAGTTGACAGTCTGGTATCCCCACCCCTAGCCAGTCCGTCTGGCTCGTGCTGCTTTTTCACGAGCCACACTCTGTCCTCCTGGAGGAAGCCGACATAATCTGTGGCGCTTTTCCTCTCTGATGAGACCAACACAGATAGACTGCAGATACTTCTAACTTCTCTCCAGTTTGAACTCAGCTCACTGAAGGCATATGTGACATGTGCAAGGTTACCAGCAATGACAGTTTCTTTTAGATACTAAGTGGGAATTAACTGTGTTCTTGAGTATTATTATTGCCCACTGTAACTAAGATAAGTAACTATTAATGCACACTTTTTATGTGTATGGGCCTCAGGTCATTGAGCAGACACTATTCCCAGTGCAAGCCTTCTACCACATGGCTAATTTGTAATAATGATGCTGAAAGAACATGACTGTACACCATGTCATATGGCAAATTGGCACTTACAGTTTATTATTACTGTTGTTTTTTGGGAACTATATTCTAGCCAAATAACAAAATAACACTGAAAAAAATCATTAATGACCATTATGTATGTTCCTTTACAGGAGTATTACATGACTTGCAATGCAGTTTCTTGCAAATGTATCACATTCTGTGATATTTTGAGGGTGCATGGAATATTCTGACCTTAATGTTTTTTATACTCCCAGTACGGGGTTTGAAATGAGGATGTGGAAGAACCCGAAAAAGTATTTCAGCAAGGCTTCAACAATGTTCAACAAACCTTTCAACAATTTATTAGGGAAAAAAATTGAATGAATAAGGATTATGAATAAAGATTAACAATGAGTCTTACAGAAAGGCAGTGAAAACCAAGGAGAAGATGGATGTTTGAAATAAATGAGGAGATAAGCTTAAAACAGACAGGGAGAGTGAATGAGGAGGTAACCTTAAAACAGACAGGGAGAGTGAATGAGGAGGTAACCTTAA
>JAODUD010000001.1:34223451-34241663 GCA_026784285.1 Stomatorhinus walkeri | reverse complement strand
CAGGTCACCCCCCACTTCATCTTCAAACAAATCAGGGAAGCCTTATTGATTGTTCCCCAAGGATCAAAGTACCATCAGGAGTCTGAGGCAGTGATGGATCAAAGGGGAGGATTCCAATCGCGGTGTTTATAATTTTCATTTCTGAGAAAAGAACAAGGAAAACGAGAACAATATAGGAAGATGGGTCAAACTGAAGACAGGAAGGGATGGTGAGAAGGAGGGAAAGAGAGAAAGAGAGGGCAGGGGCCAAAGAAAGAGAAGTAAATGATACCTCCAGAGAGAAGAGGTAAAGCGGCGAGGTACAACGTGGGCAGCAACTGTGCTTATGTAAAACTTGTTCAACTTTACAAAAAATTAAGAAAAAAACAAAGAAACAGGATTTTGATAATGACAAGCAGGCATGCACATGGACTGTGTTAAGGAACCTGACATATGCAAGTAATTCTGAGGAAAATGTGTTAAGTTTCAGTAAAATATTAATATACTTTCCTTTTATGAGCAATACTGATGAAGTGCTCTTCTGATCCCCGGTCTCTTGTAATGTGGGGAATGTGTTTTGTAAACATCTCTACTCTCTTTGACACGCTATGGGCGGCACGCTTCACCAGAGAGCACATTCACGAGTGTCCAAATCGGCGCGTTTTGCCAAGGTGGCATTCAGGCAGAAGGAGAGGTCATTCCGTTTAATTAATGATCCACATCTTCAACAGCATCAACAAACGGACAAGCGGGTTGAGGGCTTTGGAAGATTCCATCGATAGATGATGCTATCTTCTGGACGGACCCCAAGGACTTCTAGGAGTTAGGTGAGGGACTTGTGTGTCTGGTCTGTGGACAGCAGTTTTCTGATACACAACCCCCACCCCTGGGCAAAGTGCCATTGGCAGATTTTGGAGGTGAGGGGGAGAAATCACACCACTGCCCCTTGTGTGACGCTTACCTGTGTGCCACCACGATGGTGGTCCTGTTGGCGCAAACCTTGGCCAGAGAGGCCTGGATGTTGCGCTCCGTCTTAGTGTCCAAGGAGGATGTGGCCTGTGGAGACAGATTGCGACTGTGACAGTAGCTCTCAGAAACATTACAAACTCCTGTGTGTTGCTCCAATCACACATCATGACTACTATCATTGCCTGCTGAGATCTGCACTCATTAAACTAGAGTCATGCTCTCCAATATCAGCAACCGGAGCACCTATAGTACCTATAGTACCTATAGTACCTGTCACCCCCCCCCCCCACCCCATCCCCTCATGCCAGGATACAGACCTCGTCTAGGAGAATGATCTGCGGGGCTTTGAGGATGGTTCTGGCAATGGCCACCCTCTGCTTCTCCCCCCCACTCAGCTTCAGTCCTCTCTCGCCGACCTGAGTGTCATATCCTGCAAGGTGACTATGGATCAGCAAAATGACTTCTAATAATTAACACATTGGTGATAATGCTAAAGTTAATCTTACTAATTTAGAGACTTACGTCACACACAAACAGGCAGACACATACAAATAAAGACAGATGGACAGGCAGACACACACATACAAATAAAGACAGACACAGACAGACGGACAGACACACAAACAGACACACACATACAAATAGACAGATACAGATTTTATTTTTTTGATTGTATTCACAGATTTTTATAAAATTCAATTTCCCCCAAAAAATGGTCCCCACAATGTCAAAAATAGCAGGTTTTTACCAAATGCCCCCACAATGTAATATATAAATGACCCACACAGATGTGATGGTAGCGCTAATTCTGATGCGCAGATGCCCTCACAAAGTCCTCCTCACTGCACTGCTGGACTTCTGCCACTTACCCTGGGGGAAGCTCATGATCTTCTGGTGGATGTCGGCCGCATGGGCAGCCTCCTCCACTTCCTGGTCACTGGCAGTGATGCGGCCGTAGCGGATGTTGGCACGGATGTTGTCATTGAAGAGCACCGTGTCCTGTGGGACCACACCAATGTGTGCACGCAGAGACACTTGCTTCACCTGTGACAGACAGCCAGAGTTAGCGCTCTGAGAGGACGGCTGGGCACAAGTGGGATGGCAGATGTTCCTCTCAGCTCAATGGCATTCGGGTGGATCGGAGCAACATCGATGCCCACTGAGGACTCAAGCCTAGTATGGCTGGAATGCTTCCAGTTAAAACCAAGATCCAGAAATGAATATTTCTATTCATCCAATCAGCTTCCACAGTGATTATCCAGTAAAGGGTTGGGGTGAGCCTGAAGTCTAATAAGGGAAATACAGGACACAAGGCTGGGGACGTGTAAGACATGCCAGTCCACTGAAAAGGAGACACACAGAATCACAGAGTGGGAGATTCAGAGGCGTCACTTTACTTAATTGCATGAGGGGAAAGAAACTTGAGTGCATGGTGAAAACCTGTGACACATAATGAAGACACGCAAACCCCCCACCCACACGCAAACCACACACACATGCACACGTGTACACGTGCATACACACACACACACGTACGCATGCACGCACATTTGCAATTCAAACTTTGTGGGGATTCTCCATTCATTTCTATGGGGAAAACTCTAATCCCAACAATCCCTTAACCATAGTAACCAAACAAAAAATACTATACTTTAGGCATTTTCAGTTTTTTGATTGCATTCACAGATCTTTGCGGGGACTGAAAAAATTGTCCCCCTACATTTGGTGCCCACAATGTAATACTTACAAAAGCGCATGCACAGACCGGCACAAAGCCAGAGGCAGGAATCAAACCAACAACCCTGGAAGTATGTGACAACAGTTCTTACCCTGTAATAAAATCAGAATTCTCAAAAAATATATTCTAATATTCTTTATTTTACCTTGTCCTCTACAGAAGCAGAGCGAATGGCTCATCCTCTACCGACAGAGCGTACAGCTCATCCCATACATACGCAGAGCGAATGGCTCATCCTCTACCGACAGAGAGCGTACAGCTCATCCCATACATGCTCAGAACGAATGGCTCATCCTCTACCGACAGAGAGCGTACAGCTCACCCCATACATGCTCAGAGCGAATGGCTCATCCTCTACCGACAGAGAGCGTACAGCTCACCCCATACATGCTCAGAGCGAATGGCTCATCCTCTACCGACAGAGCGTACAGCTCATCCCATACATACGCTGAGCGAATGGCTCATCCTCTACTGACAGAGAGCGTACAGCTCATCCCATACATACGCAGAGCGAATGGCTCATCCTCTACTGACAGAGAGCATAAAGCTCATCCCATGCATACGCAGAGCGAATGGCTCATCCTCTGCACATAGACATGCAGCTATCATGCTGCAAATACTCAGGATCCTTTTATACACAGGACAGGACCTTGCAAAAAGCAGCTTATAGGTACTTTCATACCAAAGTTCTGGAACCTGGTCCCGATTTAGAAGTGCCTGATCTGTCTCAACATGGAACTTCTGTGGCTCCGGGCCACTTTCATGTGTTGCTTTTGCACCAAAGAACAGGAACTGGGACATTTATGTTAAATAAGGATGTGAGATGCAAAAAGTTTGTAGGTTAAACTTCACATAATTTAATATTACACTATACTGCCTTGCCAAAACAATGGAGAATTGATAAGTTGTTTTGTTAGTTATTTATTAGCTATTGGGGGGATTGATTACAATCAAAACGACACACAGCCATTTATTTATATTTTACTTAACTGACCCGCAACATGTTTACGATTCTTATTAAATCTGCTCAGCAGATTGATCTTTCATTTTCCACAGAATAATAAACAATGTAATATTATCCTGCTAATAAGCGATGGCAAATTTCACCGCAGGCACCGGCAATATTAAACAAAAGTATATTGGTTACCGATCAATTTGTCCAATGCAGAAATATGGAGATGCAACGAAAAGATTTATTAATTGATGCATTAAATGTAATTGGGATGCAATAATAATTCCATCGGCTCAATGTTCCTGCACGTCTGTGTAACTTCCAAGTTAGCGCCGGTGCTTTCGGCCAACCAGTCAGCAAGCTATCATGGTAAGAATCTCCACAGAAGTTCAAGTTCAAATAAAAAGTACTTAGTCTGCAGCAGGTACTAAAAAATGGGTTCTGGAACTACCTTAGAGGAACAACAATTGGGCCCAGTTCCTGCAGTGTGAACACGACAAAAGTCCCTGGTTCTGGAAAAAGGTTCTGGTTCCAGAAAAAAGTTCTGGTGGT
The DNA here is from genome assembly GCA_026784285.1 of Stomatorhinus walkeri. Lineage (NCBI taxonomy): Eukaryota > Metazoa > Chordata > Actinopteri > Osteoglossiformes > Mormyridae > Stomatorhinus > Stomatorhinus walkeri. The sequence continues at coordinate 34,237,473 of JAODUD010000001.1, read as the reverse complement.
GTGAAAGCATCTTATAGTAATTAAGGACCTGTATTTATGACCAGATGGCCTGCCGTTATAAGTCTAGGCAGATTCCTAATATGGCTTCACTGAATCACGCAGCTATACAAATTAGCAAATACACAACTTTTGATGAAGGGATGCTTGCCTGGACTGATCTGGCCCATTCACCATGGGTAGATGATCTAGAAGCACAGACGTTTGGCTGCTTTTCTGTCCTTCTTTAATAATAAATCTCCTTCCATCTCCACTCCCTCCAAGGTCAGCCAGAGCTGGATGATCTTATCTGCTCACAATGGCTATCTATCAATAGAGATTCATCTGGTCTATGAGAGGATTTAAATCTGAGCAGATTCATGAGGCAGCTATGTGGGAGAGTGTTTGGGTGGGAGCTGCCGGTTATGGCCCCCCCTCAGTGCGTGAATGAATGCTGGGGGGGGGGGGGTGCCTGGTGATCAGGCTCTCCGCTGTGACGTCTTATCAGCCATATTGACAGGGTGTAAAGGAGCTTTCAGTCACCGTTTTAAAAAACACTGACAAAGAAAGAGAAAAGCTATACTTGGTCAATATTCAATTAACTGAAGATATCCCATCAAGATTACAGCATTACTGAAGATAATGGGGTCAAAATGGCACATACCCCACGGATACATGGAGACATACAAAACAGGCCGTAGCAGTACACGAATCACTAAAACAAACCAGAAACTACACAACTGCTCTCAAAAGCACGGAGCAGAACACACTGTGCGGCTCACATGACAACCCTGACTTGCTGCATAACAACATAGAGCCTGGACATGGATATTATTCATCTAAGATAAGCTGTTGGAAGATGCATGGATGGGTGGATGGATGTATGCATGTATGCATGGATGGACAGCAGTGGTATTTCCAGACATTTATGCATTTGCCAAGTGGACATTTCCATTCATGAAACCTGTCACGTCATTTACGCAGCTGGGAGGTGTTCCGCGAATAAGGATTTCTCAGTTACCTGGGTTCACTTAAGATAGAAGTCATAATTGTCCAATAGGAATGCTCATTTCCTAAACTTGTATTGGACCAACATTACTTCTAGCTTAAGTTAACTCGTTTAACTAAGAAATTCTGCTTTGTAGAACACCCTCCGAGTCCCAGGCTGGGCTGCTTTGTCCATCACATTCAGTTCCAGAGGTAGACAGTTCAGGTCCAGAAAGTAAAAAATCCAGAACAAGACCAGCAATAAAGCATAAAAAGTCATACTCAACTGGTTAGTTGGAACAAAATCTTGCTCTGGATTGAATCTGGATTCAGATTCATCAGGTTACTTAATTGCATGAGGAGGAAGAAACTTGAGCACATGGAGAAAACATGTGACATGTTGAGGACATGCAAGCTGTTGCTGTAAGCGCCTCCCCAGATTGTGTTCGACTGAAAACTACCTAGTCTGCAGCAGGTACTAAAAAACAGGTTCTGGAACTGCCTCCGAGGAACTATAATTGAGCAATTCTAGTGGTATGAACATGACAAAAGTTCTAGGTTCCGGAAAAAGGTTCTGGTTCCAGAAAAAGTTCTGCCGGTGTGAAAGCATCTTATAGTAATTAAAGACCTCAATTTATGACCAGATGGCCTGCTGTTATACGGCTAGGCACCATTCCTAAAATGGCTTCACTGAAGCATGCAGCTATCTAGATGAAGGGGTGCTTGCCCGGAGTGGTCCAGCCCATTCACCATAGGTACATGATCTGTAAGCACAGACGCTTTACTTTCTGGGCCCGAACTATCCAACTCTATCCTGTTCCTTGGTATCATGTGGCATGGAGGTTAACACCCAAACAAAGGATTTTTACTTTCTTAAACTACAAATGTAACCTTTTGGCCCGTCTCTAAAGTGCCAAAAAATGAACGACACAATGGTTCAAGCCAAAGAAGGAAAGTACCACTGCCCATTCTGATGTCCATGGAGCTCTGGACTAGAATCATCCATAATTTCCTGCCCATCTCGGTGGAGACAGCCGTAATCGGAAAGGCGTGTAGGGCCCAGGGACTTTCATGTGCCACCAGCTCACTTCACAAACCAGATGGGGCATTAAGTCTCTCTTCTGAAGTTTATTTATTTATTTCCTCCGAACATGACTTAATTGTTCCTCTGTCTGAGGTCTAGTGTATTTATTAGTCAATTAACACCAGGCAGAATGGAAGAAATAGGCCTCATTTCTAGGAGAAGGAACACAAGCATTTTTCTTGGAATTCCTTCAGAGGCAGGATCAGGCCAGCTGTTTCTATGAGAGAACTGGTATTAAACCTAAGATCAACGTTATAATCTCATTTCCTGTCATCACTACAATCATTCAAGGTCTGAATCCAACAGGAATTCACTTAGAAGGTGCTCTATGATAAAATTTTGGCATGGAATCAAAGCTTGCTTTATTCTTAATACCAGCCTCAAAATATCAAAAGATATTAGCAGCAATATGGTGTGTTGTTGTAACTCACCGGCACACTATCATTTTTATTTTTGGTGTGGTGTGCTTAATCATCCAGTTTTAATTTAATACTAAAAACTTATAGGTCTATGCACATGCCGTAAGTTCAATTCAGTTTGTAGAGATACTTACCGGTGTTCAAAAAGGGTAAGTGAAAAATCACATATAAATGGTGAAAATAAACAGAAAGCAACAACCCTTGGTTACTGCAGATCACAAAACAGGACACATATCACCTTAGAGTGAAAGACACCCCCTTACCATTATTCTCAGGAGGCCATAAGGATCAGCACATGCGTTGCTCACAAATCAAACAACCCGTACAAAGATTTACTGTAATTAATCAGCCTTCTAAATGATTTTTAAGAAAAAGATTAAAAGCATGTATGTTTCTCAAAATAGCACGAGGCACACAAAAATATTCCCCATTACTTGAAACTAAAATTATGCTCAAAATAAATATTTTCCCCAAATAACCCATCTAAACGGCACCATCACACCGCCCAACTAGATTAAAATTCTGTGGCCATTTCTGCAACATTTGTAAATTCCTTTAAAAGGAGTCACACTACAAACAAATAAGGTCATTTGTTTAGCTTATAAAGAGCATGCACCCAGTTTCGAAATCTGCAAGAGATTCATAAAATGTCCATTTATCTATGAAATGTGTAACATGGAACACATTTCAATGTGGCTGCCAGGAACCCAGAGGTCCAGAAAACTTGGAAATTTTGAAAGTAGACTGTAAGAAGGACTTGCTACATTTTTGGCATCATCATCTGTCCATAGGCATCAATATGGAGTTGGTTTCCTTCTTGTAGGTATAACAGCTGGCACTCTTCTGGGGAGGCTTTCTACAAGATTTTGGAGTGTGTCTGTGGGAATTCTTGCCCATTTGTTCAGAAGAGCATTTGTGATGTCAGGCACTGATGTTGGATGTGAAGGCCTTGTTCACAATCTCCATGCTAGTTCATCACAAAGGTGTTCGATGGGGTTGAGGTCAGGGCTCCGTGCAGCCAGTCAAGTTCTTTCACAGCAAACTCACCCAACCATGTCTTTATGGACTGGAGCACAGTCATGCTGGAACAGGAAAAGGGCCTTCTCCAAATTTTTCCCGCAGTTTGAAGTTTGAAGCACAAAATTGTCCAAAATGTCTTGGTGTGCTGAAGCATTAAGAGTTCCCTTCACTGGAACTAAGGGGCCAAGCCAGACCCCTGAAAAACAACCCCGTACCATTATCCCTCCTCCTCCAAACTTTACAGTTGACATAAAACAGTAAGGCAGGTAATGTTCTCCTGGTATCTGCCAAACTCAGATTCGTCCATCACTGTCAGACAGAGAGACATGATTCGACACTCCACTGAACAGATTTCCACTACTCCAGAGACCAGTGGCGGCGTCTGAGTGAAGCTCCCAGTGTACAGGTTTTGTGCTGGAGTTAATGCCGGAGGAAGTTTTTCGAGTCAACAAAACACTGGTAATTTTTATGCACTATACACATAAGCACTCTGTTACTTCATGTGATCTGAAAAAATTTTCTGTTTTTCCTAAACCCTTCCACTTTGCAGTCAAACCACTTGCAGTTGACTGGAATACCTAGCAGAAATTTCACAAACTGACTTACCGGAAGAGTGGCATATGGTTGTAGGTGGTTATATGACAATATAACACTTGAATTCATTGACCTCACACCACAAATCTGTTATAATGAAATTACTATTTTAGTAGTCCAATACACATCAGAATCGCATTTGTATTTGCATGATAGCACTATGCGAACTACATAGCGTCTTGGAAGAAATACTACTTGCACACGAAAAACAGCTATCCAAGTGAAAGATAGCGATATCCACTTTACGAACTAATCCTTCTTTTTACTGTAAATTTCATTGCTGTATTTTTTGACCCACTAGATGGTGCTCTCTGTTCAAAAAAGGGCTCAAATCATGCTCCAAAGCAAACCAAGAGCACCATCTAATGGGGTCAGAAAACACAGCAAATGGTTCAAGAAGCCTCCATCAGGACTCCCAACTCTAGACAAGGTCAGTTGAAGAAGTTACTATACAATTCTCGTGAGATTCACAAGAGCCATAGGAGATGTTTATGATATCATTTATGAATGTATTATTATTTATTTTATTTGCATACAATTACATTATTTACCACTGATATCACTGTTTTTATTATTTAATTGATTTTAATTAATAAGTTACTAGGTTTTGGAGTTGCAATTCCCTAAACCTATTTTTTCTCATTGGATATGTGTATTTCAAAATGTAATTTTACTCAAAGCAAGGTTTTACAGGAACGCATTAGTCCAAATGCATTTAGTTTTAGCAGGACTGACTACTGCGCCTGTACTTTCAGCACACACACATATACATATATATATATATACACACACACACAATAAAATCCCGTTATAATGGACATAAAGGGACCTGGTAAAACAGTCTGTTATATCTAGAGTCGCTATACAGTATACCCAGAACACAACTACAGGACACCGTTTACTCATGCCACACCCCAGCAAACACACTTGTGGTATAGATTATTATGTTGTACAGGTAGTAATCTGACTTTACCTGACCAGATGCACGACTATTAATAATCCCGACTACGTATCTGCGCTGGAACGCCAGGCACCTTGTAGGTGGAGCCTGCATGTCCGTTATAGCCGAACAAGACTACAGCTAAAAGCGGCCCTGGGAACTAATTCTGTTATACGCGAGTCCGCTATATCCGATGACTTTTTCTGCATGTTCTTAAAGGCGCACGGCCGGGACCAGCAGACCGTGTACGTTATAGACGGTATTCCATAATAAGCAAGTCCATTATAACGGGATTTTACTGTATATGATACTGTGGAAACTGGCAAAACTTTAATATTCTCTCTCTCTCTGTTGTAATAAGACATTTGACTGATATGTTAGACAATCCATATTTATATATATCTGCCCAACATCTCCTCCCAATCGTGACCCTCCTGGGATTTTTATATGCCTAGGTCACTCAGATTTCTACATCGTTTTCTTTTTTTTCTCACCACTTTGAGAATAAGCCTGAGGGGTGTAATAATGCAAATGGTCTTTCAGCTGTTAATGAGAAAGAAGAGAGAAAAAAATCCTTGGGTGTACATATCCACCCTGGACAACACATGTACGGAATAGGGATGGCAAAATTGTTCAAGATGCCAAAACCATTATCTTGAATTAAATACATCAATCAACTTAATATAACACAGTTTTAGCAATAAGCTGGTGAAAAGTACTTTGATGTCTGTTTTTAAAGCCTGCAGAATAATAGAAAGATGGATGGATGGATGGAAACATGTCAGCTGGAATGGCACTTGTAGATTGTCCACAGTGCGCACCCAGAGATGACATCTTGCCCAGAGTTTATCTGCTGTGCTACCTAGGATGGCCTCTAGCCCCCCGATTCTTTTATAAAACCATCTGAGGGTCAAAGCAGAACAGTCCAGTGTTCTCTCGTGAATGCCTGCCCCCACCCCCTGCACACTTAACCTAGCTCTAATACTTCAGACATCAAAAAGTGAACAGAGACATTCAATAAAGTAACTCAGAAAATGATTAGTGGTCAGTCCATGGCTGTATTCTGAGTAAACCTACCGTAGCTCTCTACAGGATTTACATTTGCCAAATAACTTTAAACAGCTGGTACAGAAATATACTCAAAACTCAGATCCAGAATATTACACTCTCATTCAATGGAGCAGTGGAAGAGATACGCAAATGGTGAGCACATTTTAAAAAATACTTTAAATTCCTCTCTTTTAATATTTTTTTGTTTTGATGTGATTAAGTGATATTTTGTGGACAGCATCTGGAATTGATTAACCAGCCTGACAGGGCCCTCTGACAGCACTTATGTTCAGCTGGACCAGGGCTGAGCCATGAGGCATGGCACCCAATCCAGGTTTCTGAGCACCACACGCTTCATCCTCTGCACAGCACATACAAGTATTAGGGCTCATCTTCACCAAGTGCCTGTTCAGAAATAAAATGACATGTTCAGGCTTCTGTGCTGAGTGGGGTGACACCCTACAGAGCATAACCTGCCCATCGCCAATTCAGCTGGGGCACGGCAGGACATGAGAGAAGAAAACAACAAAGCGAGCAACAGTACTGTGACTACTGATCGCAGACTGGATAACATCATGGAGAAGCTCACGGCTTTGCATAGGATTTTCGATGCCAGAGACCAGCGTGGACATTAGAACCTCATTTAATTGCCTCCCTCTGCCACCGTTTGCCATACTGCTGTGCATTTGTTTAATAAACTTTGCATTTAATTTGGTTAACAGAAGAAGGTTTATCACTCTGGGACAATGTGAGTGCAGAGTCTGTTGCAAGGCGCAGTCATCTGACTGAGTAACCTTTTTAAAAATTAAAAATAAAAAAAAACAAGAAAACTTAAATATCCTCTTAATATGGGTGGAATTTAGATTTTGTAGTGTAATGCCGAAAACTGGATGCTTCTTTTACTGCCATGTTTAATTGGCAACTGACACTTTTTTATGTGAACAGTAAGGATGATGTCATAAGGCATATAAAAGGGTGCTGAGCAGTCATAAGCTCTGGCAATGAAAGTCTCCTTTCATCCCTTTACTGGACATATTCAATAAATAGCTAAGGATCACACAACAGATCCAGGTGGCCACATTCCCCAGATCACAGACAGTGACCTTAGCCCAGTATAAATCTGGAAGCTTGAAATGCAGCAGCAGGAATTACATGATCTGGAAAATCATGACAACATGTAAATCTTGGTGCTTAAAATGTGTAACTGTAGCGTACGATCCACATTAATAACGCATCATAACGATGTAATGGAAAACGACCCAAATGTCATCTTACTTATAACCCTCTTTGAAAAATCTATTAATAGGATTCTTTGAAAAACTAAAAGATACTGACACAAAAACATGAAACGTAATAAATTTGAATCTGCCTGGCAGGGGCCATGTTTGGACTGTAGCCCCATCCAGATGTGGGCGTGCACACACATGTACAGACAGACACACACAGAAAAGCATGATGCGGCTGTAACCACTTATCGGGCCAGCAGGCAGATAGCCATGTGTGCCTAACGTGGACCAAATGAGCTGAACAGCATCTTGTTTACATAAAGCCCACAGCCGGCTCTGTTTCACAGCTCGGCCGGCGGTGCAACTCAGGCCCCTCTCCCCAGCTCGGCACCAAACCAGTGGGCTGCAATAAAACAATTAGCTTTTCCCAACAAGACAAAAGATAATCCTTAGCTTAGGAAATGGTCACTGGAACATGGTGATGGGCAGCTCCTACCACTGCAGAATCAATACATTAGCTTCTCACTGCCATTTTTGTGTCAAGTTCACCATGGAGGGAAAAACAAAAGAAGCCGTAAACACATAAAGAATGATGGTTTGCTGGCATCAGCACTGCTCAGGACGGCAACACCCGCGACAAGCTGCACTTGCACTGGGCTCTTCACTGGCTCAGCCAACACCCGCGACAGGCTGCTCCCACATTGGGCTCTTCACTGGCTCAGCCAACACCCGCGACAAGCTGCACCTGCACTGGGCTCTTCACTGGCTCAGCCAACACCTGCGACAAGCTGCACCTGCACTGGGCTCTTCACTGGCTCAGCCCACACCTGCGACAGGCTGCTCCCGCATTGGGCTCTTCACTGGCTCAGTCAACACACGCGACATGCTGCACCAGCACTGGGCTCTTCACTGGCTCAGCCAACACCTGCGACATCCTGCTCCTGCATTGGGCTCTTCACTGGCTCAGCCAACACCCGCGCCATGCTGCACCTGCACTGGGCTCTTCACTGGCTCAGCCAACACCTGCGACAAGCTGCACCTGCACTGGGCTCTTCACTGGTTCAGCCAACACCCGCGACAGGCTGCTCCCGCATTGGGCTCTTCACTGGCTCAGTCAACACACGCGACATGCTGCACCGGCACTGGGCTCTTCACTGGCTCAGCGAACACCTGCGACATCCTGCTCCTGCATTGGGCTCTTCACTGGCTCAGCCAACACCCGCGACATGCTGCACCTACACTGGGCTCTTCACTGGCTCAGCCAACACCCGCGACATGCTGCACCTGCACTGGGCTCTTCACTGGCTCAGCCAACACAGGCTGATCCCGCATTGGGCTCTTCACTGGCTCAGCCAACACCCGCGACATGCTGCACCTACACTGGGCTCTTCACTGGTTCAGCCAACACCCGCGACATGCTGCACCTGCACTGGGCTCTTCACTGGCTCAGCCAACACCCGCGACAGGCTGATCCCGCATTGGGCTCTTCACTGGCTCAGTCAACACCCGCGACATGCTGCACCTGCACTGGGCTCTTCACTGGCTCAGCCAACACCCGCGACATGCTGCACCTGCACTGGGCTCTTCACTGGCTCATCCAACACCCACGACATGCTGCTCCCGCATTTGGCTCTTCACTGGCTCAGCCAACACCCGCGACATGCTGCACCTGCACTGGGCTCTTCACTGGCTCAGCCAACACCCGCGACATGCTGCACTGGCACTGGGCTCTTCACTGGCTCAGCCAACACCGACGACATGCTGCTCCCGCATTGGGCTCTTCACTGGCTCAGCCAACAGCCACGACATACTGCTCCTGCATTGGGCTCTTCACTGGCTCAGCCAACACCCACGACATGCTGCTCCCGCATTGGGCTCCTCATTGGCTCAGTCAACACCCGCGACATGCTGCTCCTGTATTGGGCTCTTCACTGGCTCAGCCAACACCCGCGACATGCTGCACCTGCACTGGGCTCTTCACTGGCTCAGCCAACACCCGCGACATGCTGCTCCTGCATTGGGCTCTTCACTGGCTCAGCCAACACCCGCGACATGCTGCTCCCACATTGGGCTCCTCACTGGTTCAGCCAACACCCGCGACATGCTGCACCTGCACTGCGCTGCGCTCTTCACTGGCTCAGCCAACACCCGAGACATGCTGCACCTGCACTGGGCTCTTCACTGGCTCAGCCAACACCCGCGACATGCTGCTCCTGTATTGGGTTCTTCACTGGCTCAGCCAACACCTGCGACATGCTGCACCTGCACTGCGCTTTTCACTGGCCCAGCCAACACCTGCGACATGCTGCACCTGTACTGGGCTCTTCATTGGCTCAGCCAACACCTGCGACATGCTGCACCAGCACTGGGCTCTTACGGGTGGCTCCCATGCTGGACTTTTTCTGGGTTCAGCCGTACCAGCGGCACCCCGTTCCTACGCCAGACCTTCCCTGGCTTGGCCCACACCCACAGCAGGTGGCTCCCATGCCAGCCCTTCCCCAGTTCGGCTGACACCTGTGACACGTTGCTCTTGCATTCGGCCCTTCCCTAGTTCTCGCCAGTCACTGCTAACGCCTATTCACTAGCATGAATACATTTCTAATAAAATTTAAATGTTGTCTTTGGAAAGGTAAGTTTTATAAAGGACTTAATCCTTCTTACTTGCACTTGTGGCTAAACACACATTAATGCAGTGCAACACATTAATCATAACCACAAATTAAAAAAAAATACCCCAGGGAAAACATACAAGTTCCATTTGATAATGCAGACTGCCTCCCTGCCCCGACATCCAAGCACGCAGGTGAGTTTTTATGCTGACGGAATTCCCACAGGCTGACGAATCGTGATGTGCAGATTCGGAACAGGTGACATTCCTGATAGCACAGGTGATGCCTGCGTGCTCAGAGCCTGCCTGGGGACACACCAGGCCTTGCGCCCATGACGTACAGATCAATGAGGCCCAGCAGGCAGCTCCTAAAGACACACTGGCAAACAACTTTGATTTTCTATCATCAAAAGCCCTGCATAATTCCTTTGAAAAGAAACATTTGTGACCCTCTGTCTTTTACGAAAATGTTAAATATTTCACACCCCTTTCATCTTGGGCCTTGTTAGCGTCCTACTCCACAACCACCCCCCCCCCCCCACCACAAACCTTCCCCTCAATTCCCAAATCTCTCGGCCCCTCTTCAGAATCCCCATGGAAATGAGCATCAGGCCTTCAGTTCCGTGCTCCACAGTGCTAGCCTGGTATGCTGCATTGAAAGTGCACACTGTACCAAAGAGCTGCATCTCTGCATTTTCCAGGAAGTTTTTTAGATCATTCTTTGAAGGGCAACATGTCAACTGATAGCTTTGTGCTGCGGTCAGAATAGCCATGAGGAGCAGGAGAGATGTGTGTGTTGAGGCCTTCAACCAGGATAAAACAGCTTTCAAGGTGCACAGGTCATATATGTGACTTCCTAGTGGTCTAGTGCTCAGCTCTCCCTGCGACTCAGATGCAGAATTTAAACATACATTTAAAATGTATTTAGAATTTAGATGCTCATGAGAAAATGTAGGACAAAAGTGGCACCGCAACACGAACAGGAGAGGCTGATTCATGGCTTCTACATAGACTTCTCTCAGTTCGGGGCCATACCTGGTTTGTCCCTTCTCTCTGGGTCTGATTTTTTCAGTCTTGGTAACCCTAAAGGATTCATTACCTTAATCACATACACTGAAACCAACAACAGCACACCCGACCATGACAAACACAGCAGAAGAGTGTAGACAGCCCGCTTGCAGTATCGCAGCAGTTGATAATATAAAAAATAAAATTGATCAGTTTTTTTACTAAAGCTAGCTCATAATGTCATGAACATCTCCAGAAATGTCAGTTTCATGAGTTACTCATGTGACCAAATCAGCGTGCCAAGTTTTGGTAAAATCTGTGACGGTGAGAAAGTGTGATGATTTGACATGGAATGAGCCCATGTGTGACCCGCCTATTCCTCTGCTAGGTATCACGCGTTGACACAGACCGAGCAGGTCTGCTGTCCTGGGGGTGTCCACATGGCAGGGAGGGGGCTCGCCTTTAGCTGATTCAACAGTAAAAGAATTCTCCCTCATACTGAGCAGTTCAACACCGTCTCTTACATGATTCCTTCTACCCTCTAAAGAATCCTTACAACCCTGCCCTCACTGCAATGATTTGTCCATCCTCTCTGGTGTTTCCCGAACATCGCTGAGTCATGCTCAGCATCCTGCTAAACCCTGTTTATAGACCTCGAGGTAAGGAACTGGAAACATGATCCTCTCACTAAGAGCGATATAGTTCCCGTGAAATAAAGGCAACCTGTGCATTTCAACACTGTCATTACACGTGTCAACAGCTAAACTCGCTGGGTGATTAAGCCACACTCGCGGCAAGTAATTACACGGCCTGCTCTAATCTCTCCCGACAGGTGTGTTGGCTGTAAGCACTGATTTCTGTTCATCCTCATTAGATGTGGCAAGCCGTGAGCGCTGCTAAATAGCCAGGTGCCACCACGGGATGCAACCCAAAGGGTATCCCCCAGCTCTGGCTGGGTCTAGCTGTTTGAGACCATCTACCACAGCTTGGACATGGGAGAAAATGTGCAGCATATGGAAAACTGAGCCATGCAGAAGGGTTCCAAGTCCACGAAAATGAACGCAGTTGGTTTTTCCCACCATTATTTACAACCTCTTCAGAACAATTTTTCCAGATGAGGTGAAGTGGCAGGAGATACCAGGTTTGAACGTTATCTTAGTCTAGCTACGCTGCTACCACGGTAATGAGGAAAAGCATGACGATGATAATGGTTCATGTTCAGTCTGGCCACAAAAAAAAAGGAATAATACTGCATAAAAACATCGAGAACAAACAAATGACTAAACTGGAAGAGGGAAATAAATGTCCATGATTCACATTGCAGGTGAAACAACTCATCATCATTCAACCCACACCCATGGGAAGGGACTTCAAAGGCCATCTCATCTCTTATCGCTCCACGTAGTGAAAACTAGGTCTGCATACTTTAACAGAATATCAGAATCTTTTTTAATCAGTTTAAACCCCTATTCCACTAGCTACACAACAGGAAGATATCTCAGCTGAACAATAAAAACTATTTCAGTGGTTTTAAATAGGAATGAAACCTTTCATGTGCAAGGAGAGAATTTATAAACAATTTACTTAAATCTAGGAAGCATACAGCAGGGCAGATTATAGTATAGTGGTTAATGTCCAACAGCAGGGCAGATTGTAGTATAGTGGCTAATGTCCAACAGCAGGGCAGATTGTAGTATAGTGGTTAATGTCCAGCACCTTAAAGTCACAGGATAAAGCTCCAGAAAGGGTCTCAAACAAAAAATTAGCATTATTGTAAACGGCTTAAATTGCAGGCCACTTTGGACAGAAGCAGATAAATAGTTCAATTCATATGTAGGGCTGTCACCATTGATTATATTGATAAACGAGTAATCTACAGATTCATCTAATGATTCATTAAGTAATCGTTTGTATATAACATAACTTATACATTGTAACTGCCGCAAGGCAGAAACCAACCAGACATTGCCGGGTACACACTCAGTGTCACATTCAGTCAATTCAGGCACTCCGTTTCACTTCAGTTTCATGTTTTTGAACAGTATAAGGAAATCGGCGGATCTGCTGAAAAGGCACCCACACAGGGAGAACACGCAAAGTCCACACACACAAAGGGGTGGTGTGTGGTGGGGCTACCAGTGTGCCGCTGTATCGCTAGGCCTGTACGAGGTGCGATGTTAATATCAACATGGCATTTCATGTACATGACATTGTCACATTGAAAGGACCGCGATAGTCTGTGGAGTTCAAACAATCAATAAATTATGCTAAAACATTTACTACGTCATAGGAAACCAAAATTAGCAAGCTTTGCAATTTTAACAAAGCTTCATTTTCAGCATTATCTAATATACATTTAAAAAATAGGCCACATTTTGCTTGAAGCAGTCTACATAAGGGTGACGTAACAGTCATAAGAATGACGTAAGAATGACGACACGTCATGCACATTAATGACACATCATTGATATTTATGGCTGTTGTCATAATGTGTCATTCGGTTTTTGGAACGGTTTTCAATTACATATACCCCATGCTGCATAGCAAAAAGAAATTTATGAACCAAACTGCTATGAACTAATACTCGAAACCTAAAGAGTCAACAAGCTTGAGTTGCGTCATTCCTCCTCCACCACACCAAAAACGAACAACGTCATCGGCTGCTGCCCATCCCACCATCACTTCCCACGCTGCACTTCCCATAACCAGCCTCACCTTTGAGATGTCTTGGCCATCGATGCGGATGCAGCCTCCCGGGACATTGTAGAAGCGGAAGAGCAGGCGGATGATGGTGCTTTTCCCCGAGCCTGACTGGCCGACCTGGAAACAGCAGGATGGGACAGGAAAGCAGTGAGCAGAGTGGAAAGTAGCAAGACAGAGCACCACCTCTGACACCCTTACTGGGGCAGACATTTTAAGAGTATCAGCAAGTACTATTATGCTAAAAGAAGACTAAACCTGAAGAGGCACAGGATATCATGCTGGAAATGGACAGGCACCTTATCTCCAGACACCACAAATGAAATGCAGTGAGGTTATAAACCTACCAGAGCTACAGTCTGCCCAGGCATCACAGTGAACGAGATGCAGTGAGGTTATAAACCTACCAG
>JAODUD010000001.1:34196696-34212684 GCA_026784285.1 Stomatorhinus walkeri | reverse complement strand
GTTTGTAACCCGATCCAAACTGACTGTCTGGAAATGCGTCTTGGCACATTTTGTCTGGAAACCAGAACTCCAGTTACTTAAATGGGATGTGTTTACAAAAGCATTCTGTTATTCCAGAACCATTGCAGCAAAAAGGTTGAATTGATATTAATCATTCTAAGTAATATAACAAATGGTCACTGTAGTGATTGTCTGCATCAAAGACATCTGATTTCATTAAGTGATTTAAATGGTAAAATTAGCTTCTTTGCTTTCCATTTTCTGGCAAGCCCCCGTGACCCTTCACCTAGACTGCCTTTTATTAGCATCAAGAATTAATGGGAACCTTATTACTTGTAACCACAAATAGGATGCTATCACGATCAGTAATAAATGTAGGAATTCTAATACTGTATTTTTATTGTATATTTCTAATACTGAAAATACTGTTGATTTCTACAACCACAGCAACGCAAAACAAAAATGCCTACATAACGGCAACTAAGTTTAGTCTGCTAAGTTTATAGTGACATGCTGCCTCCATGTGTTTTACAATTTCATACGGTTGGTGAATTCAAAGTAAAACATCCGCCTCGATTGTATACATCTGCTTCGATGTTAGCCTATTACTGTACAAGGCCAAGAAAACACAACCTGCGCAGGTTAAGAGGAGGACCGTTCTCCCGCACCACAGCGGTCTGTCCCCGGCTGACTGTCCGGGGAGTCTCGGCGCACTGCAGCCCGCTTTCCCGTTAAGCTGGGAGCTGAACGTCGTCTATCATCCTGAGAGATTGAATCATGGTCCAGAATAACCCCAGCTGTGAGTGAGACTCCGAGAGGAACCACTCAGCTATCCTTGCTTCTCTGTATTCCCAAACCCTTCGTTATGTCAGGTAAACTAACAACGACAAAGAGGTCATTGTCATATATAGCGAAATAAAGTTACACAGTAAACCTACAAAACGACCGCAGAATGGAAATCATACCCTATATACAGTAAATAGGTCAACATTATTTATATCGGACCACAAAGAGAATGCTGTCTTGTTAATAATATGCACGAAACACTAATTTACCAAGCAAAATATACTGTGAGGTATTATAGTAGAATGTATAATTTACCAAAGAGATTTTTCCACACCGCCGTAAAAGCGCCGACTACCAAAACACAGCAGCGATCTCTGAAATACGGCAGGCTTCTTCGCAAATAGCAATGACAGGGACATCGAAAGCTGGGGGGAAAGACGCGCCACCATCAAACTACAATGCGAAGATTAGTCGGCAGTGATACCACACAACTAGCCTTTTAGCAGTGCTGCACATTACAGTGACACTTACCTTTCCCAAGAAACAGGTTGTTTTACGGTACACCAAGGTTACTGCTCCTTAACAACGGCAGAAAGTCAGCGAGAATTTAAGTTTGTAGACGAATATGTCAAGAACCCCAAAAACAATATTCAAGCGATCGATACATACACATATGAACTGAACTACGCGGTATACGTCCTTGTTAAACCGCCGCGTTTGGGTTGATCAGTGACTCGGCATTCGACTAGGTGTGGCCTGAATACGTCACTGAAAGAAGCCGGCAAGCGCCCCGCCCACCAGCTAGCGAGTACAGCCACAAGTTGCCGGCCGGCTGCTGTGTAATAAGAAGGCGGGGTGTATCTAGGTTTTGGCATATGCTAATCAGACTCTGAAGGGACAATTTAGAATGCTGAATACGTCAAAAACATATTAATTTGTTGGCTCGTAAGAGATCTAACATTTTTGGAAGAGTTCTGATGACAAAAGCAGACGAAATATCACGTTTAGTTTATTGACCACAAAATGATCAAGTCTACCCTTTACATGTTTTTGTAATATTGCCTATTGGATACCAGTGGCCTGCACTAGGAAGCGGGTTTACTGGCTTATCAGGGAACTTGTCGGATTTAAGGTAGTCTGGGCAAAATGTAAGTGAGCCAGTACGAAGTCCATTTAAATTATGGTACCTTAAATCCGACAAGTTACCCCGATAAACCAGTAACTCCTACCTTGGTATTGGATCTCTAATTAGGTCTTTGCTGTGTACTTACTATCACAAAGTTATAAATGTAGTGAATTACCTACCAAACTTTTGAGTAATTAACCTATTTCAGTTGAGTTATTTTCAGTAATTCCTACTACATATAAATCCGCATCCCTGTTAGTTTAAAAACTTTATTAAAAGGACGCTTAAACTATGGATCTTTGTCCAACTACACACCAGCACATAGATCATTAGGAAGTCTTTCATTTTTATCTCACAGTAGAATCTCTAGTTAATGTTTTAACCATAAAGCTTTATATACAAATATGAAAACCCAGCAGCAATACCTTCCTCCCCAACGAGCCTAACCTCGTCAATGCTTGCTTTGATAAGGATACATGCCACCCCCCAACATCCTGCCCCTTACATTCTCCACCACCGACAAGCAGGCTGTACTGAATAGGATCGATACAAAGGAAGCTGCTGAATCAGACTGCATCCGTAGCTGTGTCTTGACACTGGACAACCTGCAGTCTTCACTGACATATTCAACCTGTCCCTGGACCAGCGAGTTGTCCCCACATGCCAAGACAACAACAATTATTCCAGAACCAAAGCATTCTCCTGCTACTGGCCTACATAACGCTCCACAAGGTGCTCACCCTCATCATCATAAAGTGCTTTGATAGGCTGGTCATGGCCCTACCAGGAGCTTGTCTTCTCCCTACCCTTGACCGCCACCAGATCACCTACCACCCCAGCAGGTCAACCAAGGATGTCGTGTTCACTGCATTACACACCACTTTGGACACATATGTCAGGAAGATGTGGTTTTCCCATCAGCATTGTAAACTGTCATCTCATCAAAATTGGTCTCCAAACTCATTGACCATGGCATGAGCACCTCACTGTGAACATTCTGGTTAGGCAGCTGTACCTCCTCCACTCAGGAGGAGTACTGGAGTCCCACAGGGCTGAGTGCTGAGCCCTCTCCTCTACTCCCCTTTTCACCTGCAACTGTGTTCCTATGTGCAAATATAATATAACCAACAAGTTTGAGGATTACATCACAATATGGGCCAGATCAACAGTAATGATGAGAAGACCTACAGGCAGGAAGTTCAACACCTGGCTGCATGGTATGTTGACAACAATTTGTACCTCAACCCCAGGAAGATTAATGCTACGTTCCATTTACCTCGGAAGCCAGAATTTGGAGCTGGGAATTATTTCACACCAAAGTTAACTGGGTTCCAGTACAAGTTAGAAAGCCATTTAGCAATACCAGGGACCTGCTTAAAAAAGCAAGATTTCTTATATCCCGGTTTAAATGACCTTTATCTTTATTCACTCACATTTAGCCCAGATTTCTCCATCTAAGCAAAAAATCCTGCTTTCTGAAACAAGTCCCAGTTCTAGCCAGGGTCATTGTTAGCCATTGTTAACAATATCAGTTTATAACAAATCTGCACTGTAATTTGTGTATACAAACACTGTAAGAACATGTATTATATGTGACCAATTTAATGAAACACAAATAAGATGTAAGTGCTAATAAACACTATATAACTACAGCTTTCAGTTCTGTCAATGAAATGTGCAGCCATCTTGAATTCTGAGGTCTGAGTTGCAGAGGCGTTCCGAGCTGGAATTCCGACTTCAGCAGTGTTCCAGTTGAAATTACTGAAAACGGTTACAGACTTCCGAGTTCAAGTGCAGCATAAGGAGTTCCTTATGGACTTCAGGAGAGGGACTCCAGCTTCTCTGAGGAATCGCCTGGTCTATTAACTCCTCCATCCTCATCAGGAAGGCACAACAGTCTCTTTTTGTGCTGAAGAGACTAAAGAAAGACTGTCACCTCAGGCCCAGACAGATTTTACTGATCAGAAGCTCGAACAGCTATATACATTGTGGTATAACAGTTGCCATCTCCAACCAAAAGGTCCTGCAATGGGTAATAAAAGCTGACCAGTACATGATCGGCTCCCATCCCCCCTCCACTGAGGACCTCTAAAAGAAGTGATGTTTGACAAGCAACATCATTGAAGTTCCCAAACTACAGACTCCTTACTAGATTCCTTTCCAGATGGAGGTACAACCAGGGTGTCTACTGGGGGTGGGGGTGGGTCAGCTGTTCCCAGATCCTGGGTCAAGGGGGCCCAAAAGGGCCAAGGTTACATACTCTGCTGGAATAATCGGTCAAAAATACATATTTGTGAAAACTTTATATTAGTATTTATAAATCACATAAAAGCTTGTTACTTTTTATCTTCCTAATTTTCATTGGAATAACAGTCGAAAACAATTTTACTTTTCCTCCTTATAATGCAAAATGTCACATTCGAACAGTGAAGGAGACAGGAGCAGGCATGAGGGTAAACCCAGGGCAAACCAAAAGGAGTTTATTAACAAATGGAAACAGGGTAAACAAAAGCTGACCGCATGGGGTCAAACACAAGACAAAACTGGCAAGAGGGGAAACCACTGTAGCACATACTGGGGCAACATGAGCAGACTGGGGAGCACAGGTCCGGGAGGCACTCTTATACAGCACTGAGGTGGAGCAAACGAGAGGCATCTGGTGTGAATCACATGAGGGCTGAAACGAAAGGCAAGACAAATTAGTAACAAGGGGGCGGGAATGCAGGACGTGACACCAAAAATGGTCTGCTTACTTAATGCAGGTCAAACAAACGTAGTCTTTCCAAAAACAAATGTATTTAGTTTAGTATTTGTTAAATATGTCCCAGATGTCAGATAGAGAAACCTGGTTTAATTTTTCATAAATTTCCAGCAGACCCAGAAAGATGCAGTAAGTGGATTGTGACGATCAGATGAGGGAACTGGCAGTCCATTGAATACATGTGTTTGTGCATTATTTATATGTATGATTTGTTTGTTTGTTGTATGATTTATTAAGATTAGATTTCACTTTGCATTCAATTAAATTTGTTGCCTTTTTTCATTTTCACACATTTTCCCCTGGCGCATCACAGTTCTCTGCGTATCGTGTACCTCGCTTGTGGTCCGATTGTTTTTGTTTTAAGCCCTACGATGACTCCCAAGCGTCCTGCATCTTCTAAGCCTGCTGGTAGTAGTGAACCTAAGCGCCAGAGGAGGACCTTGAATTCAGGAGAAGGTAAAATATGCTTCGGGAAGGAAAGTGTTACACGGATGTCGCTCGCCATTATGACTTGGATGAATCGACGGTACGATACATTAAGAAAAATGAAAAGAATAGAAAAAGCCACCACATCACTTTCCTTTAGTCAAACAGGAAAGAAAGTGGCACGTCCTCGGAATAAAACCATCAATGAAATGGAATCACATACTTATACATTACATATTATAATAATAATTATTATTATGTTACTCATATCCTTAGTCCGACATCCACATATCATATATGTTTTTTAATAAGTTTACATGTGTTTAAAGCTTGTAGGAGGGGTATTTTAAGGCTTAAAAACTATACAAAATGTTTGTTTATATGGTCTTCCTATATCGCGGATTTTCACCTATCGCTGATGGGTCTGGAACGCATCTTCCCCGATAGGCAGGGGATCACTGTACAGGAAACTGCCATTTGAACTAGTTCAAATTTGAACTCTCATCGAATGAGAAAAATGGTTTGAATCTCAATAGCTAAAATAGAATATCTGATATCAAGAACTGGCATTCTAAGTAGTTAGAGCTGAATGTGTGATATACTCTAGAAATGAATTAAACTAAAACGGCTTGCCTTATGTTAATCTCATTTGCACTTCTACTGATCTGGATCAGAATGCAGCTGCCTGACTCATTTTCAGCCTTTCCTAGTTCTCCCACATCACACCATTGCTATGCTCCCTCCAATGGCTTCCTTTAGCTGCCTGCATCAGATTTAAAACACCGATGCTCACCTACAAAGCCAAAAATGGACCAGCACCCTCCTACCTAAAAAAGCCTATCTCACCCTGCACCGCACCACGCTCCCTCCGATCCTCCAGCATCGCTCACCTGGTCCCACCATAGCCCAAGAAGCAAGGGAGACATGCATCTAGACTCTTCTCTGTTTTGGCACTTAAGTGGTGGAATGAACTTCCCTTATATGTCTGAACAGCTGAGTCAATCGGTGCCTTCAAACGATGACTAAAAGTACTTGGATTAGTGCTTCCAGGATTAGAATGGAAGGAAATGCCAATAAGAAGGTGGAATTTTATACACCAAGCCACGTGTCTAGGGCACCTGAGTTCTGAAGGGCATCGATTTAGCGAGCTAATTTTACTTGCGCCCAAGACAAAGTAATAAAGCACCTGTGTTAATATCTTATCTTGTATTACACTTTTATGTTCTCATTTATTTGCCAGTCGCTGTACCGGTCGGTGGGGATGGAGTGCGGGGCGGCGGCGGCGGCGATGCTCCCCTTGGGTCAGGATTGGTGTCACACTGTATTCTGTGATGGTCCTAATGTGCGATTCTAGAGACTCTGTTTCACATGTCGTTGGAAATGTTCCTGTGCATGCAAATTACATAGGTGGCTACAAGAGTGGGTTTTTCTGAGATACAGAACGTGTAGTTGATGTTGCAATACTTTACTACATTTGTTCTCTTTCATTTTATTTTTGATCTATTTCAAATTGATGCATGCAAGCTAAATCGAACTATTAAAGGACATATAACGGTATATTAATGTATGTTAAACATCTTACAATAGCTATCATACAGTGTGACCCCTCTATTGAAGCTTATCTGTTCACCACTGTTAAGACATCTTTGTGTTTCGTCCTGCCTATCATGTCTGCCTGATTCTCCTGTTTTCCTCCCTGATGTGTTTGTCTGTCTTATCTCTTGTTCCTGCCTCATTGTTAATCACTCCCAACTAACAAGAGGCAGCTGGGAGTGATAACAAATGAGGGTTAGTAATGAGAGGTAAGACAAATGAGTAACAGGTTCACGCTAAGGAGGGTCAGATGCACACGGGGGGCAACACATGACAGAACCTCCCCCCCCCACCGAAGTGTGCCCCCAGGCACAACGGATGATCAGAGGAATGCACCAAAGAGGGGCTACAGCAAGCTGTGAGGAACCGGCAAGAGAATCTGCAACGAGTCAAAGAGGAGCCAGCAGACAAATCCCCAGTGAGCTGCAAGGGGTCAGCAGGCAGATTTGCTGCAAGCAGTTTCTCATGAATTGTAGGATGACATCAAGTGACCTTCCAAAGGAGTGGGAAACATTTGCAGGTGTGAAGTGAACTGCTAGGGCATATATATTCACACACTCTCTCTCTCTCTCTCTCTCTCTCTCTCTCACACACACACACAGATGCTCCTCTACTTACAAACGAGATAGAGTCAGAACGGCGGTTCACAACTTGACCTGTTCGTAAGTTCAACATTATTTTAAGGGTATATGAAAGTACACACACACAGCGGTACCTTGGTTTGCGAGCATAATTCGTTCAGGAAACGTGCTCGCAATCCAAAGCACTCGTATATGAAAGTGAATTTTCTCAGATGATTTGTTCCACAACCCAAAAAAATTAATATAAATATGATTAATACAAAATATAAAGTCAAAATACATAAAACAAATTAACCTGCACTTTACCTTTGAAAAGAATCGTGGATTATGTGAGGGAGATGGGAGAGAGAGGTAAAGGAGAGTTATTTTGTAGGACGACTTTCACTGTAACTAACAGAATCACTGCTATCTTTTGGCTCACTGGAATCTTTTTCTTTTTGTACAACTTTAACATGGAAACTGTCCACTGACAGCCGCCTTTGCCTCCTTTTCGATTTTGAGGAAATGTCGACATTGCATTGTTGTTAAACAGATTCATCGCTCGCACTGTTACGCCCTTATTCGGGTGGTGCTTTTCTACTAAATTTTGACTATATCAGTGAGGCACGCCGACTGAGACCAAGCATGGGAGACGATTACCTACAATCCCGCAGCGAGAGGACAAGAACCATCGGTTCAGTTGTAATCACAGTATGTGATACCTAAACTTAAACAAACGTATACCTACTGCCATAACAGTATTGGTATAAAAATATTTATCTTAATATACTTTCCATACAACTTTCTTTGATGGGTTGTCAAGGATTTTCCAAAGTCCTATGTGTTGCCTGGTTATCTTCGATATGTACAGTAAGTTATTAAATAAAAAAGGTAAAAGAAACTACATATTTTATAGTATAAACATAGTATTGTATTTTAAGTTATAAACAAAGTATTTTGATAAGTTAATTCAATCCAAATAATTGATACAGTTTCAGAGCATAAAATATGTTTTTTAAACTTAGATCACATTGAACCATTGTGGACTATGCTAGCTGTAGGTCAATCATATTTGGATAAATTACGTTCCCAATATTAATGTGATTACTTTCTACGCTTCTTTGGATTTTTATTACATTTCATAAAATTTGCATTCGTAAAACTTTTCAGGGTTTCCTACTGGTACGTTGGTTCCTTCTTAAGTATAAATACATACAGTTATGACATTTGGAAGCATGTGCCCTGCAAGGGACTGGCACCTCATCTAGAGGGTATGCTACATTTAATATGCTAGTTCCATAGGTTCTAGCCCCCCCTAGCGGTCGGAAGGTGGGTGGATGAATGTACGGACATAGTTCACAGGTTAAAGGGTACATTAGGATCCGACGTCTGCTAGATGTGAGATTTTCTAGCGGATCTACATCGTTGTTGTGAAAATCAGAGTACAGGTTACGCTGTCGTCACTTGGGTAAAATGAACAGAAATCAACAAGTCGGATATTCCCAAGTTTCAATCATACTAATCTCCGAAGAAACACTAGAAATATTTCAGTTAACATCAAATTGGTTCGTATAAATAACAAAAACGTTATAAGTAGGCATATTCATTTCAGAATTCATTTGCGATAGTTGCCAATCAAGCGTAAAAATCCATTATATTTAGATTATTAATGCAAATGTGTTTATCACCTACATTGCAACCGTTTATATTATATACAGCGATTGATATTAACTGATTCTGTCTGATACTGTCTTATGCTCGACCATAACCATAACCATAACCATACTCGACCATTACTTTAACTCCACGCTCCACAGGCGCTTCATAGAATTACGCCGTCGTACGCTGAATATAATGAGAGCAATTATCAAACTTATGAATAAAACAAATTGACCCCTAGATGGCGAAACAAGCAAAGGAATATGACTATGCCAGGTTTCCTGAATTCCGGTCCTGAACGGCCATTTGGCAATACAGGTTTGGATATTTCTCAGCTCATCTGCATCTACTAAACAGATCCATTAGCTGAGTTAGGTGTGTTTGAGCAAGGGAATCTGCAAACTGTGTTGAATTCTGGCTCTCCAAGACTGGAATTGGGGAACTCTGGTCTATACCATTCATCCATCCATTTCCCAAAAAAATGTCTTTCTTTTTGCATGATGACGTGTGATTTTCCTTGTACACTTAAAAGCAACCATTGTTTTATTATAAGTCAGAACTTGCAGACCGCATAGGTGATTTTGTATCAAGTAATTTCCATCAAAGAAGATATTTCTATGAGTATCCATTCAGAGTTTTAAATAGTCTGTTTCTTTATATTCAAACTTATCCTCTGTTCGTCCTTGGAAACTGATTGACTTTATTAGCATCCAGATTAATCTCAGCTTTAGAACAGTCCATCCAAGCACCTGCTCTTACATACAGTACAATGCCAACATGCCACATACATTAACCTTTCCATCATGCACACATGCATCCAAGACCAATGTGTGGATCAGTGGAAATAGGGTGGAACGTGTTTAAAGGAACTAAGGAACATAATCTGTGCTCTGCTCACAGAGCTGACAGTCAGATACAAATGGCAGGTTGCAGTTAAGCTGCCTGTTCTCGCCTGAAGAAGTGTGGGTTAAATGAAGAAGTGAAGGTTAAATTCACATTCCAGATGGATTTTGGAACAGCAGCAAGTTTACAAATCTTGTCTTCAGCAAATGAGACCTGTGAACCGCTTTTTTCCAAACTGAGTCAAAGCTCAATCCATACATAACCACCAATCCTGTGCAGGTTCACTCTGAGCTGGTAGCAAAGGGCGTAAAGGACACCCAGGATGGGTTGCCTGTCCATTGCAGGCTGTATACAAATATTAGGGGTGATTTAGAAGCACTAGCCACCGAATGACCTGTTTCTGGATTCTGTAGGCTGAATGTGGGGAAATACACAAACCACACACATACTGAGCCAGGAGCAGGAACAGAACCCATAACCCTGTCAGTTTGGGGTCGCAGCCCTACTCAGTGATCCAGCTCCCATATAAGATTAAAAACAATATTATCATGGAATGAAATGTATTCATGTTTGAGGTTTGCTGCAGTTTCACAGTAACTCACTAGTCCTGTTTAACGCTATAATACATTAGTCAATTACGTCATATCCATTTCATAAGATAATATTTTTTACCAGAATGTTCTTCACAAAAATGATTTATCCTACAAAATGATTACACGTTCCCTTAAATGTAAATATAGTATTAATGAAATGTGGTAAATGATAGTGAGACCGTTTTTCCACATTCCAGATGTTTTAATTAAGCAGCTCTTTAAATACACACTGCATGATGACTTTTAGTAGGCTGTCATCTTAACTTAACCAATAGTCTATAGCAGGTTTGTGCCTGTTCTAATGGGGAACTGACTCCCTGTGCATGTTAGTGTAGCGGGTGGTACACTGTATGTGAGTCATTTGGGTATGATTGTCTCATTGGAGAGATGGTGCGGAGCTCATGGGGAGTTCTGTCACAACATGTGTGACAGGGTCAGCGTAGTCGGATCCCACACATTTTCCCATTCTGCACATTGCCTCTCAATGTTTCATTCTGTGACACTGGCTGGTACAGTGAAATCAGGTCTTTAGCTATCGTAGATATGACTGCCACTGAAGACAGTGATGCATATATGTATTTTAAGGGTGGGTTATAGAAAACGGCACACAAACACACACATATTATTTTCATGGTAATCTGTTAATGTATTCTATTCATTTTGTATTCTCGCTTAGTTTTTGCAAAACTATATCTGCTTCAAAACAAAGAAATGCAGTTAAACCAACACAGATGTCAGTTTCCATATCTTTAGTGAAATTATTAAGGAAAATAACACTGAAAATTCTTCACACTGTGTGTCAGCAAGTAGCTTGGGCTAATTTGGTAGTAAGATGTTTCAATCCATCTATCCATTCATCTTCTAACTGCTGATTCGGTACAGGGTATGGATCATAGGGGATAATCACTAGCGTAACAGAAATATAAAGAAAAACAGCCTAATTTTCCGTTTGTTTCCAGTCAGGAGATAAAAGGTGTTCAGTGTGCCTGTCACTGCCACTTAGAGGAGACATAATGTCTGATGCCTTATTTATATTTAGTTGCGTTTTTATTGAGCAGTTTACACGGCACACACTGCTCACGTGACATCAGAATTTTCTGGCTGGTGGGCGTGTTAACAGGCTTATCTTTTGGGCACTTCTGAGTTTCTGTGTCCCGAAACTTTTTGTGTCCCTTCTGTTCACCCACCCCGGCAGCAGAGGAATAAGCAGGACATTAAGGGACATTTAGGGAGACACCGTCCACTAACAGAAGGGCTTTCTCTGTAACCCATGTTTGAAGTCATACACTCACAGTGAAAGCTTTTTATGGCTGTATGTAAGAAACGGAATGTCCTTTTGGTTAGTTGTTAAGTCTATAGCAAACAAAACTATAAGAACTTCCATACAAAAAGCGACAGCAAAAAAATTTCCTCTCCACTCCAGCATTGCCAACAAAGCCAATTTTAAGAGTTATTTGTCCATTTAATTTTTTTCAATTCCAGCTCCGTTTCATGCTGCTCGCAGGGGCAAAGAAAGGGAATCGAAATGGAGCTGCCAAACAAAGGGAAAGAAAAAGGCACAGAAGAAAAAGAGAAATAGAAAAGAAAATGTATGCGGAGGTGAGGAATGGGAGGGGGGCTGCTATGAGGAAATCTTATCATCCCTAACACACAATGTGCAGGCAGTGGGTGTCCGAGATCATCTCTGCCTTTCTTTGTGTGTGTGGTAATAGAGCCCCGCCTGTCAGCTGCTCGTTTAGCGGGTCATTGTCCCCCAGTGCAGTTCATCATGGCCCCCTCTTGCCCCGATTGTGGCTCCCCCCAGCCTCACTGCGTAGCTCAGCCGTACAGCCAGCATTCCCAAATGCATCTTCCTCCCGATCCTTCTATTATTTTCTTTTAAATCCATGTGAACTGGGTAAACGTCATTCTTTCAAAAGTGGGAGATGATAAAAAGGTAAGAATCAATCTAATCCTTGGGCAGGATTATTTCTGGGGATGATTGGTCTATTTGGATTATTTTCTAGACGCAATTATGAAAGAAGAATTATCATTGTTCATTCTTTGTCCTCAGTGACACAATGTTATATTTATATACAAACTGCTATGATGATAGCGGTGTTATCTCCAGTGCTTTCATATGGGTTGATGGATACTCTTCATATAGGCAGTGTTGCATCCAGGACACATGAAAGCCATGATTACTAACACCTGTTCCACACTGTACAATTGTACTAGAAATTCAAACTTGGCAATTAAACCTACTTATGCCTATATATGAATCAATATACCATATACAGATGCCACTACACAGATAGCAGCTATCACATGAAAATATTATTTATTTACCTGGCAGTAATCCAGTCTCATCCATTTATGTGATGGCATATTTTCTGAGGAAACTGACAGGAAGTAGGGCAGCATGGTGGCAGAGTGGTTGACTCTCCCCCCTGGGGTTAAGCTCTGAGGCTCTGCCCCAGCTCTATGTCTGTGGAATTTGCATGTTCTCCCTCTGTCGTTGTGAGGTTCCTCTGGTTTCCCTGCACAATCTGAAAACATGCTACAGTTGAATTGGAGTTGTGTGGGTAATGCATATATTACCACAAGTCTACTTCTTGTTAAGGTTAGGGCTGGGTAGGGGTTAAGGTTGTAAATTTTGGGATTAGAGTTTTGCCCATAGAAATGAATGGACGGTCCACACAAAGATATGAGTACAGGCCTGTACATGTGTGTGTGTGTGTGTGTGTGTGTGTGTACATAAGTG
This sequence comes from Stomatorhinus walkeri, assembly GCA_026784285.1. NCBI lineage: Eukaryota > Metazoa > Chordata > Actinopteri > Osteoglossiformes > Mormyridae > Stomatorhinus > Stomatorhinus walkeri. Next base: position 34,199,594 of record JAODUD010000001.1, on the reverse strand, counting down.
CACTGTGATGGGTTGGTGCCCCATCCTGGGTTATATCTTGCCTTGCGCCTATGTGCTCCAGATCCCTGCATTGGTACAGATAATGGATGGATTGACTTCAATTCAAATATTTGATCCATTTTTCATCCATCTGCTTATCTTGATTAGGATTGTGGGGGGGGGGGGTGCTGTAACCTAGCACAAAGCACAAAGCTGGGGAACAGCCAGGGAAGGAGGCCTGAATCTACAAGATTGTGGTCCAGTTCTTTAACATCAGTGCCATGTGGTCAACCTACACATGTAGTGCATCCTCCAGTGTTGCGCTAACGTTCAGAAGACTCACATTGGGCTCCCAGAAAATGGAGAAAGTGACTGAGGACCAGGAGACAAACCATCACCAGGGCCTCTCCATAACCAAATAACTGAAGACTGCATCCACCTGGCTTTCCTCATTATGTGGCTTCACAGAGAACAAAGCTGTCTTTTTTATACAATAGATGCATTGATTGAAGTCTGTGTTTCTTCCAACAATGAGTATCCCCCACTGCCCTATCTAATACTCTTCACAGTCCTGAAACTAAGAGTGTGATGGGTTGCTAACAAGTGGAATGTGAACCCAATACGCCCGTGGAAGGAATTTGGCGGCGCTCCATGTTGTACAGCGGAAAACGTCGGATAAGATCTCTCCCAGTCAAGCTGTTCCTGACTAACACAATAAGTCGTACTGTGGAGTCGCTGAACTGCATCTGACCCCCCAAACAGATAGCATCTAACAAACAGGGTTTATTAACACATCCAGGAAGGACGAGAAGAACTTCACATAGCTCTCCTCAGCCATAGACTCCATCCAGGGTTTTGGATTCCCTATAGTATCGGCTGGATTAATGCCTGGCTCATGATGCTGCTCATTGTCTGAAGGGGTCATTCAGTCATCTGTTCCCCAGTGTGCTGGCATGTGCTGGCATGTGCTGGGTGCTGCTTTCAGAGACAATCACAAACCCAGTTCCTGGGTAAGACCTAAGGTTAACGATACGACCCTTCTTCCCATCTGTGCTGTGTGTATAATAATCTTTGAATCTCTTCCCTACAGCAAAATCTGATGTGTGAACAGATGGATAAGGAAGAGTCTCAGTGCTGTGTTTAGCAGTAAAAATATAGATCCACTAGAGGGCACTCTAACACTGTTGGTGCCCATATATGCATGGTTAATTTTCTTGGCTGGCAGCCTTGTGTTTAGTAACATTAGCCAAAATACAAGAAGGTCCAGAATGACCTGAAGGTTATGGGTTCAAATTTGGTGGTTGGCAGAGTCATTGCATTACCGCTGAGCCTTTGAGGAAGGCTCTTAGCCTCAGCTATTTCAGGGGCACTCGATGCTGGCTGACTCTTCTCTCTAACCCCAAAACTTGTTGCCACCTGTATACACATGGATGTCTGTATCCCCTGGGAACTAACAATCCCCAGTCTGTACTATAGGTTTATGTTGCAATAGGGTTCCTTTAAACCCCTGACAAAAAATACAATCACATTACATTTACAGCCATATTACGAATGAAAAACTAAGATGTCTGATCCCTCTTCAAATGACAGACAGCAAAATGACGCTAGAAAGCTTTGGGCTCTAATTTCTGAGGAAACAAATAGAATCACGATTCTCTGAAGAGTCTTCCGGACGAGCGTGTTTAGGGTAATGTTAGGGTCATTGAAACAACGATATTTCAAAGAGACTGATGGGATTGAAGAATGAGTTATATCATTGAGAGACCATTTTCAGATAATACCCTTATCTTTATCCTTCCTGTAATGGCAATGAGAGACAAGTATTACAATAAAGTGGAATGCAGAGAGTTCTAAGGGGAGGGGGAGGCCTTAGCAAGCCCCGCATCAGAGTTGGTTTTTGATTTTTGATCATTGACCTCGTGGGTTGTGATGTTCCTCACAAACTTCTGTCCACTCTCCTCCACCATGCAGTCATGTTCCTTCCTGTCACTTCCAGTCTTGGTGTGACCTTGCAGTGACAGACCCAGAGGCGTGTGAGTTCCTACAGACTCACGATAGCCTAAAGGGGAACTACTGCATAGAAGGTCTTCTTTATAGCTTTACCTAGACATTCCTCTCAAACTAGTATGGGATCATGCTCTGATAAGCTCAGTTAAAGGATCAATAGCAATGTGGCTGAAACCGGTCCTGAAAGCCGACATGTAACTCAACACTAAGAGTCGTCTGGGGAACAGTGTGTTTCTGGTGCTGTATTACTGAACGTCTGTTGGGCATGAATGTTCTAACCCACGGAGGGCTGATTCCCTGAGGATTAATGGTTAACGTGATGTACGTGTCTTCCTCAGGACGGACGGTGGTATCCTAACAATGTGTGCCTCAGTCTAACTCCCTCACAATACTCCCAAAACCTCCACCAACTGCTTCATGGGCGGCAGAGCATGCTGGGTAAACATTGTATGCAAAACTTTGCATTTAATCCCAACATCAACATGGGAGTACAGTTATTGTCAAGGTCCTTCGTCTCGATATCGGGGAAGACAGATAAGGTTTGGAATGCGGAGCTCCGAGCTCCAGACCACCTATTGTGCACTTAGGTGAAAATAGTGCACACATATTTAGGGTGATAAACTTGTGGGGACCTGAACCTTGTTTTATAAGTCTTTCAGCAGCCAATGGAGCTGCAAAAGGGGAGCCTACTATGCAGTGAGAGACTATGTCACTGCTGAGCCACTTGGTTGGCAGACTTTGGGTGACAAGCCGAGATGACTGGACCTGCTGTAGAGAAAAAATTCAAGGAGAGCGCTTTCGTTCACCCGCACCTCCCCTCGAGCAGGAGATCCAGGCACCGGCTTTGGCCGAGGCGCCGCAGAGGGACCCGAGGGCACGCCTCCGTCTCCTGGTCCTAAATGTCTTTTTAAG
>JAODUD010000001.1:34168426-34180518 GCA_026784285.1 Stomatorhinus walkeri | reverse complement strand
GGTTAAGTGCGGATGTGTTTGCGTCGTTGGTTAAGTGCGGATGTGTTTGTATTGTTGGTTAAGTGCGGATGTGTTTGCGTTGTTGGTTAAGTGCGGATGTGTTTCTATTGTTGGTTAAGTGCGGACACGCAAGGCGAGGCGAGGTGAGATGGCAGACCCACTCCCTCAGATCACCTGCTCTCTTTCTCAGCTTCAGGCTGCCCCTTCAGACCTTCATGCCCAACCCTTCCAAACATCTGACACTTATTCTGTCATCCTGTATCTCCCTTGTGTTGAATCTGAAACAGCCGTTTTTCCCCCATTATGCGAAATCCTTCTGTCTGCACTCCTGCCCCACTTCATGCTTGCATCCCCAGTCACATGGTGCAGCTCAGCATCCTGCCTGGAGCAAGCCCAACGATACCCTAATGAAGGTGCCATATAACCATTATACACAGTTTGTCCTTCATTTTCAGTTCAGAAATATGAGCATACAGGAACTGACATTATGCTTTAAATGACTATATTGATTCTGCATTTTTTTAACAAGAACATTTATTTTTTTCTTCCTCCATTAACATTCTTCACACTACATTTTCCTGCAAGGCCTGAATGTTCATGCAGAACATTAAAGCTCCTTTTCATGTAAAGTGATGCAGCGCTTCCCTCCCTCGCTACTTATCAGACCTGTGTGTGGTCTGGGTGACTACCCAGCCTCCTACTGCCCGCTTCAGGGAGCACTGGCTAGCCGGGCATCCCGCTCGTCTGCCTGACAGCGCCTTTCTGCTGTTAAAGCTGGCAGCGAACCAACTGCAGGGGTAAAAATCGTGCCATCCCAGCAGACTTCAGCCTCAGCTCTCCTGTCACAGTCCGAAAGCAGCAACAGCAAAACAGACTTTTAGGCTAAAAGATAAAGAGAGTGTAAGTCGCACAGAGGTGAGTACAGAGCAGTCGGGAGAACAGAGAGCTGGCATACGAGTCTGGAGGGGAGGTGGGGGGGGGCAGAAGCAAGCTGAACTGAAGTGGTACAACTCAAACCATAGCATACAACCAAGGCCCAGGCTACTTTGAAGGAGTAGCAAGACAAGTTTACACCAATATTATGACTTTAGCTCCAGTTTTTTCAGTAGTCTCCACAGTGTTGAGAATTCTGTGTTTGTAACATGTTGTCGGCTCTCAGAGACACCCCCCCCCCCCGTGTCCAAGTTAGCACAGACATTAAAGGGTTCTTTTCCCACTAACATCGTAACCTTGCTGCAGAAAGGTTGCAGAAAAGATAAGTTGTAGAGTGCTCCTGTAATTGTTTTATCTTTTGCAAAAATACCTGTGACCAAGATGAAGATAAAGTCATGTCTTAACAAAACTGTAGAAGAATTCAGAACAATATCAATCCTTTATTAAATAATATTAATAAAAAAGACCATTTCTGTACAAAGTCTACAAACAACAGCTGAACATCTGACCACTGCCGGGATTCCTGCATCTGCGTTACTGCCCCCGGTCCCAGACAGGAAAGTAATACTGTCTCCACTCAAAGGCAGAGGTCCATCAGGCGAGCTCCAAGGCACTTGGTATAGGGTCCGGGGGAGGGTCCAAGGTTGGGGCTGGACCCCCATCAGGGGGCCAATCATGGGAGCCCCTGCTCACCCACCCAGCTCCCCACCCCCCTCGCTCCGCTCATTCCGGGTCCGTTTGGCGCACCGCGGAAAGACGCATGGTTCTCTTTTCACATTTGGGCATCGAGAAAGAACCCAGAGACAAACTGACGTGGGATCGGACCAAGATTAACTGAAACACAAAACCAGCATCTTCTTAACCTTCAACGCAGTTTGGGAAAAACAAAGATGTTAAAATGAAAAAAAAAAAAACATAAGGCCGAATCCTCCAAGGCCTCAGTGGTTGTTATTCAGGAACGGCTGTTTCTCCATGGCTCTCCTCCAAAGATGCTTAAGGCTCAATAGTGTTGTCCAAAAAAAAGTGGTTTTGCTTTCCAGCTTCCATTGTAGGTGTACCTTTGTTGCCTGAGCCCTGACCAGCACACAGCTGGTGTTGGTGGAGGACAGAGGGCATGCTCTCTCTCCCCAAATCACGGCAAGGGTGCCCCCGCAGGCAGCTTGACGTCTTTGCGGCCGGGACCGTCTGCAATCCATAGGCTGCTCCAAGACCATTCTCATCAGTTCAGCCAGCCCATAATGTTTGGCTGTGCACAAATCCTCCTCTCTAAAGTAAAGCACTAGAAGACGATCTGCATACTAAATCCAATGCACTTAACCCAACACTTGAATCTAATTTTAGATCAAATATCATTTTCAACTTTCATTTTTTCCCCAAAGACTGGCAAACATCTCAAAACAAATATATGAACTTTCGAACAGAGCACTTAAGAGGCCTAAGACTGGCGGTCGACACTGAAGAGGCGGAGCTCGAAAAATAGTGCAGACAGCAACAGGGAGGAAAGCAGAAACTGACGCGATACTGAGACGCAGGTCTAAAGCTAAACGAACCAGCCCACAAAATATTAAACTGCGAGTGCCTGCAAGCACAGGGCAGGCAGAGGCTATAGCCCAGCGACCGCCTGTCAGGACAGTCCTGCAAAAAGCGCAGGTCTTTAGAACTCTATATTTATTTACTTGATTTTTTGGGATAGGCAAAGACGTGATATGTTTCCGTGCTTCCTGTTCGCAGCACTGGGAGCAACTCAGCCACACCCAGTAGTTCTGGTCCGAAGGCTGAGCCGCACTTCAGCAGCAGGAGGTGACGTGAGGCCCGCACTGTCCCTCCCTGCACAGGCGCCCTCCCGCAGGTGAGCGAGGGAAACGGAGGGTGACAGGAGAGAGTGAGAGAGAAAGAGAGGAGCGTGTTCTCCTCCGGCGGGCACCGCGGGCCGCCGCTCACGCCTCGGTGCAGCAGCGTTGCTGGTTGATCTTGACCTTGTGCTTGATGCCGTCGTACAGCTCGAAGTTGTAGTTCTCCAGCGTGGTGGAGCCGCGGGAGCCGAGGCTGCCGTAGGAGCAGGAGCAGTAGAGCAGGAGGCCGGCGCAGACGGCGCCCAGCAGCACGCCCAGGGAGCTCATCACGATGATGGTCACCAGGATGGGGTCCAGCGTGTACAGCCAGGCGCTGTCCTTCTCCGACACGCGTGTGACAGGCGGCCCCCCCGATGGCCCCGGCGTGCTCCACTGCAGGAAGGGGAGGCCTGCATCGGGAGCATGGGAGATTTAGGAGCATGTAAAATCCTGAAGCATTTAAAACGCCCATAAAGGCATGCAGCTCCCCAAAAGACCACAAACATGCAAGAGGGTCATTTTACTGTTTTCCTGAGGTGACACTCTGCCGCAGTAATAGACATTAAATAATAATTCCTATCTTAGACAGGTGGTGTGCACAGCCCCCCTCTTTGGCCTGCTATTAACAGGACACCATGAATTATACAAAAATGAAGACACCAATGAAGAGCCTTGGTCTTTCTCTCTATTTGCTTCCTCTTGTCTCGGTTTCCTGGGAGAGTTGCAGAGCTGCTGCAGCGAATGGCACTGTCTCACCCCCCGAGAGCTCCTCTTAACACCATCCTGCTCCCTGGCCGAGGCTCATAAAAACAGTACAGGAATGCGTTTGTTGTTCATTTAGCTCTGGCAGCGCCAACGTAAGTGACATCAAGCAACTGGTAGCCAAAAGCTGTGGAAGCCGCTGATTGTTTCATTATTTTCCTAAAGGGAGAATGAGGGTAAAACTGCAGTGATAGACGAGGCGCTGGACACATGCTGTTCCACGCTTTAATTAGCTTTTGTGGCCCTTTTTTCTCCTGGACAAAGACTTTCCTAAGAGACGAGCAAGATCTTACGGCGCAGGGTCTATGAAAGAACACAGCCCGTGAGGTGGAACTGGCGTTTGTGAGCCCCGTTGAAATGGCACTTGTGGTGGACGCAGATCTGTCCAGAGCTGTTTACTCTGTTTATTGGCCGTATTTTGCTGTGCTGTGGAAGGTAAGCTATACAGAAATAACTCAATCATCCTACTCCCGCTTTGCTTAATTAGACGCATTCGCTGGCTCACCTCCATCTATCCGCTTTTTTGTGTTGATGGCACGCTCATCTTCAATGTCCACAGGCCTCTGATCTGTAGCGAGGAGAGAAGAGCCACTTGAAGCAGGACATCACAGTATCACAGCCCAGATAAGCTTCTGACTCGTCTGGAATATCAAGTAGCAAGAAGACTTAAAACAGCTTTTAGCAAACAGCTCACAGAGTCAAGGAAAGGAAAGATCTACATAGCAAGCTACCTGGGGAGATACTACTCAGCAGGTGCAAGGCGTCGTGAAGCACTTGAGAAGCTACTGAGAACTGATAGAACAACCCAAAGTTTGCTACTGTGCAGCTGTGAAAATGCAGGTCCATCTGGCCGGTTTTGTTCATTAATAAGCCACAAATAATGCTTCCACGATTTCGAACAAGGAACTCACATCGAAACATACACTATCTTTCAGTGAACAAGTTGGCCACAACAGATCAGCAATGGGGGATAATTCTCAACAAAGGGACTGGAAAAAAAACAGTGATTAAAATATGCTGAGAACATGGACACATACGCCAGTTTGTATAAAAATATCGCTTTATTATTACATTGCACACAACATATTCCAAGACCATGAATTCCACAAGCTACTTTTTTGTTGTGAACAGGCTAGGAGCTGAGGTGTAACACAGGATAGGAGAGTCACAGCCAGACCCCTACATTCACTGAGAGGACACCAAGACTGTCACCACACTGACCTGGTTTGCATTCCGTCAACAGTGACATGTGGACAGAGGATTTCTCTGTTACACATGACTCTCAGTCAACAGTCATGCCAGGCGGCAGGGCGACGTCCCAAGCTGCCATCTCAGTGCTTTTTTATGATTTCTCCTTATCTTCATCCTTCCAGCTGCAGTCTACTGTTAGTCTGAAAGTGTCTCAGACCAAATGTGGGCTGAGAGAAGACAGCAGCGGTGGAAAAGTGCCCTAAGTGCTGAGAAGCTGCAGTATGCAGGGAGGTAAACCATCTCCCCTCCACTGCAGATTTAGTGGCAACAGATGTCCACAAACATCCTGTCCTTGAGTTATTGTGTGCTGGACCAACAACCACGAATGGGTGAAACCTGCAGTCGCACAGCTAATGTCCATCCCTCAGAGCCAGGCGACAGAGCACATAAGGGGAGGCGGAGAGGCCACTTGGCCTGGCCTGTGGGAGATCTCTCTCATTAGTATGTCTTTCAAGGACGGCAAAAGAAGGGGGCGGGTGAGGGGAAAAAGCAGACTGCCGGCTTAATCAATGTTATCTGCTCCATTAACTAATTAAAAATATTAAGAGCTTTGCATGTGTCTGCTGAGAGATGTGGCGCCTGCTTTTGATTTAACAGGACATCAAGAGGCTGCCAAAGTTTTACTACTGCCTCTGCATTTGAAAGTCCCCAACTACGACAGCTCAGAGATAAGAATGCATGCCGAACCCTGCGGCCTTTCAAGCGACTCCAGAAAATTCTGTAGCATGAGTGGGTAGGAACTGAACGCCATAAAGAGAGCCGCAGATGTATGTATAATTCGCCATCTGCCACTGCCGCATATAGGTCCATGTAAATATGGGCCTTCATTAAATAATCCATTCAATACTTACATTTGTAGTCATATTTGCACTCAAGTATTAATAGACAGTAAACCATCTGGTTATAACATAAAAATGCCTATGACCACTTTGAGCAAATTACGGCCTGTCACTGCGATTCCTTTCATTTGAATTGAATGACTTTTTTCAGTAGAGTTGGTGGCTCGTGACAATGTTACCCATCCATTTATTGTGGAATGGCTGATCCAGGTCAGGGTCGGGGGTCCTGGAGCCGATCACAGGCAGCGCAGGGCACAAGGTCGAGGTACACCCTGGGCACGCATGCACAGCACACACAATCATACACCATATGCAGCGTCAATTAACCTAACTGCATGACTGTGAGAAGAAACCGGAATAGAGTCACGCACAACATTCAAGTGACTGACATAATAGCTGTTAAAAGGAAAATCCCCTCCCATCTGTGCATATAACTCATATTTGTTAATGCTTTACATTCATTGCACTTTCATAATGCATTCAATGAACATTCATTGCGCCTTCATAATGCATTCATAGAACGTTCATAAGCAGCATGTAAGCATACCTTAAAATCCTAACATACCTTACCAGCTTTATTTTACGTTAATAACAAACATATGATTATATGAATATGCTTGTTATTCTCATATAATGTTTAATATTAATGGACATTAAAGATATTAAGGTATGTTAGGATGTTACAGTATACTTACATGCTGCTTGTGAACGTTCTATGAATGCATTATGAAGCTGCACTGAATGTTTTATGAATGCATTATAAAGGCATTATGAAGGTGCAGTTAATGTTAAGCATTACCCCATATTCTAATACAAGGTCGTAGTAAGCCTGCAGTCTATTCCAGGTAACACAGGGCACAAGGCAGATGACTGCAATACAGGGGTGTGCGATTTTGTTAATTAAAATGTCTTCATGGCCTGCCTTTATGGAGAGATCATTAGCGCCGTGAAACAGTGCACTTTCTATCAATTGCAGTTCTATGGCTCATACACCTATCTAAAGCGCTAATGGCTAACAGTAGGCAATGCTTTGGATTTCTTTCTCCGTTCCCCCCCCTCATCCCAACATGTAGTACATGTGACACCTCCCTATTTGGCGAAGTATCGGCTTGGACGACGTGGAACAGCTCATCCCTCGAAAGAATCTGACATCGGTAATAGTAACTTGTCTGGGTTTTCCAAAACTGACACGGCTTGAGCAACAATTATTTGCAAAGATCCACGTCACATATTGGGTAGCAACAGGATGAACCTCTTTAACCACCTCAAAAGAAAACATCTGCAAGAATATGCTAAAAATGTTTTCTACATTTTTCACTCTTATTGAGCTATATTTAAAAAAAAAAAAAACAGGAGAATTTGTTTGGTTTGTACTGTTCAATAAAACCAACATAAAAAAGAATCATAAGATCGTGGACTGTGATACTGTCTAAAAAAATTGTGATGTGATATTTTTGCCATATCGCTCTACCATCTCTACCATTGCAGGGCACACTGTTACACAATATGAGCAGTATAGATGCGCTATATTACTGAACCTCATGTTTCTGGTTTGCAAGGGGAAACCGAAGCACCAGGAGGGCCACAGAACATGGAAAGAGCCTGCTCTCCACAAAAACAGAGCAGAGGTGGGATCTGAAGCCTTAACAGCGGAGTTGTAAAGTAACAGGGTCTAACTCCTGACTTATCATACATTTTTACTTGCCAGGCATATATGATTGGTGAAAGTACCTTCTAATGATGTGGAGCCGACTTAACTTAGTCAATCATTCCATTCATTCATGATTTGTATCTGTGACACAGGTAATTCCATAGTCCATTCAACTCACAGTTCTGAAGGTTGCGTCCTTTGTGTAGCCCTGGCTGATGTAATCAGCAGCCATTCTGCACCAATAAGTACATTAATGGCACACTGTGCCAACAGGCAAGAAACATTCTCTGACTGAGCATCATCCACTACATGCTGCTCCTGCAAATTCTGACATCTATACATTCAACTTGACCTTCTTCAAAACATTGTATGGATTTAGTTCTATTTGCATTAGGGAAATTGATCGAATGCAAGTTAGCTGTGGGTTGTTATGGGGTAAATTCCCCGGTGAGGGTTTATAACTGTCTCTATTTCCACTTTCTCAATAGCCATCAGTCATCAGTATAATGGTGAATCGATAGTCAATCAACAGTCCATCCAGCTAATCAGTTCAGTAGGTCATGACAGTCAGCCAACTGAATTCCACGTTTCACTGTCATAATTAACAGGCTCAGTGAACCTCACAATTTCAGGGTTGGGGACTGGAAACTGCTTCTGCTTTTATGTACGGACTTTGCATGCTTGCCTACAGGTATCTCTGAACTGCCCATAGTGCTGTGTGTGCCCTGTTATAGTCTGACATCTCATCCAGGACCCACTCCAGGCGTCCCATAGCTTCTAGGTGACACTGGCCAGGATAAAAAGTTGGAAGATTTATGGATTACCACACTTACTGCAGTACTCAGAGCTAGCCAACTCTGAATGAATGCATGCAACAATAACAATCATTTAAGATGCTATTTGAACTAACAACACCTTAGTTCATAAATGTTGACACTATTTAACAGATCATCCACAGCATATTATCAGAGTAGGCTGGCCTTCCAGAAATCCATTATTATTTCAGAACCATCCAAGGGGAAGAGCACGCCTGTGTTATCAGTAAGTGTTATACATTTTATCATTGGTGCAGGATGGCACTTTCACCGCAGCATTTATCTATATGACTGTATATCTAGATGACTTTGAAAGGCGCTTGAGTCACTCGCTCTGGAAGCAACTTACTTCTCAGATTCTAATTCCAGGTCAGGCAGGGTGCTTCTCCAAGTTCCTCAGCTTGTCAACAAGCCCCTGTAGATTGATATTGTGCCCAATAAAGTTTTAAAACTTGACACTGAATGATTCCTGGAAAGCCCACTTACATACAGGGGCTGCATGAAGAGTTTCTTTTAAAGACAGAGCATTTTAGTTGCTGATAGTACTACAAGGAATATACCTCTCAGACTGCGGATTCAGGAAATTCAGTCAACATCAAAGCTAAAGGAACACAGTGATGGCGTCTTCCACAAAGACATGGTGGGGATTGAGGAGAGTCAATCGGTCAGTGCTGGCTAAGGGTTTTATGTGTGCTTTTGCATTATAGATACACTGGATCCGATGTTCAAGATGGATGTCCTTCAGAGAAAAGCTACATACAGAAGGTTTTTCTTTGATCCCTGCTACCACTTTACGGACAGCATGAAGGCAAAGCCCTAGCCACTCTCCATAGGAGAGCCGAATCATCAGCCACTGCTGAACGGAGGGTCTGTCTGCCTTTTTGTCAGGTCTTGTAAACAGCATCCGACTGAAGGCAAGAGAAGCAAACTGGTTCGCTGGAAATCATTCAGCACATAGGGAGCATTCCGCGTCGATCTTATTTCATGTCACCTTGGTGCGTTTAGTCTGTTTGTACGACCTGTGTGTGTGTTGTGTTTTCAGCAGTAGCACTGGAAACTTCTCTGTGCGAGACGTCTGCACACAGGCAACTATGCATCACAGTTTTCAGATATTAGTGTTATTTATCATTATTCTTGTCCTCCATTTTACTCCCCCCCCCCCCCCAAAAAAAAAATCTTACTTGACTCCTCCTCCAAAATCTCTCAGAGCTTTCACATACTGAAGGTGAATGCATGATAGAGTATATGGGTATATATAATATATACATGTTCATGTATTTACATTTCTAACACATTTTCCTAATCAGAGATTTATCTGGATTATTATGTACCATTCTCTGTGTTCTCTGTGAGCCTGTAACCAAAAAATCTAAAAATCCCAAGAGCAGAGCTACTGATTCAGTTATCAGAACATACTTAATTGAATTTCTTGAGTAATAATATTGGCGCAGGTATAGACCCGTCACCTTAGAAAGTGGATAAAAGCATATGTGCAAAAGAAAAAATGCAATTAATCATCAGAAGGTAAGTGGGGTTGCTTTTAGGAGTTATATATATAAAATAAAAGCAGAATTCCTGGTATCTGACCTTTTTCAATCAAGAGTGTGACATCTGTGACTCTGGTATTACAGTCTCCTGACATATTTCCCACTTTTCCTGCCTATACTGTGTCTGTATAATCGGTTTAATATCTACTATTTTACTTCACCATTTCCTGGCACTTTCAAAGCTCAGCATCGTTTTCCTTTGTTATGACACTGCTCTATCTGATATATTACAGCACTGGCTCCTCTGCCAGATTGGACATTAAGAGTTAGGAAAAGGAGCATTCAAAAATGGAGACTATCTCCTGAGAGAATCTATCTCTGACCACCAATACTCATCACCCTGTAGATTAAGAAATAATGGTTGCCATCGGCAGATCCAAAATTCTTTTGAATGTCTAATGGTAAGCTGCTATTTTACAGCGAGTGCAAAAGCCACTTTCATCATCCCTTATCATCCTCAAGTCATTTAAGAAATGTTTAATTTTGATCAGAGGAAGACGGTGCCAACATTCTTCACAAAACAGAACCCACTGTTTTTACATTCAGGGAAACTGATTTCTCTTTTTCAGAGCAGACAAGGGCATAATCATTCTGTAAACTATCCCTCATATTTTAGGATTCACTTACAAACACACACACACACACACACACACACACAACACATACTATGCTCAGTTCTTTAAGACACCCCCGGCCATGTTAAAATTAACAGAACACCAACATCCTCCATCAACATGAGCGTATTTTTGTTCACTGCAAACAGTGAATATTACTAAGTGCTTAATCAGTCCACATGCCTGGTTTTTAAACACCTGACACATGTCCCTGTCAGCCAGCCCTAAGTGAAATATCATGGTTTCTGTTGATACTACATGACCTTCTCTTACATCACTAACAGTTTCTGCCTGGTCTGGACGCTCACTCAGTCTGCTGAATCCTTTCTCTCAGCCACAGTCTGCCTGGTCTCTCCACTCAGTCATACAGTCTGTCGAGTCTCTCATCTCACTAATCTCCATCTGTATCGTCTCGATCGTAGGAGGCGGCTTCTTTTTCTCCTTATGCTGTCATAACAATTTTGGCGTTGCCGGAGCGACACTCTGACATCACAATCGGATTCGTCACGAGCCTGGGATTAAATCTTCACCTGGGGTTGGGTCCCACCTTGCCAGAAATCCAGAGGAGGTGGGCTGGCACTAAGAGGCTCTGGCTGGATATTGGGTGCTAAACTTCAGGGCAGCAAACCCCGTCCTGAAACATCTCAAGCCCTAACGGACTGTCCACAAATCCATGTCCACAAGTTTTTTTTTTTTTTTCATTCACATTTGTTTGCAGTATTCTTTAAGATGCAGCATCCGTTAGAAGAAACAAGGGCAGTAAACAATCCTTTTCAAACACCCACAGGAACCATTAGAGGTGCACGCATGTGAGCCCAGGCGCCTGAGAGATGTGGTTAGTTGCCATGGCACTGAGGACAGAGTCTACAGGCTTTGCAGTGGGAGATGTGGTCCTCCTTCTCCAGTCTAATGGAGAGCGTGGGTTCCACCCCGGGCCTGGGTGGGAGACTGGCAGGGTACTGGGAGCTCTGGTAGACCACAGAGTGCTGGCTCTTCTTGGCCGCAACACGGTAGCGGTGGCAGCAGAGGAGCATGACCAGAGTGGCCAAACCCAGAAGCAGCAGGGCCCCCCCACTGGCCATTATGTAATACCAGTAGGTAGGAATGGGCTGCACTGACACCGTGTCTACTGTGGGGTCACTCCTGCCAGGAAGGGCTTCCCCTGGTAGAGAGACACAGAAGAGTTGGCTAGGGCAGGGAGGCGTGCAGGCTCAGCTAGCTGATCTACTTCATTAATCTCTTCTTAGCCCTAACTTTTGTTTTGCACATGAACTAACCAAACATTTGTTGCACGCAAACAAACGTGCACATGCATGCCGGCCACCCTATCTTCACTTGGTTGTTGTCAAGGCAAACCAGAATCCTTGCTTCCTGCAATGTGTATGTACACATGGGTTTATATTTATATATGCCACATTCAGTAAGAAACCACGGGGAGGGAGGATTACATGCGAAAATCAGACTTCGCTGAGAGCAGGAGACCGACTTCAGGGCCACAACAAGTGGAGTACGGGCGTGAATAAATATACTGTTTATTCAACAGACGGTTCAAAGTAGGTAACAGGTTGGGGAAGAAAGCCAGTTCGTACAAAGAGTTCACTCATAACAGACAACTGGCAGGGTCTCTAATCCAGTGGTGGTGAGGGTTTAGCGGAATGCCACAGTCTGTCCCTCTGGCGGCTCTGCATTTCAGCGTGTCACTGCTGCTGACCAGGCCAGCCTTAGAGAGGCTCCTCCGGCAGTGTGGCGGCCGGCATGCAGGCTGTGGAAACCCTCCCTCCAGTGGCTGGCTGAGACTCTCCGAGGGCCCAGAAGGGACTCTGTGAGTGAACTCTGTGTGGGGGGGGG
>JAODUD010000001.1:34133104-34152361 GCA_026784285.1 Stomatorhinus walkeri | reverse complement strand
GACTCACCCAGTGACCCGGCCCCAGACCCCCCATGACCCACAAGGGGGGAATCTGTATGTGCCAGGCCGTTTCCACATACATGAGCATATCCCTGCCCACCTGTGATCAAACAGCCGTACAGCTCGAAGCGCAGGGCGATTCCGTTCTTCCACGTCTGGGGTCGAATCCGGACGAAACGAGCCAGAACAGGCTGAGGGATGCGGTTCAGCACCACCTCCGTCGGATCTGTGTTGGCGTGGAAAATCTGGAAGGCAAAGAGCAAAGAAGAGACTTGTGAGACCAATAGCTGACTCACCAGGGAAGTCGCCCACCCCCACACCCCCCTGGGCCATTCCGGTGCCTCCGCGGTCTCTCGCTCACGCACACACACACGAGCGGGTCTGACAAACACAACCTGGTAGTATTAAAGTATGCTGGGCCCAGCTTGAGGGAGCCAAAGCAGGAACCAGCCCCCACGCAGACAGAGACAGCATTTTCAGGCCTGCGGGTCTGAGTCTGTTGCTGATGACCCCCTCTTCCTTAGAGGATGCCGACCGCAGCACTGCAGCACGTCCGAGCGAGGTGGGCAGGCAGGGCAGTGGGCTGCAGCTGTCACACCCAGCAGCGGCTGCTTCAGCGCAGCGGCGTGGGACTGGGGTCTCTGCTTCTCCTCTTCGAACGCTGCGCAAGTAACGGCAGGGAGGCGGACCCAGCCCAAGCATCCGAAGGCAGTTTTCAGAACATTACCCATCATACATCAGCCGGCAGACAGCAGCGTGCCACCCAGCAGGCACATGTGCATTGCCTGCAAACAGCAGGTGCCTGTGATGTCGTCCCCATGCCAGACTCTAATTCCAGGATTTTTGCCAAAAAGCAGAACCGTGACTCAGGCAAACGCAGGCATCTAATGCTCCCAGAATGCCGCTCCGTGCATCACGGCCCCTTCACATCTTATTGTTGTGATTAATCTGCAGGCGGACGCTTTTACCCAGGTCCACACGCCGCATAAACATTTACTCTGCTGATGCGTTTAATCCAAATCTGCTGACAGGCCAAGGCCACGGGGATTTCCCTGGAGAATTCAGGGCGCGGACGGCCACTGCAACAGCAAGGAGCAAAGTAAGGTTTTGGAACCGGTCCCAAAGTCTTTGCTCACAAGGAGGAAGAAATGACAACATAACAAGCAAAAAAACATATCCGAGGGTCAGAACCCAAGGAAGACAAGTAATAGGATTGCAAGGTGCAATTATAGAGAGAGACCCTGCAGGGCAATGGAAAAATGAGTCTGATGGGTAATCTCCCACAATGCACTGCACTGAATATAAAAATGTATTAAGTCGGCATATGGCAGATGATCAAAATCAGGGGCCTGCAAACACTGAGACTGCAGCACACGATGATGCCGGTTGTTTGCATATTTCCCGAATTCTCCGCCCGCAGATGAGCTGACTGACACACCGCGACCACTAACGGCAAACTCCCACGCCCCGCTGATGGGAGACCTCCTGACAGTGCTGTCAAAGCTGTGTAGCTGCCATCAAACTGCAAGGCCACGCTTCCTCTGTCCCTGTCACTTCCTCTGCTCACCAGCATGCACCTACAGATCAGAAAACCAAGCAAACAGGGACTATTTCAGAAAAGCCCAGTTACTGTCAGACATTCAGCGTTCAAGCTCATCTCCTAACAAAACTACATATTGACTCATCCAAATGTTTAAATTCATGTGCAGCTTAAGTATTTATACAATGTGTGATATACTGCCGTACGTCCCAATTGATCATTTTTATTTAGTGTCACACAATCTTAGCAGCAAGTTTCAAGCATTTCATGGACTTCAAAGATATAACAAAAATACCCTGATTGGACAGAGGCCTAGATATGTGGTCAGCAGTGCCTGGGACCTGACAGCCCACATATGTGGAAATAAACAAAGATGAAAAAGCTGCATCATCTAACCCAGCTGCAAGGAAAAGCACAATAGAACATGCCGTGTTTCCTGGACCGTAATGTTTGTAGGAGACTCGGATGTTAACGCTCTGTTTAGAAGAAGAAAGGCATTTTCACAAAAGCCGGCAGGGCTGGAATCGTCCAGCCAGGACCGGCACATGGAGCCCACCTCTAATGCCCCGCGGGCGTGGTGGGGCCGTGACTGCCTCCGGTCGCATGCTTGTCAAAGGGCCACAGCTCCATGAAGACCACCCGCCCCCCCCCCACCCGCACGGCATGCGCGGAGAAGACAGAGAGCAGCTTAGCCTGTCCCTTTACGAGTGCATTCTGGCGGAGGAGATGTGTGCAGTAATCAAAGACATAGGGGCGCTTCCCTGCGGGGCCTGCAGGGCGGCGTTGCTGGGTATCTCTGCTGTTATTCAGGACTAAATAGTGGAGAGAATCTGGGGCAGAGCAGAGAGCACATCAGGGTAATACATGAGACAGGCAGTCAGGGAAGCGCCAAAGACACTCTCTCTTTCTGTCAGGGAAGCGCAAGGCGGGCCTCCCCCCAAGGCGGGCCTCCCCCCAAGGCAGACCTCCCCCCAAGGCGGGCCTCCCCCCAAACATGCCGAGGTTACGTTGCTCCACCAGGAACATTCATTCTGGGGCTGCGGGGGTACAGTCCAGCATGACGGACAGCAGCAGAGAAGGTGACCTCACGTGACAGCGGCTCGCTGTGCTGCAGGAATGGGGGCAGGTCTTTCTGCCAGCCACGGGCATCTTATTCACCTTTCTCTGGATACAAGAATGTCCCCTGACTTCATCCACTTTCCACATCAACAGGGAGAGAAAAACAATGTACTTCCAAGAGGTATAAAAGTTTGATAGCCAGCTAGGCGATTTGGAGAGCAAGGTAGAGCATTATGGGATACATACTGGGAATTAGAGTCCCTGAAACCCACGTTTTTGCTGAATCATGAACGCGGGAATGGCTACGCTGATCGAAATGTCAGCACTTGGCTCAAATTATGTTTTTTAAAGAGAGATTTAATAAAACACTGGAGTGAAAACACCCACACAGTGCTGGCCAAATGTGAACGGACACAGATGAGACCTAACTGGGGACTAATTACAGCCTCTCCAGAACAGCTCTTGTGCACAGCTGAGACAGTCTGGATGTTTACAGACTGATTACACTGGGCTATTAAAGTGAGGGGCCCTGGCCAGGCGGGGGGAGTGGGGACCTCGCAGTGGGTCCAGGTGTGACGGGCACCAAAATGAAAGGAAGCGGTTGTGGACAGTAGAGGCACAGGCGCAAGGACACCAGGTAAAGTGATCTGGCTACAAGGTGCTGAGGGTCAAGGTGTGAACCTGTAGGATGCAGATCCCAGGCTGAAGGTGCAGTGAGAAGCATTCAATCTGCCTGACAACAGGAGCGACTGCATTATTCAGGCGGTGGTCCAGAGCAGGGGGGCAGTGCCGTGACTCCTCATGTGCAAGTTAATGAAATAATGAAGAACTGTCTTCCAGCGGATGGAGAAACATCACACATGGGCACAAACAGGAAATCAAACAGGCTCCAGCTGCATTCCACTACTTGATCTGTAAAATGTTGAAATTACACAGTACAGCCTCACTAGATATTTCACTGTTCTCTTGGGGGTTGGAGTGATTAATCCTGAACTAGATCATCAAATCCAGTTGATCTGCTTGCAGTTGATTAAACACATTCATTTACCTCCGCAGAGCGTGAACTGCGGGGCTCTCCCCGACTGCGACTGGAGTGTTAAATTACTGCACCAAGTCTGTCACGTGACTTTGGACAGGATGTCAGGTGACCGTGGAGGAGGTGTCAGGATATACAAGGCAGAAAGTTACCAGCGAGGGAGGCCAATTCTACAGAGCTGGTCTGTTTATTTCAGCATGATGAACACGGTGCTTTGTCGAAAGCTGACAGGGCCAGAGGGAGACGCAGTCGAAAGTCGCGCCTCTGGACAGCAGCCGCACTCCTGCTCTCCACCCCTGCTATCTCTTCACTGCATCATCTCTTTCACTACCACTCATCATCCATCTTTATTTTCTCTGCCCCCGTTGTCCCTCCTCAGCTCCCCACAATCGCTCTTTCTGGTTTATCTCCCCGTCTAATCTCCCTCTCGCATTCTCTCCCTCTCTTCATCCCTCTCTCTCCGTTCAGATGAAGACGCTGACTGTGGAAGTTGCCGGAATCTTCCAGCTGGCAGAAATCCATCTCTGTCAAAAGGGGTCATGAATATGAAGCTGTTTTTTTTTTTTTTGTTTTAGTCAGGGACACGTGTAGGAGAGGCGGGGGGGGGTCTGAGAACCCTGCCCCATGCCCAGCTCACTCCCAGGGTGTCGGCACTGTCCCCGTGCAATGGCAGCAGGGACACGCTGCATGTCACTGGGAATGAGGCAGGAAAGCTTCGCAAGCCTCTGTGTCTTTCCGAGCCAAAGCCAGTGTGCTGTCGCAACAATCTCGACTATCTCCTGTACAACTCTCTGACACATATATTTCCCCTTTAAAAGTGCAGTGTATGAATTAATGGATGCATGCATACATGAGTGCTTCTGCATCTGTGTAAAAAACAAGTGGAACACTGTGTTGTCATAGGCAGTGATACAATGAGACCCAGTATGAATGTTAAGTGAATCTAAAAATTTTAATTATACATTCATGTTTCTGTAACATTCCTCGCTGCTATCCCTCAGACGCAGTTCTCCACACAAAGACACTATGCAATATGCAGCATGTTTCATAATTCAGAAGATCAACAAGCATGGAACAAAGCATTTTACACGTAAATTGCTAGTAATTTTATTTCTCTCCTACTATCATTGTTTGCCTAAAAGGTTTTGCTCAGCAGGGTGAGAAGCCACCTGTGAGGTCTGACCTGTAGATGCCAGCCCAGGCAGCTGTCAGGACGACCGTCCAGAGACAAGTATCCACTCCTCAGACCTCCTCAGTGGCCCAACACGGCAATACAGCCGACCTGTGTCCCAGTCACCTCCTCCACGTGCGCACATCAGTCCGGGATAATTATGTCTGAAAGCCACTTCCTGAGCCCCGCGTGTCACACACCTGCTTGGTAAAGATAACATTTAGAGATGTGCAGGGAGAGCACTGCAAGTGAAGCCTCCGCCATTTACACATATCTCTACATCGCTGACACATTTTCTCTCACATCTCAGAATTAAACTGTCCCTGGCTTCACGTGACATCACATCTGGGCCAGGCTATTACGGGCCCATCAGGAGGTGGGCCAGCCAGCATGCCCGCGAAGGCTCCATGGAGCTGTAAATCAGAGACGTGTACGTGCGTGTGGCATTGGGGGGGGGAGGGGGATGGGGGCAATGGGTTTGGCTTTCCCTGCTACCACACTGTGCTATTTCCACAAGTATTTTCTTTCCAGTTCCAAAAGAGGCAACATCTGCAGTTGGGAGATCATCCTAAATTACAGAGTTCTCGCTTAACACCATCTTCAGATGGAGTTTGAGGCGGAGAAAGGGGCAGAGTTGTGGCAGGCGGGGTGGCCCAGGCAATCCATGTCATTCTGGGTGGCCAGATCAGTGGCTCAGGGCACCGCGCAGAACCGGCTCTGGGCAGCGCCCCTGAGTGACGGCCCCCGCAGTGACAGTCCCCGCGTCACGCTCCACGACCGCCGGCGCCGGTGCCACACCGTCTGGCGCTCACACCTGCACCATGGGGCGGTGACCCTCCAGCAGGCTGGGGCTCGCTGCCCCCGGCGGCAGCGAGGAGAGACCGGGGGAGTCTGGGCAGGACTGGACAAACCCAGCTCAAAGGCAAATAACCCTCTGCTCAGGTGGGAAACCATCAGACGCTCAGAGGACTGATGACAGGAAGCACAAGGCGGACAAACACTCATTGGGCGAAAAGGCAGCCAACTGTGCCCTCTAAACACGGAGCTCATGAGAATGCCTGAGAGCTAACAGTGCAGCTAGGCATATCTGAAAGGCAAGCCTGTCTGGAAGGCTGACGCCCAAACATGGGCAGGTGTGATCTGAGCAGACCTTACATTGCGAGGCTGTCCAAATCTGAATAAAGATTAACACAGACGAATAAACGGCTCATAAACACAGGGGCCGCCAGGTGGGTGAGCCTGAAATCTGTCTTACTGTCGGTGTGAAACATATAAAGACTAATACGAGTATAAATATGGACTAAGGCCATAAGCCAGACACTGTCGGTAAGGGACCTAATATTTCCTGCTGTTTTCCCCACCCTTATCAGACTCTCGCAGGTTCGTATTTCTTTACTTCTCCTCTGAACCATTCAGTGATAAGGTTGATTCCCTGAGATTTTCTGACGATAAAAAGATACAGGAGTATTGTAGCATCCTACTGTGATGCTCGCTGTGTTGTCTTATGGCAATCTAACTGACCCCATCTTTACATTACGCTTTCTGCTAAGATCTTGACTGCATCGCTGTTATGCTCTTTCTGCTTCTGCTACTTCTTCCGGGCCTTGCAGAGGCTGTGGACTGTGGGAAATTCGGTTCACTGTCCGAGCTCCAGTGGGGTCCTAAAAAGCTGAATGACTAATGTGTGCCCCTGTCTCTAGTTTCTAAGCTGGCTATGGAAGCAGCAAGTGCGTTGAGCCCGACTGGGAAATGTTGTGTGGCCATTTTGCTGAAACACGACGAAGCCCCCATAGGGAAGATGACTGTGGGGGCCTGGTCCCTGACCGAAAGGGCCGCTGGGCCCAATGCCCGTGCTTGTGCCCCCACGTCAGCCCCACTGACAGACTCTCACGCTGCCTGTGCTCAAAGAGCCACACTGTATTTATCACAGCAGGAGGATAGCAGCATGCACTCATAAGACGACAAACCGCCATTGTGTATTTGGTAGGTAACTGTCAATTCCCATATTCCGACAATGCATTGCTACCTTGCAAGAGTCTGCGAAAGAACACAATGCTGCAATGCCCAATGTGCACTGGCCGTGTTTATAAGTGGAAAGTGCCCTTGGATGATCCTGTCTCCCCAGGTCCTACCTTCTGGTTTTTGCCATGCCGGTAGATCATCCAGTCTTCCCCGTTGGTGCTGACCTCCAACTTGAATGTGGTGACAAAGTAGGACCTCTGTGTGTCCTTGGACACGGCGCCCTGCGTGGCGATGCCGGTCAGAACCCTCAGGAAGCTCAGGTCCACCTGCCACAAGGAGGACAGTACCGATGACTTTGGTAAATCTTTTTCTCAACTTTGATCAAGAAAGTGTTGCCAGACTTCACTATCCCCCATACACACTTTAAATCAATAACAAAGACGGTGACAATCAGTCTAATCTCTCTGATCTCTCTATTCAACTCCTGGGAGGGGGGGGGTCTCTTGCAAGGTGACAGAGGCTAGTAAGCATTTTGATGGCAGCTCTCACTCCATAATCCCACCATGCCACCATGTCACATTAACATAAAAGAATAAAACAACGGGGAAAAGCACGTCCCCCCTCGTCTGTCTCAGAGACAGCCCCCCCAGAGTCACTGCTGCCGAGAGCAGAGATGCACCTAGACACAGAAATCAATAACGCGGAGCGCTGCTGCTAACTATTTATTACCTGGGATGCAGCCTCATCCATCACCTGGCCGTTAGTGTCAGCGGCACCGCGCCCCGCCGCCCCGTGCCATAACGCCTGCCAGCTCAGAGCCAATCGGCTGCCTGCCCGCGGCCGCACGCGGCACAGTGTTCACCAGAGGGATTTTACATCCCTGCCACTGCGGAAAGGCCCGAGAGAGTCGGAGATACAGAGGGCAGGTGAGCATCCTCGCAGGGATCACGAGATACCCGGGGCTCTCTGACAGAGAATGATAAAGCTGCTCTGCTAAAGATGTGAGTTTCCCGCAGATGCCTGACAGTACAGCTCAGGCGCCTTCAGACACAGACACACACGTGCACCCTCGCTCACACGCACGCACCCTCACTCACACGCACCCACACTCAAATACATGCGCCCACACTCACACACATGCACCCTCACTCACTCACTCATATGAACCCCCACTCACACGAACCCCCACTCACGCACCCTCATTCACTCACACGCACCCTAACTCACACACACGCACCTTCACATACACCGTCACTCAGACACATTCACAAACACACTGACACCCTCACTCACATACACATTCAATTACGCACACTCACTCATACATACGCTCATACATTCTCACTCACACTTAGTCATTCATTCATTTACTCACTCACTCTCACACATTCCATTCACACACATGGATATTCACTCACGCACTAATTCATTCACTCATTCTTTCAATCACTCACATGCACACCCTCCGCATCACACTCAACTCACACTCACTCATTCACACTTTCACTCACACTCTCATTCACTCTCACTCTCATACTTACACAATGTCACACTCATAATCACTCGCTCATGCACTCACTGATTCACTCTCACTCACTCACTCATTCGCTCACTCACCACTCACACTGACCTACGAACTAAGAGAGCATGCTAGCATTTATAGAAGCTCCTTGGAGGTGGTTAGGGTACTCGAGACTGGCAACATATTACAGCATCTGGGACTCCAAGGGTCTGAGCCCAGGGCATAAGGCGCCTCTAGTTAGAAGGAGTCAGTGTGCAGAAGGAGGCTTGTGGATGCCAAGCCACCCCAGATACAGGCTCCTTCTCTCTCAGCCACCTGGAATCCTCAGAGGTTTCATTTCTCTCAGAGGTTCCTATGTCCCACTCCCAACATGCCTTTGGCTGTGGCGGAGGCCCACCTGGATGTACTCCTTGACGTTGTCCTCGCTGGGTGTCCAGCCATTGTCATCGTTGTTGAGTCGCGCCTGCTGGGGGGTCCAGCGGCCATCACTGAAGGAGGATGAGGCTGTGATCTGGCTGTCAGAGATCTTCCTGGACTCCATGCCAAAGGGACTGCTGCAGTGGAATGCTGGGAAACAAGGGTGGGGGGACAGTCACAAAGATCCCCACAGGAGGTGCCGGTGTGAGGCAGCGGCGGTTGATGACACTCACTGTCACTGACTTCCTTAGGTGTCATGTTATACCGGGCAGAGAAGCCGTCCTTTGCCACAGCCATGTCCGTGTGGAAGGTCAGCGAGAGGATCCCCGTGGAGGACGTGATCTCGGGTGGAGCCTTCGTCCCGCAGTAACGCCCGATCAGGGGCCCCACTACAGACATACAAAGCATACAAGAACTCTGAGCATGGGCCAGGAGAAAGGGTGAGACACACCTTCCGGTTCTCAACATGCTCAGCACAAGTAGCTTCAACCTGCTTCAGCCCAGTCGTAAAACACACAAGGTAACCCTGGAGTGGGGCATTTACAGAACCTGGGAGTGGGACATCTACAGAACCTGGGAGAGGGGCATTTACAGAACCTGGGAGTGGGGCATCTACAGAACCTGGGAGCGGGGCATCTACTGAACCTGGGAGTGGGGCATCTACAGAACCTGGGAGTGGGGCATCTACTGAACCTGGGAGTGGGGTATTTACAGAACCTGGGAGTGGGACATCTACAGAACCTGGGAGTGGGGCATCTACAGAACCAGGGAGTGGGGCAACTACAGACCCTGGGAGTGGGACATCTACAGAACCTAGGACTGGGGCATTTACAGAACCTGGCAGTGGGGCATCTACAGAACCTGGGAGTGGGGTATCTACAGAACCTGGGAGTGGGGCATCTACTGAACCTGGGAGTGGGGTATTTACAGAACCTGGGAGTGGGGCATCTACTGAACCTGGGAGTGGGGCATCTACAGAAACTGGGAGTGGGGCATCTACAGAACCTGGGAGTGGGGCATTTACAGAACCTGGAAGTGGGGCATTTACAGAACCTGGGAGTGGGGTATTTACAGAACCTGGAAGTGGGGCATTTACAGAACCTGGGAGTGGGGCATCTACAGAACCTGGGAGTGGGGCATTTACAGAACATGGGAGTGGGGTATTTACAGAACCTGGAAGTGGGGCATCTACAGAACCTGGGAGTGGGGCATCTACGGAACCTGGAAGTGGGGCATCTACGGAACCTGGGAGTGGGACATCTACGGAACCTGGGAGTGGGACATCTACGGAGCCTGGGAGTGGGGCATTTATAAAACCTGGAAGTGGGGCATCTATGGAACCTGGGAGTGGGGCATCTACGGAACCTGGGAGTGGGGCATCTACGGAGCCCGGGAGTGGGGCATTTATAAAACCTGGAAGTGGGGCATCTATGGAACCTGGGAGTGGGGCATTTACAGAGTTTTCTCCAGGTAAGATCACATGAAAATGGACTTGGCGTAATGAGAGCTGATGAGCTTCCTGTTCCTGTCCATCCTACATCCTACTGGGATTAGAAACACTCTGTTGATGTGTCTTTGATTCAGTTTCCTATGTCCTCTTTCTTGACCTTCATTTAATGGCCTGTCCACATCGACATGTGTGTGCCCCATATCTCAGGCTGCAGTTAGACCACCTGGAATCAGGAGGCCCTGGACTCCAGGGTCATAAATTCTCCTGCTGCTCATACCCATCACAGACACAGGAATCGAGGGTGTTAAAGGAGCCATGAAATAAGTAGGAATCGATCGTGGCCATTGATTTTTCTTTTGAGGAGAAGTGGATGCTTCAAAGAGGCTCTTGAGCAAATGGCAGAAATAAGTCTCTTTATTGACACCAGGGATGGTTAGCGTATCAAGAGCAAGTGGCCGGCAAACTGCGGACACTCTGTGGAGCACCTTCTCCCTGGCCACCAGTTTCTGACCACAGTGTTACGTTTCCACAACGCAGGGCAACGCCACTGAAGACATCCGCCGAAGTGCTGGGTAATAAAGGAGGTCATCCTCTCATAGTGGTGCAGAATCCCTCAAAATCATAATCACCCCAACACCCAAAGAAGACAAGACGTTGTGGGTTTGCCTCCGTATGAGTTAAGTCCTACAGCACATTCATTCACGCCGGTGTGTACTGTCTAAATGGAGGCTAATGCTCCTGTCCCAACACCTGACCCACCACCCACACATAAGCATGCAGACGCATGCACCCCTCCAGGCAAAGATGACGGCCTACTGTTCTTTTAGCTTAATGCTAACGGAGCACACAGAATCCGTGAAGAGTACAACCATGAAACCATCTAGCCACGATGGTGTCTCTTGATGGGGGGGCGGAGCTGTCAGTACGTCACACAGATGCACAGCTGAGATGTCGCCCCTTAAGGTGGCCGTTCACTTTTAAGTGACATCCATTGATGAACACGTCAGCGAGAACAATCTGTTGCATGCTTAACATCGCCACCTTGTTCGTTCCGTCATGCCACAACCCTAGAGGGCACACACTGTTTGCAATGCGGCAGGCCCATGTTCAGAGCGCAAATAAATTACATAATACACATACTGCGGCGAGTATGTCAGTCACATCAATAAAGGAGATGGCAGCTCTTTTAAAATTGAAGTTGCTCCCTTTATTAACAGGCACTATTGGTTTAATACTAGAAGCGGCACAGACAAGGAAGTCAAAAATTTGAATAGCACTTGGTTACATGCTGACGAAATGCAAGAATTCCACGACAAACATTTCATGGATATGACATCTACTATTAATAGAAATACATATAATCCGTTACAGATACACATGGTGGGGTGTAGAATGTGCCGGTAACTAAATCATTAGTTCCACTGACCAGCCCCGCAGTGTCACACTTATGTCAGCCAATCGTGGACAGCGGGTGGGATCAGAGCAAATGAAAAAGGTGGCCTCAGGGACCCTGTGCAGGCGGTGCGCTGCCATGGCGATTACTGCGGTGATTACAGTTCATATGATGTCATACTTCTAAAACGACATAGATTCTGACGGTTTTGTCGAAGGTCTACGGCCACCTTAAGTTCTAAAGATGCCGGTAAAACGCTGAGCAGGCATGGATCTCTCACGGGGATCCCACTGCCCGGAACTCACCCTGCGGCAGGCCATCCCACACCTCCAGCCAGTCATATTTGCACTCCGCCTCCACTGTGAGCAGAGGGTCATTCTCCAGGTCGAAGGTCAGAAATGTCAGGGTGACTTCCAGGCGGGGCGGTACGATGATGATGAAGGTGCACTCCAAGTTGTGGGGGTACTTGTCCGGGTAGCCTGGGGACTCGATCATGCCCCATGGGCTTGTGAAGTTCTGGGAGCAGTCCGAACCTGCAACAACCCAACAGCACCCCCGGCGCGGGGTGAGGCCACTATTAGTCTACACAGCTCTGTGTGTGCGGCTCTAAGAAGATGTTGGAGTTTGTGACGCCAGACATCTCGCTCTCAAAGACACTGTCCTCGAGGATCGTCAAAATGTGCCCGGTCTGACAGGGAGCTAGGAGGCACCAAGAACCTGGACTGTCTGGGGTCCTAGAGGACCAGACTGAAAAACACTGCTCTAAGGAACCCTGTGCTGAAAGGATGCTTCACCTGGAGAAGATGCCTGAGCATCAACACTTGCACAGAGATGACTGATCCAGACCGGGATCTCAGCTCAAAAGACAGGGATGGTATCTGACTGCTAACAATGACAAAAAAGATGTAAAGTCTGTCTCTCTTAGGAAACAGGGCATCACACTCGCGCCTCTTACTGGACAAAATAACAGGGTGAGATGGTGTCAGCAGGTAGGCTTCTGGCAAGTTCCGTACCCAGGCTGCCTGTGCTCCTGTGCTCTAATTCATATTTCAAACTTCTGCTCGCGTGAGCCAGATGGGCTCCTCAGGAGAGCGGGATAAAGTAGGACACGTTCGGCAAACAGCCCCAAAATCCCCAGGTCCTGACGGGGGTGGGGGGCTGATGAAATAAGAAGCCTGGTGTCTTTGCTCCGCCGCAACTCACGAAGCATTCAGTGTATGCTGTGTTTATCCTACACGCATACACAAATACCACGCTGCCCAAACAAACCCTGTGCCACACGCCAATCCGGGGACAGTAACAGCTTCAGGAAAAGGGGGTATCAAGTCTGTTTACCACTTACAACAGAGCACCACCGGCGTCACCTACCCCATCTGCTTCAAGGCACACACTCCCAGGAACACACACACGTGCAATTACTCACAGACTCGTACACACCTCATCAGAAATGGACGCATGTGGGAGCGCAGGCAAGTGCATGCCTCCGCATGCAACCCCTTACACTCAGGCACTCCAGCAGATTAACAGCGACAGTGTTTACAAAGAGGGAACAGCTCAGAGAGGGAGAAAAAAGGACAGAAGGAGGCAAGCAAGAGGGAATGGGGCTTGTTGACAAGGTCTGGAGTGTATGAGTGCGTGAAGGGCAGCATTAGGTATGAGAAAACAGCCAGTAATCTGGGGCTCTTAACTCTTAAATAACTGTGATGTCTCAACTATTTATACTCCATCTCACAGCTGAGGCCCTGTGCAGGCCTCACGCTCTCACTCACATAGGGAGGCAGGCAGGCTGCCCGCTGGCCCCCCATGCCCAGAAATATGGGGCGGGGGGGATGATGAGTTCTCCGTGTGTCCTCCTCTCGCCTTCCGTCAGTGACATCCACCCTCGCCGAGCGGCACAGAGCTGATTTCTGCGAACTCTATAAGTGGAAGACGCCACACAGGCCCCAGACCCTGTCTCTGGGGGGAGGGGGGGGGGGGGGTTGACCTCAGGAGAGACGTGCCAGGGCAGAGCTCCACTCTTTACCTTGCTCCCAGCCCTCGCATGCAGCTGTAAATAAGTGTCGAGATGAGACTGCCTACACGACGTGGCTCTTAGCTTAGCTGCGGCTAGCAGCGCGATCAGCCTGCTTTCGACAGGCTCACGACTGGCCTATGGTCACCCCTTCGGGCAAGGCGAGCAGTCTCCATTTGCAAAAAATGGTCAAAACAGGAAGATGCTTTGAATAATAAATAATATTAGTGCGATGCCCGTCACCCAAACTGCACGCAACACGGCTCGGCTGTAGGGTCTGTCCTGTCTGCAGTCTGTGAGCTTTGTGAGGTCTGTGTGGTCTATGTGGACTGTGTTGTCCATGTGGTCAGTGTGGTCTATATGATTTCTGTGTGGTCTGTGCAGACTGTGCTGTCTGTGTGATCTATGCAGACTTTTCTATTCGTGTGGTCTATACAGATGGTGCTATTTGTGCGGTCTATACAGACTGTGCTGTCAGTGCAGTCTGCAAGGTCTGTGCCAGCTCAGACAGTCTGACCCCTGGACCCCACAGTGCAAGTCATCGTGCGTGTGGCTGATAATCTGCAGCCTTCTCCTCAGTTCACACGGATCACATGGAAATGCCAAAAAAAGTTCCAGAGTTGCTCCTGCAGAAGAGCAGAGTCTCCGCCCCTGGGGCTGGCACACCTGATCTGCACATGCCCAGCACGCATTAGCAGAGGGGTGGCCACTCAGGGGAAAGTTATGAGGATGCTGCTATATACTGGATCTGGGAGGCCTGGACGGTGTGAGGAGGTTCCTCTGTTTGTACACTGACACGATGCTACTACCCCTCTTCACAGCACTAAGTATCAGCATTTCACAACTGGGAAAACTGGGAGGATGGGGGGAAAGACCCCAGCCTTTTCACATTAACGCTTTTAATACGCAATGCATAATGTGCACAGATCACGCCATGCTTGTGGCAACAAGGGGCGGAGCCTGAATTAACATCTAATCTGCTCTTCTCAGGTTCCAGAATGAAACTTAAAGGAATGACCCTCCGGAATGCGCCGGAACAGCAGCAGCTGAGGCGCACGCAGGGGGGCTTGTCCTACTCCAAGCTCTGTTGCTCCACAAGTCACCCCACAGTCGCCATGGCAACAGCATCAGAGGTAGGTGACGGGCAGGCGTGGTCGAGGGGTAAACTAAAGCAGGTAAACTGGAAGTGTCCCGGTAATGAGGACAAATAAAGCAACGTGGCAAATTCTTTCTAGCCCCTCCCCCAAGATGACAGGGAGATGCACACTGCACTGGCTAAGAGTGCAGGGGGGTACGTGTCCTTAACTCCACTCTGCTCCCTGGGCCCAGACACCTCTGGATGGACCTCTGGAGGTATGAGCGCAAGCATGCACTCAAATGGCAGGGATGGAGCAGACGGCAATCCATTCTGGTCAAGAGGCCCAAAAATTTCATCTCAAAAAAGCCATCCCTGGGTGCAGTGGGGTTTAGAAAGCATCTTGATTTCCTGTCGGAGAGGAAGGGCAGGATCTGATGCAAGTCCAGGGCGGCCACTCTGCACTGTGTATTTGTATAAGATCCAATCACAGGGCGAGAGCACGGCAAGCTGTCTGCTCTCGCCACACGGGCGGCCAGAGCACCAGTGTAAATAAACACGCGTCCCAGGGGAGGCGCGCTTTCTGGCTCCTCTTGGCTTCCTTCCACCTCGTACTTGTAAACAGTGGTTTTCGGAAATATTTGACAAGAGTGTGACATGGTAAAACAAACAGCGGCGCCTTTGTTCATCAGTGGGGAAGACATGGAAGTGGCCCCGGCGTGAGGACATGCTCGTGTAGATGCCGCTTGCAGTGCAGAGGTATTACTGATGCCATGGTAACCACATTTACAGGGCACCTGATCTCAGCGCTAGACAGAATCAGACTGTTTATTGTGGCTTATCCTGGAGGCCAAGTCACACCTGCTGCAGGGGCCCTGGGGACTCATCTGGCTATTAGTGAGATCACCATCCCTGAGATGCAGGAGAAGCCCCCCTCCAACGCCCTACAGTGCCTTTCTCACCCCTTTGTCCCTGAGCCACAAGGGTGACATGCTGTAGGCTAACTCTTAGCATGCTTGCTCAGTAAAATCTGTCTAGTGCACTCGGGGAACACGTTTTCGATGCACCAATCAGTGGTGCCCTGGGGGGGCAGCAGCACTACATGCAGGAAGTACACTGTCCTGTTTATTCCTGGGCACTAGCGGCTTTCACCTTTACAGCCCTCACCAGCAACCGAATAAACATGGATGCCTCCCAGAATGCACCTTGGCTAAAAACCCCAACTCTCTCTGAAAAAATAACAGAATGCTAATAACCCTGATCAAGGGAAAACTCCGGTGAGGCTTAAATTACAGCCTTCAGTTTGGTCCGGAAGCTCCCGCATCAAAGAATTTCATACTTTAACCCTTACCTATCTTTAAGATCTCATAGCGCAGAGAGAATCCTGCTCCTTGGTGGGCGTAGTCCGAGACAAACTTAATGTGCACCACCGGTCCAGACGAGATGAGGGAGGGCGGGGCGATGTTGCTGCAGTGCTTCCCCAGAAGGTCTGCAGACTCCGAGTTGCCGTCCCGGATCTCGATGAAGTCATATCTGTGCCAGGACAGACGGGCAGATTGTCAGCGGTGCAGCAGGTGGGATCAATCCATCCAAGTCGAAGCTGGTGTGACCTTTGACCCATGCTGACCTTCACAACAAACATTAGATTGCAGAACAAACATTAGATTCATTCCTGTCAGCTCTGATGGGATTTGAAAGCATGACCAAAGACACCTACCCCTCCCAAATTACCGCTGCTATATTTTACCCAAAAGTAACCCACCGCAAAGCTCTACGGCTCCCAGTCCGGGGCAGAGCCAGGTCCCACTGCCGGTCCCCGCTTGACTGCGTAAACTTCAGTCTGCATTTAATGGGACTTTACGCTGTGTTTACAGCATTGTATGAAGGATGTGTTTTCCTGCAGGACAATATCACGGAAGTACTCCTCCACATGCGTCTACGCTTTCTGCCCGCATGCCCAGCTCTGATCTTTGCTCTGTGGCTGGAGTGCTGTGTGCTATACTGCGCCCAGGTTTGGATAAGTCTGGCATGATAACGAAGGCCCGTGCCGTACACCGGGCATGCCGGGAGGCATGCTGCAAAGCCTGTCTGCGCCGCACGGCTCGTGGCTTGCCGTCACCACGGTAAAGAGCGTGGCTCTTCTCCTTGTCTCTTCTCACATCATCAATAGCGTTGCCCGGGGAGAGTTATGCACAATGAGACCAAAGTCAGACAGAGAGTGAGTCTGATCTCAATTAACTTTGATATAAACACTTAGGTTATGTGCATCTACAATTTCTCAACTGACTGAAACTGGTGCCATTTTTTTTTTTAGAAAACAAAAGAGTGACCAAAAGGGTGGAAACACAGGTTCAAAAGAAGCGCACCCCTTACTGGCAGTGAGCAGGGAACGGTGTCGCACTGCTTTCCTGATGCTGGCAGAGGACGGCCTGACAATAACAGACACAGGCCTACAGTTTACTGAGGCAAATGACAGACAATGGAATGCAGAGGGCCAGCAACAGCACTCCACTGTCACGCTAATAAAGCCAATTTCAGCTACATTTGGGCAGCAGACACGGGATTCAGAGCCAAACAGAGATGCCGGATGGGAAATTTAAGTGGCAGGATATGCATTTTGTGCCTTGCTGTGATGTTTTGATGAAAGTCACATGGATATGAACACACAGCACTATCGGGCCCCAAGGCAGGACCCAGATGGGGCATCGCGGCCCTGGGCTCAGACAGAAAGCAACACGACTGAGATCGTTGCTCACATAACTGCCAGCACCACGTCACTCTGGGAGCTGGGGGAGGGGGTTAGGGAAGGTCACAGAGGGGCCACTATGCTCCAGCAAGACGGACTCCAGCAGATGCCCCTTGGCTGGGTGTTGATACACAGGGTCACTGAGTAGATAGCTGATAGAGCAGAGCACTACAGTGCTCCCCAGCCAGATGATGCGTTCCCTGCTACCTCCTTGCTCAGCGGCGCCGCCCTGTTGGGTCAGTGGTCAGGGCTGCAACTGTGGGTGGTGGGGGGGGTTGGTAGCAGGATCAGATGGCTACATGCTCTGCTTGATCTGCATTCTCCCAGTTAGTCCAGATTCTGTCAACGGAACAATGGAGGTGTCCTTGCAGGTAGTGTGGCGGGTACCGTGCTCCATATCCATGGCAGCCGGTAGCGTGGCGGGTACCGTGCTCTGTATCCATGGCAGCCGGTAGCGTGGCGGGTACTGTGCTCCATATCCATGGCAGCCGCTGGCACATGCCAGGCTGGGCAACACGAGCAGAAGCCTCCAGGCTGAATCCGAAAGGTGCTTGAGTTTTAACTGATTTCTTTGTAGCCTGTGGGCTGCTGTGGGTTAGAGGTGAAGTGTGTACGATTCTCCCATGCGATTAGCGGCAAAGTCATTGCCTTTGATGGAGTATCGATGTTGGTTTATCTCCATCAACTTCCCAGCGATGAGACAGAGACTAACCAGGATGGGTCTGGGTTCAACTCCCTCGTGTCTCCCACCTCCTGCAGAACAGTGTGACTTATATGGCAGCACAGAGAAGGTAGTAGGTCTGGGAAGTTCATGCACCAGGGAGATCAAACTATTGATTCGCCAATAAAGAAATTTCTGGTCGATACCTATAGCTGATTATTTTGAAAACGGACACCGATACAATATTGATTGTTTGGGAGATTCTGCTTTGATTTCGCACTGTCCGCATATAACTTTATTTTGCTATCAAATGCTTGCCTTGCTGACAGATTCAGCATTATTCAGCAGTACTGCAGCCTTCCTTATTAGAACGGATTTCTTTCTCAGAAACTCCTCATACTCTTCACTGACTCACCTTAAAGCGAGCAATCAAATTTGTGTTGAAATGTTTATTAGTAGTTCCTCCTCATGAAATTTTATCAGAGCAAAATTTGCTAAATGCATTTCTAATGGCATTAAAATAATGCCACACTGCAGACATTTTTCTAACCGTTCAGTAGGCAGGTTTGCAAAGCAATATGGGTCATCATTTTAAAGGGAATCATCGGCAGTAAAGATCGGCTCATTTTTATTCATTGACCAATGACTGATTGTTGCTGTATCAGCCGATACAAGATAGTTGGCTGATGGAATTGGTACATCTCTAGAATAAACCCATCCTCAGACCCCTGTGACACACTGCAATGAGCATGGGTCCCTGGCAGCTTCGTATTCGGCACAGCAAAGGCAGACAAGGTCACGGCCCACCTCTGTGGCGGTAGGGCTGGCTTTAGGCACGTGATTACCCTGCTGTAAACGCCCAGAATGACAGCCAGGTGTGTTTATGCCGCTGCCTGACTGTAATTAAAGCAGAGCTCACCCTGCTAAGGCAAGTTCTTTTACCTCTCATCAGCACTGATATTTATCTCTCAGCCGACGCACAGGTTCTTAGGGGATCGACTGCGTCTCTGTCAAAGTAAAGCATTTTGTTAGTGATGTCACAGGGGGCCTCTTCGGCAGCAGGAAAGAGTCCAAGGCCCATGTGGTGCCAGAGAGGCTCTGCCCGTGCGCATGCTTCCAGCCAGGATGCTATAGAAACAATAGCGTCTGCCCTGGGGATGGCTAGTGACCATCTTAGCCAATAGCGTCTGCCCTGGGGATGGCTAGTGACCATC
>JAODUD010000001.1:34122766-34133004 GCA_026784285.1 Stomatorhinus walkeri | reverse complement strand
GACCATCTTAGCCAATAGCGTCTGCCCTGGGGGTGGCTAGTGACCATCTTAGCCAATAGCGTCTGCCCTGGGGATGGGTAGTGACCATCTAAGTGCCTCTGAAATATTGAGCGGACGTTGGAATGAATCCCCAAATGACTGACACAGCTGTCGCTTACAATCCTTCCCGAAAACAAATGCCCACCTCCCCCCGCCTGTCTCTCACCCACAGTCCGTAGGCAGAAGCCATCACAGGAGAGGTATAGACTGTGGTTTGAGTCCTTTATTAGGGGTATTAACCCAGGGATCTAATGGCTTTCAAATCCTTCCCCCCATGCTATTGTTTCCTGAAGAAAATGTCTATTACTAGGGCTGTAAGTTCACTGGCCACAAGGTGATTTGATTCGATCACTATTATTGAGGGAACAACTCGATACATCAATAATCATTAATCTGGAATCACAACTGGATTTGATTAATCGATTATTTTGATACCCTAAATTCAAACCTTTTTATAACTTTGCTGAAAAAAACCCACAAATATTACCATGGAAACTTAATTACACTCTATTAAATGAATATAAAGAAAATAGAATCTCGGAACATTAATCTTTATTGTTGTTATGACAAGAAAATGGCTGATCGCCCACCACAATCATCTCACCTATTTCAGTAACTGTGTCTATAGCACTTGGGCTACTAACTTCACATATAGATTAATATAGATTAAATATTTTATCCGAATCGATTTTGAACATTGATGTCTGATGTTTTGTTTCTAATGACAAATCTCAGCTGCAAGGCCGGTTTCACCAATAAAACAAAGCTAAGTGCAACAGTGACAAATTATAAAATGCAAAGCTCATGGCAAACTTTGGACGCGTCCTTCAGAACCTGTAGATAAATGAAAACCGAAGAGTGTATTAGAGTAACCCCCTAGTCACACGGATGTGACTGTGAATCCTGCATGGCAGCTGCTGAGGAAGATAAAGAAGGGCCTGCTCGTCCCAGACAGAGAGTAACCTGCGGGCAGAAGCCATGGGCCGGAGAGTAGCTGAGGTGGGGTGGGGGGTGGGGGGGGGATTTATGACCTCTGGGCACAGTACTGCTCCAAGGCCTCCGCTGATTTCCTCATTTCTCACACTGATTAGCGTCCTCCTGAGGTGCTGTGGGAAGACGATGTCATTGTCACAGCTCAATGCCACATTACCACTCTGTAGCTATAGTACAATCGGCACAGTCTCAAAAAAAACCCCAAAACGACCTCAAATGATAAAGTAGCAATGAAAGTCACTGAAAAGACCCTGAGCTAAATCCCAGCTAATTGTGCAGCCGGTGGTGGTGCCATCAGCTGACTTAGGCACATCATGACTGGGAGGAGAACCGCAGTTCTGTGTTAGTCACGGTACTGATCCTGTGATACAGGCACAGCACTCCCAAGGAAACTTCCCCAGCTATAAAAAACATGCTCAGATTTAAACGCTTTAGTAAAATGTCCACCTGCTCAAACAGCAACCATGTGAAAGTCACTTTGGATTAAGGCGTTTGCTAAGAATGCGAACTGAAGAGACACATGCCCTAATCCTCACCCTCCTGGGTGCTGCCACACACTGCAGTGGAGCCCCGTTTAAGAAGGCAAACATGGGATTACAATATTTGGCCATGTGAAAGCCTCAGCGCTCTGCAGACCTGAGGGGATTATGCCCTCCCCTGTTGTACAAGCTAGGCTCACCCCGAGAGGTGACTGGGGGGTTTGTACAATGAACTCCTCTTATTTGTCTTGATATAGCATCACAAAGCTAAAGTCAACAGCGTCTGACATGCCGAGCGCCCAGTGTGGGCACGTCACTGGCTTAGCCAAGCCAGACCTCACAGCTGAAAAAAAAATTTTCAGACGACATCCCAGACACTCAGAAAACAGGAATGGCAGTGGCCATAATAGCCAAGCAGTAACTGAGCTCCTCCCTACAGCAGATAACATGAGCCTCAGGTCCACTGGCCCTTCCAGCTTTTTCATGACGCGTCCTCTGCTGTGTCTCAAGAGACAGGAATGCAGGGGGGATAAGGGAACGGCCAGCAGTCTTTCCTCCTTATTGTAACTATGTGTGGCTAATATCCGCAGACAGGATTAATCTCCTACAGTGAAGAATAAAGGGGGGAGAGGTGGCCGGGACTTAGGGAGAAAGAGAGAGAGGCTGGAGTGGCAAAGTGCATGGCAAATATCTACATTTTTATTAAATCCATTCAGTACCAGTCAGTGCATAAGTCGGAGTTGAGAGACTTTTGGAATGGTGCCTATATTTCCCCAAATAATTATGGGCTATAATAATGCCTTTATAGATGGTGGCAAAATGGAAGGAGCAAGATACCCAGTGGTTGTGAAGCTGACGTGTACTGGGGCATCAGGCACCCCAGACCAGGCTGTGAGACGGATGTGTACTGGGGCGTCAGGCACCCTGGACCCGACTGGGAGACTAGTGTGTACTGGGGAGTCAGGCACCCCAGACCAGACTGTGAGACTGGTGTGTACTAGGGCGACAGGCAGCCTGGACCTGGCTGGGAGACTGGTGTGCACTGGGGCGTCAGGCACCCCAGACCAGGCTGTGAGACTGGTGTGAACTGGGGCGTCAGGCACCCCGGACCAGGCTGGGAGACTGGTGTGTACTGGGGCAACAGGCACTCTGGACCCGGCTGTGAGACTGGTGTATACTGGGGCGTCAAGCACCCCAGACTAGGCTGTGAGACTGGCGTATGCTGGGACGTCAAGCACCCCAGACCAGGCTGTGAGACTGGCGTGTACTGGGGCGTCAAGCACCCCAGACCAGGCTGTGAGATTGGCATGTGCTGGGGCGTCAGGCACCCCGGACCCGGCTGTGAGATTGGCATGTACTTGGGCGTGTCAGGAACCCCGGATGTGGCTCTGTGAGAAGCAGCCTGCCTGGCACTGGCAGTGACATTCTTCACTGTCAGTAGAGGCCGGTCGCGCCAGAGGCGACAATCTGGCTCTCCGCATCACTCCATAGCACATTTGGAAAGCAGCACAGCTGCCTAGGAACATTTCAGAGAGCCTTCAGTTAGAGGCCCACTTAGTGTTTACGTCCCACTGTTTATAACACGGAGGAGTCGGCATGAGGGGCCATGAGCGATGTGATGGGGCCTGCCTCCTATGGCTGCGGGCAGCATGGCCTGAAAGCCTCTATACTCAATGCCAGCAGAGAAATTCCTGTAGATCCAAAGCACTGGCACTTCCTGTAGCACCCCTCCTGTACCAGCAGCTTCAGTACACCCGCTGCATCGAGCCACTGCATCGAGCCACTGCATCGAGTTCTGGATACTGCTGCAGCCTCGCAGTGAAAGGCAAACGTTGTTGGTCAGAAGCAGGTCATTGTCAACAGACAATCTCGACTGACCGGGCGTACGTCAATTTGGTTGAAAGTCAGCCCTTCATATTATCTGCGAAGATTATCATATGTTTAGTACACTGTACATTGTAGAGTACACTGCACATTGTAAGATATCTTTAAGTCATATTGTCTGGTGTTTTTTACCCTTTTTGTCATCAGTTTCTTGGCTCATTATTATAAAGCGGCTACGACACAAACGTATGTGAACGTACACTGTACTATGAGCGCTGTGGACAGTAGCCTGAGTACTAGAATGAGCATCTCACGGGGATGCCAGCACTGCCAGGAGCGGGGATGGAGACTTTCATATCCCCATTGTCTGCTCTTACAGCAGCTGGTCAACAACCTGACTGTAATTCCTCCCCCGTATGCATGGGCTGCCAATGATATGGCCTGTTTGGCTATTCTGAATGGATTGGCTTTTAATCCTTAATTAATTTTAATCCTTTACAATTACAGCTGCCCTACCTCGCATTCCCACTAGCCTGGTGCTCAGCGTAAAACTCGCTAATTTGACTACATACACTGATACAGAAGCTAATACAGCCTTCAAGCCGCATGGAGTCCTGCCCGCGCATTGCGTTCCCAAGGCGCTTCAGCTGCCTCCTTGCAGAGGATGACCACATGTAATATTCAGCGAGATGCAGCGTGCTAACCCTCCTACCCCAAGGCCTGAGAGGGAACTGGAGTACCAGGACATGTGTGTGTTGGGGTGGGGGAAGGGGGTTGTACTTGCCACATCATGGTGACCAAATGTCCCCACAATGTGTTAAAACCGGTTAATTTAATTTTTAGCTTGTGGGGACATTTTTTAGGTTGCCACAAAACAAACCTCAGTTTTCTAAAAGTCTGTGAATACAATCAAAAAGTAGTTAGAGTTAGGGTTATGCCCGAAGAAATGTATGGAGAGTCCCCACAATAGTACGAATATGAGAATTCTGTATGTGTGTATGTGCGCGCGCGCGTGTGTGTGTGTGGGGTCACTGGCTGGCTTTACTCAGGTCAGCTTCGAGTACAAACTGGAAGCCAACTGCCAGTCAGCAGCTCCTAGCGCCTGACTGCTTGGTTTCAAGCCAAGAAAGAGTCACATGACCACAGCAGTGCAGCCCTGCGTGCTCAAATATAGAGACTAATGGGAGGAAAACAGGGAGTGACAGAGGCGTACAGCTACTGTGGCACAGGACATCACACGAGGTTC
The DNA here is from genome assembly GCA_026784285.1 of Stomatorhinus walkeri. Classification (NCBI taxonomy): domain Eukaryota; kingdom Metazoa; phylum Chordata; class Actinopteri; order Osteoglossiformes; family Mormyridae; genus Stomatorhinus; species Stomatorhinus walkeri. Next base: position 34,128,423 of record JAODUD010000001.1, on the reverse strand, counting down.
ACGGCACCAGAGAAGCACGTCCTTTCCCACAGCCTCAGAAAGTGACCACAACACTGGTGTGAAAAAAGATCTATTTGTCCAACTCAATAAATAAAGAACAGCGCTCGCCTGGGTTTTTATTTCCTAATGCATCCATTAAATAGGTCTGATTCCCACAGGAAGCCTCTCTTTTTTAAAGCAGCAGAAATGTAATTGAGTTTCTCTACTAATCAGAAAGTAGAGCAGTGTTAGGGGGCCGGGGGGGTGGGGGGTGGGTTAGCAACAGAACGAGACATCCAAAGCAACAAATATAACACAGATATAAAAAAGAAAGATAAATTTAAACCATGCTGGTGTCAAAACGAGGGGGACTTTCAATGGTAGATAAAATATGGTAAAAATATGGTAAATCTTGTGACAGGCACCCATACTAGGTCCCCCCCCCCCTACACACAGACAGGCCCCAAAGATGAGGCAGACACATGGGTGGCACCCAAAGGATGGGGCCTCTGTGCGGGAAGCAGGGAATCCCGAATTTCCAAAGTGCCCCATCACCACCCTGCAGGCCTCTGTCTGAGCAGCCTGGAACTATGGCCAGGAACAAAATCTACCTCTTTACAATAGAACTGCACAGGCTGCTATGGTCAGCGCTACGTATACAAACCTAACTGCTCATACTGCAAGTGGCTCTGTTAGACTCCACAGTGAGTACCAGCAATTAGCATGTGACAGATGAAGGTGTTCATCACTGTTAGCCAGTCAGTCAGTCATGCTGCACAGATGGGATGCTGTCTCGACTGTGCTACCCCCGCGGGCTCTCTAATGTGATTGGCGACATAAGACAGAGTTAGTCACGGACACCGGGGAAGTGGGTGGGGGGGCTGACCCAGATCCCAGAGCCAGTGTTACCTTGTGTTACCTTCCACTGGATATATGAAAAAAATTAGCTTGTGTGGTTAATTCTAACTAGTGGCAGGTGGCACCGTAAGATAAATTTTCATATTATAAAGTAATGCCTTGTTTTTTTTTTACTAATCACCACCCTCCCAACCCCAGGACCCCCCATGTGCAGTCCCTTAAGTGACCAGCAGAGGATGTCAAAAACCAACTCCCAACAACCTGGAATCAAATACTGATCAAAAAAAAAGATGCTATGCAAATATGCAAATGTACTCTTCACAAAACATGCTAACAAATGCTTGAAAGCCTAATTACTATTTGCAAATTTGAAGCTGAACCGTAAGTTGAACAACAGCTTTTATTTACACTATCGATCTTGTCGGCAGGGAAAACAAGCTACCTTCAGGGGCAGCATTTATATTCAGAAACGCTCCATGAAGAGTAATAGATCTGCAACGCTGCAGCTTAGAAAGAGCTGTATCCTGTGATTAGGGAAACTCAGGCAGAAAACAGCTTCCTCTGGTCCGGCTACTGCAGAAGCCGAGTCCCTCGCTTCCCATCCAGCCCATCCACGTTCGAACCTGCAGCTCCGGCTGGAAGAGTGAGCCACCTGTCCCTTACCTGCAGTCCAGTCTCTCCAGCTCGAAGTGGGGGTTGAAATTGAGCGTGATGCGCTGGGAGGGCTCTGGAGCCGTGATCACCCAGCGACAGCTCTGGTGGGGTGGGTACTCATGTGGGTACCCTGGCGACGTGATGTAGCCGGGCACGCTGGCATCCAGGTGGCCCCCACAAGGCTCTGCCCGAGAGAGAGAGAGAGAGAGAGGAGGCAAGATCTCATAAAAACCTGAATGCATCCAAACGCAGCTTGGGTAGCCATCAGGGGACAGGAGCAGCGGGATTACTTCCTGATGCATGCAGACCTTTCCCTTAAAGCTAGTCTTCGAGCAAAAACCTTGACAATGAGGATGGGTGCCAATGGAGCCTCCCCCCCAAGAATGACATTTAATGGGTGCTATGGAGCTATCTCTGCTAGCCAACAGTCTGTAAACATTAGGACACATTTTCAGATTTTATCTCGCTTACGCCGGAATAATAACTCCCCCAGCAAGGAGCCGCCGCGTTTGACACAGGAAGTGACACACACATTGTGTCTGAAGGTTCAAAGGTCACCGCAGTGCTGTGAGAAGATTTCATCCTTCACAAAGCAGTCATTCTGCCCCCCCCCCACCCCCCACTAACGCCACTCTGCAGCCACTTCAGCCCACATAGTGGAACATAAAATTTACTTCAGTCATACGGTGGATTTGTATGAATTTTCATCATGACAACAGCCCCGAGAAGTTTAACCATATGCATGCCAGACTAAGACACGGTACATCAAAGATATTTAATTTTAAACCGAAACATCAGAGTACTAAAATACTATTAACACAAATCCCTTCCGCCAAATGGCATGTATTTATCACCCTGACTTCTGCAAAGCTAACTGCCAGAAAGCATTCTGCTGCAAAAATAAAAAGAAATTATTACCGTGAACCTCTCCTCCCACACGGAATACTTGACACGCAAACAAACAAACACACACACACACAGACACGCGCAAAGCTCTGTTCGCTTCTGTACCACCTGCCGTGGAACAGCAGGGAACGACGGGAAACGTTTCACAGGAAGTGAGAGCCATGATTGACAGTTTGGGGTCTGTGGCTGGCTTCCACAAGGAGGCCTGGGAACAATTACAACTCATCTCTCTATCTCTCTTTCTCTTTCTCTCTCTCTCACTCACTCTCTCTCTCAAAACAAAATGAAACTTGGGGGCCAGACCTGCTCTCCTCCAGATTTTCCTACCCAGAACATTGAAAATATCATTCCATCCAGTTTCAGAAATCAGAGCGGGGACCTGTACTCAGACAGCACCGCATACAAAAGTCAGTGCCCATCACCACAAGATGTGCCTGTCCTTTTAAACGGGCGAGTGTCATATGCTGAAAGGAACAAATGCATCAGCAGCTTCAGGTGCAACACTTCCAGCGGGTGACATTTCAAAGCCATTATATTTTTAAGAGTACACTTAAGGCATTGTGGTATTCCATTTGACAAGCACGCCAACTGCCACCTTCAGATCACAGCTCACTTTCAGATTATCAAACCAGCATATATGAGAGTATTCATATACCCGCCATATTATACAAATACACACACATACATTCTTTCCATAATTCCTTCATTCATCTACTGGCAGAAAAAAAACATGGCCTGAATTATTCTTCTGAGTGAATTACAGATTAAGCATTTATGCATTTATACGAGCCTTGGAATATAAAGCAGGGTTACACAATGTGACGCCATCTGAGGAACCGTCGGCATGGAACTTTCCTTTGACCAAAAGTGAGTCTCCCCACATGGAAAAATGGAGATGGGGGCTTGCCGAGCTCCACTAACAGGTGCGCCTGCTCTACGGCTTTCAGGCATAGACTCATCCTGGCAGCACAGGCCGAGGAATCGGAGGGGAAACCGTACCATCTCCGGTGCTTTGGAGAGGGTCAATCTCCAGACGTGGCCAGAGCGGGGTAGCCAGGAGGAGGGCATGAACATGGCAATGCGATGCAGGAGACCATGCGGCGAGTACGCCGAGCGCAATCGATAGCGCATGTGGATACGTATGAGCTCATATCTGTCAGCAGAATTATCTCCCTGCCATGAGGTTACTTGTGCAATAAGATGTGAGAATGTCACGGCAGAAACACAACTTCCTGTCAACCCCCCCCCCCCCATCACCTTAATTAAAAAGTGCTTTTTCCTCAGGTTACAGAAAGGGGGGAGAGGCCGCTGCTGGGATGCCCCTCTCCCCTCCAGAAGAGCACTAGTCAGCAGCCCACCGACTGCTGCAGAGCTGCCTGTTTTTAATCAACCACCTTGGGCAGGCTGAGCTGACAGACAACAGCTCAGGTATGCAAACGGTACCACTGTTAAGGACAGGGGGTCCCCAGAGCGGCGGTGATGACCACAAATGTGAGGAAGACACCTCCAAATCGACCAACATACAGTACAAGCCGCTTTACCCACGATTACAAACAAAGCACCTCCACAGAAACCAGATACACACCAAGTAACAAAACAACTGCACACACAGCACAGGCCGCATACTGATGAATACAGGAAGCCTTATCAACTAAATAAATTCATTCTGGTGGGGGGGGGACCTTCATTTAAAAATGAATCAATCCATTGTCATTTTACTGCCCCATGTCCGTAACCATGCAACTAATAAACAAATCCTCACTGGAGAACTGCAGCAGGACAGACGTAGTAAGACGCCAGCCGTCGAATCTCGGGCATGTAATAGCCGTCTCTATACTAAATCCTTCAGCAAGTCCAGAGTTATTTTTTTAAAGTTGCTTCTTTTCTTACATGAGTGAACCCCACATCAACACCCCTCCTTCCTGTTTTGTGCATTCTGGGCATGGATTACAAGGTGTCCCCATAAGCACTGCTAAATGACACTAAGCGCCCATGTGGGGAATTACAATGAAACGTTGCATTATTTATGGATTCCTCGCTTGTTTGGAATTTCACACTGATAACACTGTTTCAGCACTTTCCAGTTCCTTGTGTCATTAAACAAGTACCCGTTTCAATTACCTGTCCTTGTTTTCGGAAATCTCTGAATGAAATAGCTTTCTGTGAAAGTTAATGTCATTTATACCAGGCAACAAAATATTTCTTAGGGTGCATATGTGTTTTAGCTATAATAGGCTGGTCATCTAAAGCTTATATTTTGTGATATGATAAACTTATTTCTGCTCTGTAACAGGATTATTTCTGAATTTTATTTTTTTTGGTCTTTCAATTGACTCTCCTACTTGTTTATTACACACGTTATCCACAGTCAATACATCTCAAAGGAAAAATGCCCGATAGAAGAAAAAAAAAGAACAAGCATCAGATATTTATATTTACCGGAAGCCACTACTTTGTGCTTCTGAGCTCTATAATAGACAGCTGTCCTGCTGCGCCTTTCATTTCATCTTCTTTCTCTGTCTTATGAGATGTCTGTTACTGTTTCACACTTTGACGCAAGGCGATGGCTGATTTGTGGAATCTAGAGCTAACTTCTCCATGATTCTAATCCCCATTGGCTCCTATCTCTGCAGCTCTGCCCTCTAGTGGCTCTCCACTCTGTGCCTGATTTGTATTGGCCCTCCATTCTGCACCCTAGGTGACTATTGGCTCTTCCTTGTTCAGCACTACTCTATTGCTCCTTCACTATATCTAAATCAGCAAAACTTGCAGTAGAGGATTATAGCAAAACTGCCAGATACCAGAACAGCAGTACTGCTGCCAAGGACTGGCATACCTCACAAAAGGAATTAGCGTGTCAGCAGTTATACAGGCTGATCCAAGCCGCAATCTCCTTCTCTCTGCTCATACTTCTAACAAACCAAGATCTTTACATTACAGCGCAGCAAAGAAATACACCAGGAACAGTAAAAATCTCAATACTAATCAGCTAAGAATCTGGATGGAGACCATAAAGGATGGCTGCATAGTTTGAGTAGATGAGGAATGGGTCACTCATAACTGGGAATTAAAAATAAAAATAAAATAGATGGTATTTTCAGAGGCACCTCATGTGTTTAGCAGTCTGAAGACACAAATGAAAAAACAAACTACACTTATACTCAGCAAACATACACTGGAAATGCTATCAAAACCCAAGCATGAAACAAACTACAGTTATACTCAGCAAACATACACTGGAAATGCTATCAAAACTCAAG
>JAODUD010000001.1:34078139-34104676 GCA_026784285.1 Stomatorhinus walkeri | reverse complement strand
CCCCTTTACTCCGTAGTGGCAGAATATATGAGCTGTTAACACTTTAACGAGATGTGCTTAAATGCCACAGACTCATATAACCCATGATGCTAAAGTAGCCAGACCAGGGAGAAAAGGAACACTAGATAATGAGCAATAATGAAGGAAGAATTAAGTTTGCAGAAAGAGAAGCTGAAAGCCTTTTAAAACATTGAAAAATCACAGTTAACGTCAATATTTTCCATTATATTCAAATTTTTCAAACCTATAACCTACACGGATTGCAAAAGCAACCAGCTTTCCATGTCATTCCACTGGGATCAGTGTACATTACAATCGAGACAGACATTTATGTTATGGAGGGCGAGCATCAGCAGTCTTTAGCCTCTTTCATTAAAGACAGCAAGTGCGTCGTCTATGATTGTGAATGAAGCACCGGCATCACGTGCTGCAGGGTAAAAGGCTGTGCTGTGATTGGAGGGACTCACCGGCTAGGGCTCTGCTGATGCCCGCAGCTGCGGTCAGCACCGTGGGGTGCCCTCTGACCTTTTTCACCATGCGGGGCACACTCTGCTGGAGTGAGTCATGCCTGGCTGAGCGCCGACGTGGGTCCAAAGTCAGTGATAATGAGCCCCGCTGGACCGTGCTGCTGACAGGCATCGGGGTCCGACCGAGCCCAGAGTCTTGCCCCTTTACTGCCTCTGTAGGTCACCCCCCGTAGAGGGTCTGCCTGCAGGGTGCTCCAGTGATACACTCCTCGCCATTAATCCTGGAAGTCAACCTCATCAGCAAAAATAAACGGGACGGGGCCCGCACCTTTGACCTCAGCTAAACAAACACCAACTGCGTGTTAGATGGGCGTTCACGTACCTGTGTTACGTCTCGGCACAGAGCCCATCCTTCGCCACTCCGGCCAAGTCGGTCCGTGACTAGAGGGACACTCTGGCAGCCTGTGTCATGCACAGAGAAGGAAACTCTAGCAGGGGAGAGGACTGAGGATACACAGAGACATCATCTGTGGAGAGGAGTGAAAAGGCCAGGCAGTCCGCATGCAGGTCACGGCACGGGGGGGGATGGGGGCTTGAAAGCTCCTGTTATGTCTTCATGTTCTGCTACATCCATTAGAGCCTTCTGGAATGTTTATAGTGAGGTTAAGGGGCCAAGGTTTTTTTAAGCACAGGTCAAACTATTAGAGACACTAGCAACCTCAGACTGAAAACCCCACCATTTAAAAATATGTAACATGAACACATCCGTGATCTTCAAAAGAAACCTGCAATTTTTGGTTGTTTGTTATTCCCCTGTTGTTTCCCATCACATTTAAGTCTTCAAACACATAATAAAATACAATGCGGAATGTTAAAGTCTGTGTAAGGGGTAACCTTTATTAGTATACAATACACTGTATATTACAATAAATGTGACTGTATATAAATATATCCATGAAAGAAAGTGATTAACTCACTATATTACATTTAGTAGTCATTAGCTTTTCTGTTTTCTCAAGAATTAAAAGCAGATTTAAAAGGAGGGCTGGAGAATAAAGCTATAACTGGAAATTACTATTCAATTAAGCCAAGCAAGTACTCTGTTAAAACAATATAAAATTAATTAAAACGTCAAACACACATGAATGACATTTAGCAGAAAGTGTAAAAAGTTAAGTACAGAATTAGGTAACCTTACAAAAATGTGACACTGATTCTTTCACAGAAACAGGAAAACATCCTGCTGATTTTATAATTGTTAAATGTCAAGTAAATTACACACAATCACAGAAAAGTCTTCAAAGGTAATTGAAAATGTCTCCACATGACACTGATAATGGCAGATCACATGACCAGAGGGCCTCTCAGGCATTTGGAGCAGGCCAGGACGTTGTCATGATTAACAAAGGGAGCAAGAAATAAAACACATGGTTTACTTACCAAAAATTAGGTATAACATTATTTCCAGGAAACAATTATTCTGCAACTTTCATCCACTTAATGCACAATTTAATGGTAATTTAGCAATTGAATAACACATTTGTCCATAAAGGCTACATACAATTTGAACTGAGACCCTAGTGGATATTTAATCAAAGTCCAGAATATCCAGATTTGTAACTCTGGAACAATTTAAGTTATAAAAAAATGGAAATTGGTTATTAAAAAAAACATGTGGAATTGGTTTTATATACACGCTTTTATGAGAACACCAATCTCCACAGACCTCAGTAAGCTGCTCATGGAATCGCAGCTTCATCCCATCTTAACCTATTTTGTGGTTTAATTTTTCTCTCAAACTGCTGGGGGAGTCAAACTTGAACATTGGAGGCCATCTCTCCTGTAGACTCTAAGCCAAAGACAAATATGTTCTGTTCCAGGCAATTCCCATCCAGCCATGAAAATTGTTTCATGGTATATTCTGTAAACATGCACAGTGAACGTTTTACACTTCCCATACGCTTTCTTATTTTCTTTCAGATTTTCAGATGGAGAGGACAATGTCTCAGATGAAGTAACATTTCACATATAAGCAGCATTGTGCTGTGAAGAACTAGCGTGTAGCTTAGGAATGTTACCAGGAACAGTGCATTTCTAAAACACTGGATCCTCAAAATGCAGAACAATTAAATCCACAGCTGAGTGCAGACTATTACATACCCAGATTCCACCACCTGGGACAAAAATCAAATCGCAAATCACATCCTGAAAATTGGTAACGACTTAAATATGTCTGGGTGAAATTAGAATAACAAACATAGCCCCACAGTTTATTTTAAGTTTAGGTATCAATTAACTCTAATTGCCTGCTTTAACGAGGGTGACATTTTGGGGGGTTAATGATTTGCTCAGAGGTAAGGGGGTAACAGAGAGTGATTTTGCAGTGTAAAATCCACTCCTCTCCACAGTCTGGATCTATCACTCATTGGATTTCTCCTGCCAGCTGGTTTATTTAACGTTCCCAGCCTGGAATGTTTCAGAAATGGTCCCAGAAGTAATTCTACTCCCAGTGAGGGTGACCTGAACCATGTGGGAGGAAGCACTGGTTTGGTCAAACCTCTGCCCTGATATTTACATTTACATTTATTTACTGAGCATGTACGATACGGCTGATTTGAAGACGTGCTGATTTGTGACTGCAGTCTTGGAACATTTTAGGCTTCCTCTCTTTAGAATGACAATGATAAAAATGTACACTTTCAGCAGAAGTGAAGATTTCAGTGATATCTCATTTTATGTGCTTCGCTATTTTACTCTGTTTCTAGAAACCTGTGCAACTGCGACAGCAAAAAGCAAGGAAACAAAAACAGTTTTATCCAAAAGACGTGGAAAACATCTGTTTGCAGCACAGATATCTGAGGATGGTCATACAACCACAAAAAAACAAATTGATTTTATAATAATGAAGGCAGCCATAATTCAGACTTCGCATCAAATCTAGTAAGCAATATTTAAAAAGCCATGAATAGCAGAGGTCTCTGAAGATCCTGATTGAGGTAATGGCTTTCATGACATTTGATCAAAGGGCATTGCAGAATATCCTCATTAAAAACGGACCAAAAATCTTTTTTTAAATCAAAGCAGAAAAAATGTCACTCGGTGGGTCTTTCGGCCAGTGAGTGCAGTGAGTGCAGTGAAATGGGCCAGAGAGAGATGGAATGGGCACCATTGTTGTGGATGTTCTGGAACCATTCTATTGTTTGATTCAAAGCTAAACCAGCGTGAAGTGACCCCCGGCCCCAGGCAGATCCACAAATCCTACCTGCTTATCCACTGCCAACAAATGCAATATGAAGGTATCATCAAAATGAAGGATGAATCTCCTTCACGTGGGTCACATTTCCTAATCCTGAACCAAATGTAGTCAAACAATATGTTAAAATGGTTGATTCCCTAATTATCAACGGGCTTGAATGACGTGCAGACTTTTAGCCTGGCTCTAGGTTCGCTCTTACGTTCGCTTTTGAAACACGCAGCTCAAAGCAGAGACTAAAATGCTGCTGCCAAAACCAAAAAACCCTACATTAGCCTCCAGGTGATGAGACATGAATCCCAATTTTTGTCCTCCACTGCTGACCACAGTAACTACCAATTTTAGTAATTTTTCCACGTGAGTGGTTTGGGTTAATTACCGTGTTAAACCGATCATCTGCATTGTGATTGATCCGTAGCTGAGCCCGCTAAGGCAGCACTCAACTTCACAGCTCTTTGTGAGAGCTGGTGTGGTTGACTTATGTCCCCAGTGAGATGGTGGAGGCACACAGAGTTTTGCAGACAAGTAGTGCAGCTGTGTCTCTTTCTGCTAAGTGATTAAATGACATAAGGCTTGTCCCCTTTGGGCGCCTTTAAATGGTCTTTCTGTTTGGTTAAGGCTGCTGTCCCATGGTCCTGCGGTTCCTTATGTGAAACCTTTGCCCCACAGTATGACACACTGTTAATTTGTGCAGCTAATGCACTAAAATACAAAGTGTGTTCATGTTAAGTATGATGGCTGCAGTGCCTGAGATTAAACAGTCTTCAAACAGAATGTGCAGAACTGAGCCATTATTAAAGTATCAGGGCCATTAACTTTTAAAACCAGACACTCGGAAGTGTAGTTTAACACGGTGTTTCTCAAGGCACTGTGGAGCAGAAATGGTTTGTAAATATCAGTGGAGGTGTGCATATGTGTGCTAACCCTGTGTTTTTCAAACCGGTCCTCAGGGACTCACAGACGGTTCCCGTTTTTGCTCCCTCATGACTCTCAGCTAGTTAGTCCTAATGGGAGCTGGGAGGAAGCAAAAACATGGCCTGTCTGGAGCCCCCAAGGACCGGTTTGAAAAACACAGGGTTAGCACACTTATGCACACCTCCAACGATATATATAGACCATTTCTGCTCCGCAGTGCCTTTTGTATGCGCTATGATAAGCACAAATCGTGTGGTTGCCAGATGTTGTGACCTTTTTCTGCACACCAACATAGCTAGGATATCCAGATGAAATATGATTCTCTTCCATTTCCATTGACACTGGATGCACATAGCGTTGTCTGATCCCAGCTCACAGCACACTTACCAAAGCTTTTAACTTTTGCCTGACAACCCAGACTAATGACCACAAATCTTGCCTTTGCAACATGAGTTTCTGAACACTATGATTCAAGGGCAACGTTTATTCATTTCTTTCTATAAGCTTTGAAAAATTTCAACTGGAATTCAGTGTTCTCTGTGATTTGTCACCTACCAAAAACATTTAGGGTTTGTGGACGTAAGCCATATATATAGCAGACTATTAATAATACGGGACCACTGGATTCTGGAAAGTTCTTGCTGATTTGTGAGATTTCTTTATGCAGTGAAGTAAAATATTGTGGTTTTAGGCCTTGTACCTGTATTTATGTGTGTGTTGATCTGTGTTGATCTATGTATTAATAAAAATCTTTTCTTATGTTCAAAGTACCGTAGTGAAAATCTTTAGTGTCATGAAATACATAGAAAGTTTGCAGTCAATGATCTGATCTTATCAATAGCCTAATAAAACCCAGCATAAATGCTTAAGCATATATCCATTTTGCCTATTTATTTTTAAATTGTTTCTCCAGACCTTAGATGTAGAGACAGAAGCTAGATTAACAGATTACTGATGATCTCCTGTTTATACAGGAACGTCATGCTGGTTACCTTTGTGCAAAGGATCCTGAATGCTGGTGTCATCATTCACCTGTCCACAACCTACACAAATAGACCTTTCACTAACCAATCATACAGTTACTGTCGTCTACAGCTCAATGAAGTTCATGTGACACTGCAGCCAAATCCCCAGTTAGGGAAGGCGGTGTCTTGAGACCCCAACCACACCCCCAGTGGAGCGCTCACCATACAAGGCAGTGAGAGAGCCACCACTGCGGAAATATGGCTCAGGCCTGCAGTCGCGGTGCAAAGCCTCTGGGAATGGCCTGGGTCCTGTGACAGGGAAAATCTATACTATGGTCACGGGCGGCAGTGTGGCCCAGTGCCAGGCAAAGCCTTCCGGCCGTCTCTGGGGCTGGTGTGTGCCAGGCTGGCAGAGTCAGCGGCCCAGGCGGCTCGATGACACACGGGGTGGGAACCGGCACAAGTGAGCTGCTCAAGGCTTCATTGTTTACAGGCCTTCAGACAGAAACCTGGCTGGGGAGTAGGGCTCTACCCACCCGGGGCCCGTGCTGAAAAGATGATGGACGAGTTCAGCCTGCAGTGGAATTTGACAAGAGTTTCAAACATTCTTTGTGGGACGTATGATTGTCCCAATATGGCTTTGGTAAGATGAGTAAAAAGTAGGGGGGGTGATGTGGCTTTTGTTTGTGCGCAGCGTTTTTGCTAAATACCATTAAATATGTGAATCACTTACCGAATGATAAGTTCCCTGCATGAGACAAGCTGGACATGAATGTGGCTGCACTAGCGATTAATCCATCCTCCCATTTATTTAGCGACGGTCCGGAGTGGGACCCTCACACACCTCGTTGTGTGGCAGATGAGGGCGACTTACGCCTGGCCCTGGGTCTGTTCCACACATTGTTGTGGTCATATCGCCGGCTTTGGTGTATATCGAGATATTTAGAGCCGTGATGTTGCCATGACAACTGCTGGTTGAAAGATGGTTGCCAGCTCTCTGTTGTCCCCTGACCCCCCACCTCTGCCGAGTGGCTACCAGCAGCAGTGGGATCTGAGTTAAAGCTGAAGAGGATTTGAATTTATACCCTGTTAACAACCAGGATAAATTTCAACAACAGGGAGGATTAAACTTGCATGTGTTTAACTGTTAGAGTAGTACAACTTGCTCTATACTCTTTCGGTGATATTTAAGACAGGAACTCGTCATTTGGTTCACAGTTATTGTTTCCTATTTCACACAATGTTTCTGGCAATGTCAAATATGCACAATTATTATTCTTTATTTGTTCATTTTCATCATCATGTTTCATCTCAAAACACCAGATGCTGGTAATCTGGGCTAAAAATTATTTGCCATAAAACCTTTATTTGTGACGTAACTGTTTCACACCCAAGGAACTATCTAAGGAGTTTAATAATGCGAAGTTGTGCTATTAACAGGAGTCGGCACAGGCGGTCCCCTATCGCGCTGCATCGCACAGCTTCCTGTTCACATGGCTTCTGTGGCTTCAGAATAGGCTGTACTTTTTAAAACTGCACCCGGCAGCAACACATGGTGCTGCTCCGTATGAATATCTAATGAAATTATTAGGAATGCACATTAAAAGGTTTTATATAGTAGGAAGCATCTCCTTCCAGCTACCTCTTATCCAACTCACTGTTTCGGTACCGGTGGTGAGTCACCCTCCATAGGCAATGACTAATACATTGTAATGGAACCTTATGGGTATTGAAACACCCACCCGATGCCTGTCTGTCATAATAAGCCTGTTGCCGCTGAATGCCAGTTGACATTCTTGATGTCCAGAGCACTGGTCTCTGTAATGCCAGAAAGACAGGGCTGCCCGTCTCAGCCTGCGGCAAAACCAGCTTCCTAAATTTCACAGGACCTGCAGCCACGACTCCATCAGAACCTGCATGTCTCAGCGAGGCTTCGCCACGATCCACGATATTCAAACCCGACGTGGAGGAGAGCCACGCTCCTACTCCCCCCGGGCTCTTCAACACTGAGACGCATCTGTGATTAATGACACTTGGTTCCTGCTATGCGTTGAGAAAAGGATGTGCAGATGATAACAAACTGCCCAAGCTTGAGAACCGTCCATATTCATGGAGTTAATTAATATCGCCAATTTAATAGCAACAAGCATAGGTGGCTTAATGCATCATCATAAAAGAAAACTGTATGGCAATACTTTACTAAGCTGGTAAATAGTGTCAGAGAAGCCGCTTTGTCATATACCCTCCATACTTCTTAGGATAATGGTTTGGCAGGATGACAAAATAGGAGAGAGCCTCATCCCTCTCGTGATAAAGGGAAATCCACCTGAACAGCCATCAATAGCTTTTATTTCCAACCATCACAAAAGAAACAGGACGAAATATTTCAGTGAAATTAGTCTGTTAGTCACTTACATACCATAAAACACCCAAGGGCAGTCTATTGCATGGACTCCACTTCTAGCTAATAAACCAGTGGTCTCTATGCCCATAATGCGATAACAAGTCGCTTTGACATGTTATACTGGCAGGAGAGGTAAACACAATGTTCACCACACATGCAGTTAATGCGAAGTAATAGCGGGAGGGACCTTCGCATCTATGCAGGAGACAGCAATAAATGCTCAATCTGACTATACAAACCTATCCTCTAAAAATAACTATACATAACTGTGAAGAATAATCCTAGCAGTGGCTCAGTAGCGTGCATTAGAAGCACCGCAGGGGCCCTTATCTGAAATTGCACGTACAGACCTCTTCAACCTTTCAACAGCATAAAGACCCATAGCTGATGGAGAAAAGTATTATTGAAGAACTTGTGCAAGAGGAACAGCCTTCAGGACAGGCTCATATGGTCATCCGTGAGACCTTGCATGAGTCTCTCGGAATCAACTCTCCACAGAAATCAGAAACTTTAATCTCAGGCTTCCTATTTGACTATTTATGTCCGCACTGAATCTGGGATATCAACAGCTGAATAAATCACACAGTTAATGGTAGAAGACATATGTGCACAGTGTGGAAACAAGCAGTTAAATAGATTCAGAATTTACTCAGCACGTCCTTCTCAGTCACCAGCTGTAGATGGCATTCTGAGCATCATGGTAAGGGTGGTGATGCAGGCTGCCGTGGTTTATTGTATAATGGTACAAACTATGTACTTTGGAACAGTGGAAAGTGAACTCTGTCATTGTTACTCTCCACATTTGAGTTGAGAAATTAATTCAAGTGGTTTAATCTATTTTTTTCTCCTTTTACAAAAAGTATGTATTATCTTCATTTCTAACTACTTGCAGAGAGAAGTTCAAACCGGGGTCCAGATCTCTACCAGCATGTTGGCAACATGTCATCAGAGTTATGTGTAAGGGGAGCTGGCGATAAGCTTTGAACAGAGCATTTACTGAGATTTTGATAGCTCTGCGCCATGAGACACCACTATGGGTGCTGGTGTCTTAGCTACAGCCAATGTAGGAGCCACGTCGCACATGGGCCGTTGTGCTGGAATATAAACCTGATCTGATTTTCTGCGATTTGAACCTGCATCGAGAGACCCTGGCGGTTGGCCTGACCGCAGCAGGCCAGGCACAAGACAGCTTCCAGACACCCCAGCAATGCAGGACAACCACATGAGACAAAGAATGACTTGTGTCTTCCCAGATGTTCCTGGTCTCAAGGAACTGTGGGCATGCCATGGTTTTGCGCTCTCTTAATGAGGTTTTGAGGCCCAGAGTGGGGAGGGTGATCAGCTCACCACCAGTGTGAAAACAGCTGCTGGAGTTCACCAAGGTCATCAGTCTAATACATCCAGCAGGAGCAATTAAATCCAGGAATTAGGAACATCAGTGTCACAGTTGAGTTATTAAAGGAAGTATTCAACTACCCTTTACAACACTGGCTATGCAGGAAGCTTGGTACTGGGAGCCTGCATTACATTTTTCATGTCGATGGGACTGGCTGCTCGATGGAAGTTACTGTACAGCAGAACTCAGAACAAGACCTTTGGCCTACACAAAGCATGTTTCCTTTCCTGTCACATAAAATAATTTGTTTCATACTAACTCATTTCATACTACTGCCTTAGCTTTTACACTGCAAATCTAATTGTTTTATAAATGATCAAGAGCAAAGGCAGCAAACAAACCATTATCAGGTTTTCATTATGAGAACAAATGAACTGAAACGGCTGCAGGCCTGCACGTGGCTTGAGCCGTGCTTGTGGGTTTGCGGCACCACTTTCCTCCTTAAAGAGGCTGGCCGTGCAGTAAGGAAGCCGAAGAGGAATGAAAATCTGGGATCGCGCGCAGTGGCCCGACTGCAGGTGGTCTCTGCGGTAACAAGCGACCTGAATTCCTATGGGGTCACTTTCCAGCTGATTCAAAGGCACCAGCCCATCCCCTATGTGGGCCGCCACCGGCTCTCTCCGAGGATGCCTAATCACCATCATTTACACGAATGCGCTCTCGTCGCACAGTGTCGCACTTCCTGAACGCCGGCCTTTGCAGTGACCGGATGCATCTCGACCTCACAAAGACATACCCGCCCTGGGGTAATTTCGGGCGTGAGGTGAAAATGCCAGACAAACCAACCTTTCAGTGCAGCTTACTAGATCATTAAGAACATAACTTAATGCTTTCAGAACCACCTGCTGCTATTTCTGTGGAAAACCCTAATGAGCAGAATCTCATTAGACAGCGTGACCTCATCTGACTGAGAAGAAATTAGCACTGGCCGGTTCCTATTTGTATGGAAAAAAGTAGCTGCTAGTGGACAAAATGGTAGCAATAATGAAAAATGTTTAATATTAGTTATTTTCAAAAACAACGGAAACTTATTCCAATTATTTTCAATAATTATACATCACATTATTTTAGAAGAAGCAGCAAGTTAAAATGATTACACTCTTTCACAAAATAATCAGGCCTTGGAGCAAAACCACCCCCATCCTTAACTCCTCACAAAAAGAATCTTTTATGGGTGTGAAAGGCACAGAGACTCAGTGACCTGACAAAATGTTTGGTGTGAATCAGCACGAAAAAAATTTTTGGTTATACATATGTGCATTATAAGGAAAGGAAGAAGAATATTACTTCCCTCAAAGGGATTCTGACTCATTCTGGAGAAACAACGCCTCATCAATATGTTCCATCTGCCATAATCCAGTTATAAAGTGTTGGGGTGACAACTAGACAAGAATGGTTAGTTAGATTTTCACAATGACTTCTGTTTTATGTGTGGAAACAGCATAAAGTACTGTATATGGTGATTACAGACAGATCCTCAAGAGCTGCTCTCATGCCTTACCCAGAATTATTCTTTATGATATGGCTCAGGGCTCTTCATTCTGTACATTTATTCCAAAACCAGGCCTTGTTTTTAGTTCTTGGTAGACAGTTAAAGGGAGGCTGGAAAATCAGCAGGTCTTAGACCTCAAAGACAGTGATTTGAATAGCCCTGATACAGCTAGTTATCCAGGTGTAAATATTTGTAAATTGCTTCTTGAAATATGTATCAACAGAGATAATAAAATATTACTATGATAGCTGGTAAACAGAAAGGGCCATGTTATCACTGGCTTTGAACCAAGGCACAATTTATAGGAATAGCGCCCTCTTAAGAGCCACGACAGCATTACCACCTGTTCAGTACCTCTGTTAACAATACACAGGTGGTGGCTAATCTGTGCTCAAGTGCACAATGCTGTGACCAAAATGCACAAATGACAACAATCTTATCTTAACTGTTAAAATAACAATTATTAGTAGGCAAAATCAGGTTGTCTGATATAAACAAGAATTTTCTTGGTTCCATGCATTGAAATGAACTTATTATACTTGGAAGTTTTTCCACAATATTTACAAAACCTTGATTAATGAGCCACAACCAGCCACAACCTTCTTTCAACGTTTTGAAAAAGAAACCTTTAGACAAGTTAAAATTTATATTTAATGTAAACAGTAATACAAAACATTTGTGTAAAATTACATGCTTATTTAATATTAGACAGTATCAAAGTGGTCTTATCAAACAACCCTACATCCAAGCGACAGGAATGATTAGAAAGGTGCTTGCAGGTAGATTCTAGTATATTCTGAGTTGCTTTTATTCCTTCAGTTCCAGCACCACTGCAAATGGACCCTGGAGTGTATTTTCAGATCCCAGTGAGTATGGAGCAATACCCATTAAACATACCAGTTATATATATACACACGCACACAAACATACACACTTAACACGTATTTTGGCTGTTTGAAAAGACTGTAATAAAGGCACAATTGCAGTAAAAAATGTGTATATTATATATATGTATATATATATATGTGTGTATGTATGTATGTATGTATGAATGAATGAATGAATGTATACACAGCTGAGGGGATTCTCAAAGTCCGTGGCCAGAGCGATTGGCCCTGTGCTGTGGACCAGGTGACCCAGGACTACATTCAAAGTATCACTGCTGAGGAGCAGCTGCAGCATCTCCCAGCCAGCCGCCCGTCCGTCCGTCCCTCACGCCCGCAGGCCTTCCTCTCTCTCCTCTTCTGTGCACTGCAGGGTCCAGGCGTTAATCAGAAAAGCTGTGCCCTTTAATCATCCCAGGTTAAGGTTCGCTGGTAATAACAACAACAATAATAATAATAATAATAATGATTAAAAAGCATCGAACTTTAATTGTGCTGATTATTATCCATCTATCTGCTTTTCCAATCATTAAAAATGAGCAAGATTATTACTGACAGAAGTAGGTACCTAAATTCGCTTTTTTTAGAGGAGCGGCAGGGCCAGCGTAAGAGTGACCGCATGCACTGAGGGAGGGGGAGGCGAATGAAATTGGTCTTGTCCACGCTAACTGTGTGAGCTGGCGGCCCGCTCTGGCTAACTGCAGCCCAACTGGCTAACTGCAGCCCAACTGGCCTGCCTGAAGAAAACACGGATGTCAAGACAGCAGCAAGCCCAGCTGTATGGCACTTCTGCTTGGCTCCCAAGGAAACTTTAAAGTGGAACGAGTCAACACCAGTACCTAACCAGTACCATATATTTAGCCCCAATGATCAGTACTCTGATTTGCCTCTGCAGTGCTATCATCAGGGAGCTTCTGCATGAGGTGGCAAATGGTGTATATATATATATATATATATATATATATATATATTTATAAGGCAGGCATGATAGGAAAAAGGACTGAGACACTCAGCTTTCACACAAACTGCTGAGGCTGGAATGGAGAATGCAGCAAGGCAGAGAAGACCGCACAGGCACCGCAGCACAGTGAACGCAGGATCGTACAACGCAGCATGCCAGTTTGGGGCCTGCTGGCTGGCTGTGCGGAGATGGCTGGATCTCCTACACTGCTGCAGTCATGGGGTTCTTCTGCCTGGGGTCGCCGTGGCGCTCCTCTGCGTAGCCGAAGCGCTCCGGGCTGGTCGTGCGATAGCCGCCACGGTTCATGGTGTCATAACGAGGCGACCGCAGCGGAAGGGTTGGGGAGGGTGGGACGTCATGCCGGAATGGGCCTCTCTCCTGGGGCGGGGGCAGGTAAAACTCCGGGTCCGCTTTCCTGGGGTCGGCCGCCCTGCGCTCTGGTGGGCGGGGGTACGGATCACGGGAGACGTAGCTGGGGTACCCAGGCTGTGGCCCGGGATAAATCCCAGGCTCCCTGTGGCCGGCTCTCAGCGGCAGAGGGTAATCGTGAGGGTCGGCCATTCCTCGCCTGTGGCAGAAAAAACAAAAAGTGTGCTTTCAGGACAAGGACAGTAATTTCCCGCAGGAGTGCTGGTTATCCGCAGGAGACTAAGTGGGAGGTCTGAGGGCAAATGGGGGACAGGGTCCAAGGCACACAGGGACTTAGGCTGGGTGCGCAACCAATTAATGGGCAGCTCAAAGCGGCTATGCAGGCTGTTGGGCACTGAGGAGTCTGTCACAGGCCTTCTACAGCTCTCACAACTCTACAGAGGCTTGACCAGTAACAAGATGGCTAATTCCCATCTCCATCCAAGTCTCTCTCTGCATGAGTGATTAGAACTAATTCCCCGGGTAATGCTAGCCATGTACAGGCATAACTCAGCACGACTCGTGGCTCAACTCGGACCCGCCATGGATCGGGTGACTTACACCAGCTGCACAGCGGGTCCACAGAGCCCCGAGGGGGGCCAGACCCTTCCGCATAGCTCAGCTATTACACACGGAGGAGGGCGGCCTGAGCAGGTGGTGGCAGACATTACCTAGATTGGATCTGGGCCCCCAAGCCACAGATCCCCCCTCCCAAAGTGACGCAGCGACAGAGAGTTGGAGCAGACAAGCACATTTTCAGAGACGTGACTTGAGACTACGAGAACGTTTTTTGGCTACGTGACATATTCGTTATGGGTATCCACTAACAGTAGGACTCCGCCTGGAATTTTCGTACATGGATGTGGAGTGTCTCCTACTGCGCAGCTGAAATGTGAATATTTTAACCCCGTGCATGATGCGACCCCCCCCGCAGTGTTTCACAGGGAGTCTCCACTGGAGCCCAGGGTTGAAAGACAAAGGCATCACCAGCACATGCTTAATCCCTTCTTGGACTTGACTGTCCATAAAGCAAAATACTCTGCATCCAGTAGACGATTGGTCAAGGCCTTATGATGTAATCAAAGTCCCAGAACGTAGATATAAAGGGCATAGGTTAGAGTGAAGGACGTAAACAAGAGGATCCTGGAATTTTATCAGTGGAGCCCCTTGTGCCCGGAACACACCCATGGCTGAGAAACGCACTCAAGGCCACCCAAAATAGCCAGCATGAAGAACAGGAAATGAATCACACTGCTGTAAAGTCTAGTTTAGTTTACCTAGCATGTAAATTAATTAAAACACGACAAGGTCTGTTAACAATTACGAAACTCTCCTACTCATAAAACACATGGAGGCCAGCTTGCTCCATCAGTGACGCCTTAAGGGGAGAAGGCTGGTACAGCAGATCGTGGGGTTTGGAGAGTGTGGGTGGGCACAGGTTATACAGTGAAGAGTGGCAGCTGTGGAGGATGCCAGCATCACCCAGAGCCCATCTATGATGTGCCGAACGGGCTTAGCATGAAACAAGGCCCAGACACCCTAGAGGCGCAGGCATTTATTCATCCGTGTGGGGAAACTGGGATGTTTTCGCATATAGCGACTTGCTCCCCATGAGAATTCCAGTCCCGTGTTGCAGGGTCATCCAGCACTCATGGGGAAACTGGATTAAGGGGCCAATAGTGATACCTCTGCTAACTACACCGTTTAAACCCACCTCCTTCCAGACATGGAAACAGATGCCACACCTGTTATACTCCCCCACATAAGCATGGACTTGGGACTTCATGCTCTAACTGAACACAACTAGTGCTAAATACTCTTAGAGAATGTTCAGTTACAGAATTATGCTTAGAAGGCTCTGCCATCCAGCTCTGGGGGCTAGGTGTTGGCAGCCCCCTAACTGCTCAATTTCTGATGACTGATACATAAAAAAATACTACTTCTCTAATACAGTTGTGTTATTTTACCATGACCTGCATCATGGAATTAACCGTGTGAAGCATCACATTACAGTTCCCTTGCAATTTGTGAAAGAGGCTGTAATGATTGTATGTAGCCATTCATGTAGAATTCCAAATGACTTAAAAACTATAACAATAAAAATCTAAAAAATAGTTCCCTATTGCTGACCTAACTATTAGGAAATTTTGTTACCTCTGCTTTCATTTCCTTTGCCAACTGATCTTTACGGCTACAAAGGTTACACTCCTGTTTTTAAATTGTAACTTCTTTTTATTTATGAGACTAATATTATTTGAAATACAAAAACTGGCAGGGTTGTTGGAAGAAACCATGAGAGGGTCTTTCATCAGCCAGGGCCCTGTGATGCAGTTTAGAAGTTATGAAACTTGAGGTAACTAAATTTCACTTCAGAAATTAGATTTCATTACCCCATCTACTTTTCTGTGTAATGAAATTACAGTGAAATAACACTTTATTTGGTGCAAAACTGTAGCCACAACAATGGAGCAATAAAGGTAAAGTGAGAAATAATGAAAACAAAGACAGTTCAAAAAACAATGCCATCCATCAATACTGTGAGGCATGGGATGAAAACAAGGCAGGAAGGAGACTGAAATGAGTCACGTCATGAAAGGAAAAGATCAGTGACACTATTTTACAGATGGCATCTAGATGTGCAATTTGAGCAAGTCCCAGAATAAAATCAGTTGTATCTCTGAAACATACAAAACCATGGAATATCTAGGTTAAACACAAGAGTCTTGATTTCAGTACTGCTGATTCAGTTGATATCTTCTAATGGGTCACATGTCTACCTTATGTGTCACATATATATGCTGCAGCAACATCTACAGGTCTAAACAGCATAAGGCAAAACTTGGGTAACATCTTCAAAAGTTAGGTAGTACATAAACATTCATGCACTATGAACAAGAACATTACTTTTCAATTTATGATTGTTGACAAAAACCTGGACTAGATGTCTTGACATGTAACATATGATAGTGTAAATCAAGCCACCTATTTTAGCATTAAATTAGTTCAACCGATGAACCGTTTGCGTGTCAACTATGTGAAAATGGTGGTGGTCAATTGGAAATGATATGAAAGTAGACTAAAGGACTCACCCCTGATTATTATATTTCTTTGGTTTTTTGTGTCTTTTTAAAAAATGCATCCATAAAACTGCTTAAAGAATGATAAGGTATAATGCTGAATTAGGCACACACATACACTCAGAGATATAATCATAAGTCATGCCTCAGTGTCTGTCTCTGGAGCGCAGGAGGAAACTTGAGTGAGACGGAAAACGTGCAAACTCCACACGCACAGAGCAGAGGTTGGACTTAAACCCTCCGGAGATGTGAAGCGGCAGCATTACCCACCAAACCACTGCACTGCCCTTAAGGCCAATGCTCAAAGAAAATCAATACCATTGCTCAAGCTGCCCACCGTACCTGTTTGTTAAATCAGAAAGAAAGAACAGAAATAAAGCTGCCGTTCTTGGACACGATCCACTGTGTAGCAAGTAGCGTTCCTCCTCCACTTTGTTCAACTTTGCCGAATAACTAAACTTGCAAGTCCTCAGAAGAAGGGTCAAGCTGGAGCAGCTAGAACAAAGCTAATACACTCAAACCTCACGGCAAATCACTCCATCTTCAGCTTGCACCATCTTATTATTTGAAGCAACACCAAAGTCCTGTCACTAATACTATGACTAGTAAGAACAGCTAAACTACAACTAAATTAAGATTTGGGGCTGATAACTGGAAGCTGATGTCAGGCAGGTACCCAATCCTGTTTCTGTTTTGTACTTAAATTTAGGGTCACATTTCTAGTCCTCACTGCTGGCAAGGAATAAGTTACAGCTCAGAATTAAAGAATTAAACACTGAAGACTATATAAACACAGAGGAATTTCAGCCACTATATAGTGAAAGTGATGAAGAAAACAACGTTCTTGCACCCAACCTGAGGCATAGTGGTCGGAATGTGCAGTTTAATCATTCCATTAGCACTGGAAATGAGGGTCTGTCGAAATAGTGTGGAACCTTGTCTCAGCCTGATAATCCAATAAACTGCTGGAAAAGGTTATGGGGCGCTCTGATTGGATAACCTGCGGTGGAGCTATGCCGGCAACATCCCTCAGCTATATTTGAGTAATTGTTATAATGGGGCACATATGGAGAAGCCCTCCTGGCCCCCCGAACATGGATTGCCAGGAGGACTCAGCCAGTCTTCCCAGATGCTGAGGGACCATCAGTCCCAAATGAGCCCCCTACTCAAACCCAGGGTGGAAACGATTACTGGGGGCACGGCACTCTGAGAAGGTGTGCACACGAGCAGGCCTCTTCATGGCATACTAATACAATGGAGCTGAAACGAGGCACTGAAGTCATTTGAAAGGAAATGGGTTTGAATGAGGACCCTGGGGGGTTTTATACAAAGTTCAGCTTTGAAAAATGTATTTCTCAGGAATACATTTGGTGCAGCCTCAGCACAAAGCAGTATTGATGCTGCAGGGTGAAGTGTCAAAAGCAGAGCCATGTTTTATTTTAGCAAGACATGAAAACAAGCTAAAGCAGGAAAGTGGGATAAATCACTGCTCACAAAGCAGTTATTTTGGGTTGGAGTAAATATGTATATTTCACAAGGTCTTACTGTACTGTCCCTACTCCTAACCCTTGCTGGATGCAGACCTCTCAGATGCTGTCGTTTGCACATCTTCGAAAGAAACAGCCGGCAAAAGCGCAGCTCCCTATTAACGTAACCACTGTGTTTTTAAACCGACGGGGCACGCCAGCTTCCTGCCATTACAATGTAGGGTGCATTTGGGGGCAGGGGAGGTGGGGTTTGTACGTGGACAGAGGATCGTTCAGTGCACAGAAACCAAGCAACTGCGCACGGCTCCGACTGCAAGGTCTGCGCAGATATCAATTTGCACCTCCCTGTCTGTGTCTTCATCTCCGGGGAGCAGATCAGGTAACTTCCCAAGGATGAGCGAAGGGACTCAGAGGGCAAACACTCCAGGGCTAATTATGAGCTTAAAATAGTACTAGCCAGCACAGTGAGTGTGAAGGGAAGACCTGCCCCCTGCTCTCACAGTGGACGGGCGGGCGGGTGGGCGGGCATACCGGGGCAGGGAGGCATACTGACGCTCGATGTCCTCGTAGCGGGGAGCCAAGCGGCCGTCCGGACCTCTCGCCGCCATCTGTCAACAGCAGCATGCAATGCGTCACAAGGAATAGGGGAAACAGCATAAAGCTCACATTTTTAAGAACAATTTTGCGGAAGCATTTCAGACTTTATTCTTGATACTGTAATTAACGTAGTAATTATTAAAAGGTAAAAACAGTACACAAACCATAACAAGTGGGGGAAAAAATGATAAAAGTACAATTTGAGCAGAGTAACATGTCAGCAGGAAGAGAAAGCTAAATACATTTCACACATTACCCAGAATGAAATTTTACCAGTAGATCTTGACAAGTTCGAACATTATGAGAAACAGGCATCTCTATCCCCGAGTTACAACAGAGCAGGCATCATCAGTCATACTGAGTAATATCAGGCACGTCCTTTATTCAAGCTACCCGCATTCATGTTCCCAGCTCTACAATAATGCCATCTTTAATGTTCAGCTATCAATCTGGGTTTCTTAAATGAGGCTAGGAGGCCCTTAATTTATGAACCATCCAATGCATGCGATGTGTGAATGAGCCCTTCTCAGAATGCTGCTTGATGGCTCCACAATTTTGGCAATGGACTTGAAGTCTCTGGCCCGTTTGGTAAAGCCGTGTTTACTGGATAATAAACAGAGAGTTACTGGCCATAAAAGCTGCACGCTGAAGAAGCAGGACAGGAATAGCTTTGTCCTGACAAAGAGTTTTAAGGATACAAAGGGCTAGGAAAGAAATAGAAGGAAGTCAAATGAGGCCTGAAATAAGCAGATCTTATTCTCGGGCAGATCAGAACATTCAGAAAAGCTGGAAATAAAATCCGGGAATAACTACACCCAGCGCCAAGGAAAATTAACTCAATCATCACAACCTGCCACTGGGAAGCCAGAAGACCTAGATAGATGACAGGACACTATGGAAAAAAAAAAAAAATCAGTCTGCCAGGTCACTAAGAATTCACAAAGTTTAACGTCTGCCCTTGACAGAAACACCTGGAAGAGCTGAACAGTGTACGCTGCAGTGATTCTGCAACACAGGAGCAAATACCAAACGCTGCAAGAGATCAGTGGGGTGCATAATTAGACATAACAGCCCACAGAGACATTTTGTTGCTACAAGACAGGTCAGCTGTATACGGAGGCAGAAAGACCAGTTCTGTTTCCGATCAGAGTAATTTTGTTTCTTCCAGGTCCACTCACATGGATGTTTGCTCAACAGCGTGCTGTGACAACTCTAGCAGCAAGCTTAGGAACAAGAGTGCACCTCATCCTGGATCAGAACGTCAGCAGACTCCTTGTGCGCCAGTCGCCGGTGAACATTCAGCACTGCTTCAGTGGCATATGGTACGGTGCCTCCACATTGACTTTGCCAGGTCTGCACTTCGCTCTTTGCCCAGTCATGATGGATAACATGGGCACTGTATTTAACTTCTCACTATGGTAATGCAGCCCCGAGGTGGGTGAGGGCTTTAATTATACTAATGATATGGTCATATTCTTTAATCAGACCTGATATACCGAGTATTCTCTGCTTGTCATGCCACACGCCTGACATGACAGCTAGCAAACACGCTGCGAAGAAAGACAGGAAAGCAGTTCATCTTTGAGCTCAAGAGCGGATGAAATGAGTTTTAAAAGGGAGTTTGAAGTTCTAAGTGCTGATAAGAGTGTATTTAACTACTGACAAGTGGACTGTGTGAAGCAGGAGAGACTGGGCTGGATGAAGGGAGAAGTGTGAAGCGGCCTGGACAGCCAGGCCAACCCGTGGGGCTGAGTGACACACTCCAAGTAGAGCAATACCCAGCCCTGCATTCATTAGCTCCATCTCGCCACGACAAGAGGAAAACAAATCTCTTCATCAGCACAGCAGCCGGAGAGTGTTTGTTTAAGCCCAGCTAATGCGTAGGGTCGGATATGGGACTTGTTAAATGTTAATAACTGATAAATGAGTTTATTCAGGGAGAACCTTTCTGCACTACTTAATTACAGCACGGGATCTAATCACCATCTTTTCATGTGTAGGCCAGGAACATCCTTTTCCTGAACCGTGCTTGTGAGACGTGACTGCACTGTGGCATGTGGCTTTATCATAGACTTTGCGGTAGACGTGTTCTCTTACTAATAATGTGAGAAATTAAAGTTCAATCAAACCATGACGGGAAATAGCTTCAATAATTCATCAAGGACGCATTGTAGACATTCAACCAGAAAATACATATATAAGTTTAACATCATTTCTATATCATATACTATGATTTTGTCAACTTGAAATGAATACAATGGCGATAGCACAAATTATTGATTTATGGGGCATTAAAATACCACTTCAACTCTGAGACATTATAGAGCTTCAGCAAGTCAAAAACATCACAGAATCCCAGTAATCAATAGTAGTTTTTCTAGGTGGACAGTGAGACCAAGCTGTAAATTATCCTTCTGATGAAAACTATGTCTAAACAAAATTTAGAGGTTTTCAATGCAGGGAAACCATATTTCATGTTTATTAGGTCTTATTTTGCTGCTGCTTGCAAGTTCCAGGACGACTAATTTCACTACACATATTTATGCTCAGGATATAAACTGCCATCTTAGAACAAATGCCCCGCACACCTCTCAACATACGCTGACATTTCAGATATTTACAGTGGGTATAGGCTAATGGTGCTCCCTGAATGGTGCTATTATTATAGCTGTACTCTGTCTGTTACCTGATCCCAAATCCATGGAGTCGTGTTCTGGATTAAACATGAAGTTGGATTTGATCCACAAGCACAAATCTTGAAAAAATATACAGGCAATTTGACAAATTGGGAAAATGCTCACTGCCAACATTATGCCCAGGTGAGCAGGAACTCGAATGGCAGTGTAGGGTCCAAACTGAGACTGTCACTATGATGCGGTGTCAGGTAGAACCCATTCAGGCAAGCCATGAAGTGGAAAAAAAAAACCCTAACAAGTCTCAGAGTGCTTTTCCGCTGGACACCACATAAGCTCAGAGCGATTACGGCCCACCATGTGCGAATTCCATGCTGAGGGCTCCGCAAGACCCTTCTACTTAGAGAGGTGATTATCGAATCCTTCCATCTGCGTCCCACAGAATCAGGTCTTTGGCGGAGGTGGAAATCTGCTTTCCTGATAGAGAGAGAGCCCCTCGCCTGGGCGGCAGCTTGCTGGTATCCTTATTTACAGGGAGTGTGATTGGAGGTCCCAACCCCACGCCAGCCCACTTCTCGAGAGCTAATGCTTAAAGAAAATCATTTCACGCCATACTGAGCAAAGGAGAGGCATGAGTGGAGAGTAATTCAGCCACAAGAGACCAGCAGCCTGACTCCGGGAGAACATTCCCCCTCCCATCCCATCCCATCCCATCCCATCCCCTCCCATCCCATCCCCTTGAAGCAGAGGCCTGCATTTCTCACAGTGGAAGGAAGGGGCCATCTACACCGGCCAGCATGATTTACAAGAACGGCATGAGAACGAAACGAAGGAAAGAGATGACGGATTCAAAATACAGGGAGAGTGGAGGACAGAAGCTTTAATTGAGTGAAAGGCCAGCAGAAGAGGCCGGTGTGGAGATGATCAGCAGATGGCAGGCCGGAAATATGCAGAGAATTCCTGGCAGTTAATATAGAAAAATCTGTGGGGCACTGCCATGTGCAAGACGGGGGCTCTTATTAATATCAGTGTTGATTAATGGCCAGCACAAATCCATCATACAGCAGGCTCGTAAAACATAGCAAGTCACATGTCGCCAAAGGGATTACAAAGAGCAGTTTAAAGTATGCTGTAGATGAAATAAAGGCATTAACATGCAGAGCCATCCGGTGCTTAAGAAACATATCTGCTGAAAATGGAATATCTAGAGCAACGTCCTGCATTTCTCTCCAGTGCTGTACATACGACCGGCAACACAGGCTTGAAAAGGACCAAACGTGAGAATGCTGCAAAATGTCTCTATCAAAAGAGAATACAGATGCTGCATGGATTACAATGGAGTTACGTTCTGATAAATCGTAAGGTGAAAATATAAGGAGAAAATTCATTTTAATGCAGTATACCTAACTTAATGAACATCATAGCCTAGCCTACCTTAAACTTACCTTAAAAAAATATGCTTATAACAATTACATTAGCCTACATTTGGGTGAAATCATTAAAACAAAGCCCATTTTATCCATCGTAAAGTTGAAATACAGTAACACGAACCACTGAAATCTGAGGATCACCCCTAACTGATTCAAGTTTGTCCATTTGGGTTTGATCAATGTAGACCATATTCTAAAACAATATCTTAAAGGACAGAAAAGCTAAACACACATATACATAAGTTCATGGTGTTCCTGATGACAGCCTGTGGTTTGATTGTAGCATCTTCCATGAGTAATTTGTCAGCAGGCAGCTAGATCCAGGCAGAGAATGAAGAACTAAGAAAGTGGGCTGGACATGACAGCTCCTGTAACGTCCAGCTTACAGGCAGCCAAGACTGAGGAAGGAGATGCCGGCTGCGTCCGTCTTACCTGCAATGCCGGCTCTGCAGATGAGTTTACCGGAGCTGGCTAACATACAGATGGATAAATTATATCTGCCACTGCAAACATGCAGACATGCTCTCACGCCATTAACTGCTAGTGGTGTGGACTGATCTGCACTGCAGACTTCATTTCAATGTTTCATTCCTTCATTTTTGTATCAAAAACTGAGTAATTTAGGACTGTCACTGCAAACACACAGACCATGTTTGAAGAGTGAAGTATTTAAAAAAAATAAATTTTAATCTGTGACTAGGAAAACAGCAGCACCGGAAGTAAAAATGTGGCATTCAATTTAACAGCACTTGAATGAAATATGCATTTTAAAAAGGTGAAAATGTGAAGATCAAAACCATCTGAGAGCCAAACTTACAATTTAAAAAGTGAACTAAAATCGGCTTTTGCGAAAAGCCTTGAGAGACAGACATGGTGCCGTCAGATTTATGAATCAGATGGGTGGCTGAGGAACAGACAGCATCACGTTGGCAACTATAACTGCAGCAGAAAACAAAATACACTGTCTGGCTCGAACCAACCACAGATACACAAAACCTTCCAGTAAGTGAAGCTCATTGCTAGACAGAGGGGGTCACATTTACTAGCCATAAATGAGAATCACTTGACTTGTATCCCGTAAGCGACACTTCCACAGGCTTTTTGCAAGCTTTTCCTCGCCCCTATCCGTGACGTGTGGCTCTGATTGGACTTCATGCAGAACCCGAGAGAAAAGGAACACCTGGCCCCACAATGCAGGGATGCGCTGACACAAAGGGCCCACTACAGACTCCCAAAGCCCGAGGCCTGTTCAACAGCCTCAGCAGCAGAATTCCATGGATTCAGAGTGCAATGGCATCGCAGCTGTCCTTTTCACACATTTTGCATTCCAGCAGATACGAGCTCTTTTCCTACGACTCCCCCCCTCCCCTGTTCTGTGACACAGAAGATGCAATAATGCCGAGATCTGCCGGAGCAGGTTCTGACCTCGAGCGTCGCAGACTGCTCTGGTGAGACAAAGCCAAGAGCCTGCGCCCAAGCCTCCGTCTCCCAGTTCCTCTTTCGCTGTGTAATTGCTCCTATTCTAGAGTGCGATCCATCTCCAATGCTAATTAGCGGCGGGCTGTAACGAAGCTCCACCAACTGGCTTCGAACACGACTCCCGCTGGCAGCTGCCAGGACGGCCAAGAGACGCTTGGCAAGCGCTGATGAGATTCCTCTGATAGCTTTAATTTTTTATTATTTCCTTTAATGAAGTTCCATTGATTTTGACTGGGCACAGAGCACGGCGAGCGGAACCACAGGCGACGACGGGCGTCCTACTGCAGGCTGTGCTCAGTGCTCCGGGGTGTGAAGAAGCTGGGCCACTAAATTCAACTCTCAGCAGTAGCAAAAATTAAGGTGTGATGGCACTTTCCCAAAGGCACACTCCATTCAGGGGGAACAATGGAGCACTGCTAAGAAGCAGCTCGCTTATGCAATTATGCGTATTTTTGATCTAACATTGCATACATTCGCATTTTCATTATGTAAAAACTAAGGATGCTTTCAGAGCTGTCTAAGCTTAGAGACATGGAATTTCATATTTTAATTAGATCAAATCTGACATCTTTATCAAAGTGAAATGGAAAGGCAAAAGTTTATATTATTATAGAGATAAAAACAGTCCAGTTAATCCACAAAATGTCAAACACTCTCACAACAAAACAAAACTAATTAGTAGGGATAATCAGAGATGCAGTTTCCCAGTTTTTGTGCAAACCAACAACACTGAGGGTCAAAGTACAAAAAAGCCACTTTCATTTGCTGTAGCTCCTGCATAAATAAATGTATCTAATACCTCAGCATAACTACACTTTAAACACCTGCAAATTGGCAGCCTTTTCCTGACACAATTTTTAAATTTTATCTCTGAACTGGTTTTAAACTCCCAACCCCAAAGAGTGGGGTGGACTAAGTGACCTGTTCCTTTGAGTCACCTTTCATGTGCTTAAGTTCTTAAGCTAAAACTCTATAAATTCTGATAAATAAATAAAATGTAATTCTGGCCAATGCTGCTCTCTGAAAGCTGAGGATGTCCTATACTTCCCAGGAATTCAGTGTCCTTTGTTCCTATAATCCTTAGGAGGAAATTTTAAGAGTAGGAAATTTGGGATGAAAGAGCCTATCTGAGTAGCCGTGGCTTAAACCCCCCCTAACTAGGGCCCTTTATCACCTGCCCAGCTTGATGACGTTCAAGGACGACTTGCAGGCTTGAGAAAAAAAAAATGAGAGGAGGGATGTTTAAAGCACCGGCATTCCAGACTTGACAGGTTGGTAAAATTAATCTCACACCTCTGTGATCCTTCCAACACGTTCAATGCCCTAAAGGTCTCTAAAGATTGTCATTACAATACTGGTGTCCTTGTTTGTTTCTCGACCTGTTTCGGGCCTTTTCACGTCCCCATTTGTAGGTTGATGCAACGGTTCTGTGGTGTTACATGTAATAAAAACAATCCCTTTGCTCGATGGATACTTTTTCAGAGGAAAACAAAAGGGGTGACCAACTTTGGATTCCTTCAATTTCTTGGAGGACTGGCGATCTTTAGGGGAGTAAGTGGCTCTCTCTACCTTGTTAGGCTTAGCCAGCACAATTCGCTGGCACACACTGTGCTCTCTCAGGGAGAGTGGGGAGCAGCTGGCTGGTCTGACAGGTCGAGATGGAGGTGTAATGGGGTGGAAGGTGCTTTTTCACCCCACACAGAGATGATTGCCAGGAAGCACTCACCTACAACCAAAAACCACCTTTCCTCCTCACGCCCCCCTTCTCAATTTTGAGAGTCCAGATGCTTTTAGGCGTTCCCTAAAGGTTGATGGGCAGGAGAAAGCCGTCCCTGAAACAGTGCTCCAGTCATACTCCATGCGGAATAACGCCATCCAGTATACATAGAGGCAGGATCGGAAGCACAAGATGCCCAGCATCTTCACGCATCGCGTCTTTCATCTCACATACCACGCAGACCATTCACGAGAGCCCTGCTGGGCGAAGAGGCCAGCATTCAGTCATGACAGGAAATGAACACTCCAATCCCAACTAGGAGCAATGCGTGTTGTTCTAATGTTAAGGACATAATCCAACTGGGAGATATTTCAGTACTCCTGGGCACAGTATTGCAGTGTTACCATGTCACCTCAGAACTTTCATAATGGCACAGAGAACCTTTCTACCATTTCCATGCCACTTAAATTATCTGACGCCTTTCTACCATTCCTGATCTTACCAGTCATAAATCATGTCATATATAATGAACACTAGAATTAAAGCAGGAAGCAGAGTTTTGAGATATCTGTACAGAAACAAAGGAATTCTCCCATGCTCCATGAGATTGGGGTGGGGGGGGCTTCCTGCCCCATACTCCCTGTCTGGCATTAGCCCTTTCATGTCCCAGGACAGCATGTGCCCCTAATTTACAAATTTCCAGCGACCAGTCTTAGTTTTGAGCACTCTGGGTTCTATTTGCTGGGGACACAGACGCACGTGAATATACGAAGACCTTCTCCTTTCCGCGAGACCCCATGTCTTGTCTTGTCGTGACGGCCGGTTTTAGAGGCACGTGAATACACAAAGACCTTCTCCTTTCCGGCGAGACCCCATGTCTTGTCTTGTGGTGACGGCCGGTTTTAGAGGCACGTGAATACACAAAGACCTTCTCCTTTCCGGCGAGACCCCATGTCTTGTCTTGTGGTGACG
>JAODUD010000001.1:34067554-34078039 GCA_026784285.1 Stomatorhinus walkeri | reverse complement strand
GCCGGTTTTAGAGGCACGTGAATACACAAAGACCTTCTCCTTTCCGGCGAGACCCCATGTCTTGTCTTGTGGTGACGACCGGTTTTAGAGGCGCGTGAATACACAAAGACCTTCTCCTTTCCGCGAGACCCCATGTCTTGTCTTGTCGTGACGGCCGGTTTCAGAGGCACGTGAATACACAAAGACCTTCTCCTTTCCGCGAGACCCCATGTCTTGTCTTGTCGTGACGGCCGGTTTTAGAGGCACGTGAATACACAAAGACCTTCTCCTTTCCGGCGAGACCCCATGTCTTGTCTTGTGGTGACGGCCGGTTTTAGAGGCGCGTGAATACACAAAGACCTTCTCCTTTCCGCGAGACCCCATGTCTTGTCTTGTTGTGACGACCGGTTTTAGAGGCGCGTGAATACACAAAGACCTTCTCCTTTCCGCGAGACCCCTTCTCTTGTCTTGTGGTGATGGCTGGTTCGGTGTATACCTCTGTGGATTCTGCTTCTCCATACAGTCAGGATCCTAGGGAATGTTAACTTCCAATGACACAGACGGGCGACTTGCAGTCTGTACTGTGGTATGACTAAAACACAGAAGGCAGTCTGGGTTTGGGGCCACATACTCATGACCAGGTACAGGGCCTCGGCATAAAGGAATTTTAGTCCTCTCTTTAACAAACTACATCAATCATGACACCCCAGCTTATTATTATTTTTTTTTGATAGATTATCTTTTGGGGCTAAATCCAGAACGATACAATGTATCCACTGTAAATGACAGGAGTCTATGAGGCCTCTGGCTGAATGTCCAGCCCTTGCAGCTGAGTGAATAGGAGTACTGCTGAGCAGGGTACAGGGGCTCTACTCAGATCCCTGGTCAAAATGTTGGGGCTGTAATGACCATACCTTCACCTCTTATGAAGGAAAAGGGCACCTTCAGACGTTCTCTGGTCTCTAATAACATACTGAATGTTTACACCGTATTTCTGCTTCTGTTTGGTTTTTTTTTCCTTTAAAGTTTGCCTTAAGGTGAATTAACTAAAAGCAGAAGACACATAGCGATAGCTGGATCATAATGTTGTTTTCCTGCTTCCCTGCTATCTCTATAACCAGTCCTATGGCACCAGCAGGGCAGCAACACCATGGTCCAGTCAAAACCGATACTGTCAAGATATTGGCACAAACTTCACCTTTCCAGCAACCTCATTATTTGTGCAAACAGGTCTGTACTATAGGAGGGAGAACACAAATGTTTTCAAAATGATACAAGGCAGCCGATACCACAGCAAAAACAATTCCGGTTAAAGTCCAGAAAGATATGATTTATGTTTTGTGATATTTGTTGTTGTACACAACCATGTGCCCTTTCTGAAGAATAAGGAAAACCGACTGATGACTTGTGACCTTAAAGAATGAAGAAAAAGGCAAATGAAAAACCCAACACTATTTATTTAGCTGGGGTATTCAAACTAAAACTATAAATTGATTTAATCCAACTGCCTTTGCACAACACTCATGTGACTATTCTAGATATGGATACTGCCCAGAATACTTGGCAAGGAATATGAATATGTGCTGTGTCCAAAACTCAGACCAGACAATTGTCATTGACCCTGAATAGGGACAAATGTTTCATTAAATCCCTTTGCATGATTTTCACCTTAAAACATACCACAAAGCAAGAACATTTCTAAAAGATATCAGAACATCACACTACGCAAGTATCAAATTATAAACATATTTGTATTTGGCTCAAAAACTGCTCAGGGCAAAACTCAGAGTGATAAAGCAGTTAATAAACAGCTAAATCTAACCCATTTTTTCAGCACAAATCCTTCTTTTCTCAGGCGAAAACTGGTATTTTCTTCTTGCATTACAAAATTCTGGCGACATGCCTGATTATTTTGTTTATGCCGATGACCGTATTCAGTCATATTAGCAGTACACTAATTTTGGTGCATAATCCAATTCATTTCAATATGTTCCAAGACAAAATGAAATGCTGTGACTTGCTGGTTGGCTCATCCTTTTATATACATATATATTAGGTACATATATCTCACTGCTACATTATACAAGCCCCGGCATGCCAGCCTATTCCCCACCACAGACCACGCCAGGTCCCAAGATGGCTAATGCGGCATAGGGGACTGAAGTGTTCGGCAGTCAGATATGATGCAAGAGCACATTTGGAGCATGGGCCTCAGTGGTAATGCACTTACCAGCACAGGGGAACAGTGCTGCAGTCAGACGCTGAGGTCAGACCCTGGCTGTGATTCAATTAAAACCTGTAATTATCACTGAACGCACACTTCCTGGGGGTCCTCCTTTCTCCTCCAGACAGTATCTGACTGACTTAGCCTCCACCTGACCCTGGACTGCTGCTTGGACTGCTGGGCAAGCGTCCTCCTGATACTCTGAGATGTCATACCAGCCCATTACCTCCTCCAAACTCTTCATAGGCTATTTCAGAGTAACCATCAAACCAACTGAATTCAATGCATTTCAGACAGGAATCCAAAGGCTTTTGCCACTGGACCATATGGGTCTTTCTAATTGCATCAACCAAGTCTCAAGTGGCTGCCTTCTGCATACTAAAACTCAACCCTCTTTGAGAGATGAGCTGTGTGGTCGAACTGGCCATTCTCACTATTCGTTTCATCTGAAGCTTTATGACCCCTTCCTGAGATCAGGATACTGAATTCAGATGCGAGAGTCAGAGAAACTCTCTTTCCTGTGTGCTGCGGCACACTTGCTAACTCCTCTTATGCTAATGTGCTTCTAATAGGCTTATCTCGAAGGTTTCCACCTCCTCATTGCGCACTGGCCCCCCTGCCCAGCTCTTCAACTCACAGAACTCTCTCACTGCGTAATGTCTATGGGGTTCCAGTAGGACATCTGCTGTCTGGGGATTAGAGACACATCAGGGTGACATCCATACCACAGATTAATTCCATGCCATGAAATAAGGTAGCCATATGTCGCGGCGTGTTTTTCTACAGTCAACCTGTGTCTGACTGGCATGGTTTGGCAAACTCTACTTCCATCAAAGCTGCCTACACACCAAGTCTCCACACATTACATTATAAAGCGGATCACAAACGCTAAGGAACTGCAGCTACTTGGCTTTTAACATGTCTGCTGAACACATTCCGCAAACATCATAGATATGAAAACAGTCAGGAAAAAAACTAATAAGGAAAGAATAAAAGGAAAAAGAAATCCAGCAATGACAGTACAATGGGGAATATGTCATTATTGTCAAAAGTCTCTCCCGGCGAGTACCCATGGCTGCCGCAAATAAACCCAACATGAAACCTTTTAAAATCCATGTTTTCCTCATTCCAGTAATTCAGTCATTCTACATTTCTGATCAAAGGGACAATGGAGCTGCAAACTATGTCACTATTACAAACTGTGTCATCTTCCTACATTAAACAGGAATTACAACCACGTCAGAAGCACTGAAAATAGTTTATTTCTGGCACAGGCAGACTTGTGTTTTCTTGACACCATTAATCCATTCTCCGTTTGACAGGTACTGGTATAAAAAAAGCAGAGCCCAGCTACTGTGTGACTTTCAATTAATAGAAACATGTGAATGCAATCCTAGTCATTAGAGCGAGCAATTACACATTCACCAGAATCTCACACTTAAAGCCTCAGTCTGAAAAAGACGAGGGTCATTTCATGACAATGGTAAGATTACTTGGGCATCATCACTGGGCACAACCTGAATCAGCTCTGGCCTGCAGGGCCCAGACACATTCCAGCCCAGTGAGCTGAGAGTCCGCTGGCCCGTGTGACAGGAGGTCATGGCCACACTCATATCGACCCGGTAACTACTGGTACTTACAGCTCTACGTTTTTGGGATCTCAAGGACTGGGAGATAAACACAAAAATATCCATCTCCATGATTCATGGACCCTGATTACTAAATTAATCTCTTTTTTTTGCTTTCCAGAGACGTGTACTAGAAGATTTACTCATGTTTCAAAAGCCCCTGTAGGAGTTTAGATTAAAACGCCATTTGCACAATCCATTTGCAAAATCATCAGGGAGCGAGCGAAGACCATGCAAGGCTGACTGCCAGGTCATCTAGTGCATATGCTAAACATTTTCTTCTCTAACTTCTTCATTATGACAGCGCAGTTGCATGAACCATGCCTGCCTGTCTACTACTTAAAGTAATTAATATTCTTGCCGACATCCGAGGTCCTTCTCCTCCCAGACATGTAATAAGGAGATGCCAGTGATTTCACATTTTCTTCCTCATTTATATGATTCATTGACCTCTCGTTTATTAGAGAGAAGTTAAAACAGACAAGCTCGGCAGAAAAACAAGCATGGCGCTTCCCATGTGCGCCTCCTCTGCTTGGACAGGTTGCCCCACAGCCTGGAAGGGAACTGCGTGGACCCATGCCGTCTCGCGCGCACTTCGCTGCAATGGTGTTTAGATGCAAGACTGCTGGACATTTACAGACGATCGCAGGCCCACATTTGGCCACTCATCAGTGTATTCCGCACTGGCTGCGGGTACATATGGCTGGTGCTACAATGGAGCAGTGAGCCGATTACCGGAGTGGACGCTAAGTCCAGAAGCATATGGTTTATACCGTTACCCTACATTATACTGCAGGTTCAAGAAATAACATGGACACAAGTGATGAGTAACAGCTGGACACTGGTCTGTTACTCAGGCTCACGCCACAGGTGCTGCTTCAGCCAGCAGGTAGCAGTGAGGCTCAGTAGCTTCTTCTGGTCCACACAGCCCTCAGCTAGTCATGCCGAGGTCACTCCTGCGCTTCCTCACAGGCTGTGACGGGATGCCGCCCGCAAGCTGCTCCAGCAGACACAGGACGTGACGCTGCGCTGTCCATTGTTCTACTCGCAACGTTAACTACCCAAGCCCCAGAGACGCACTGTGAGTAAACAGCTGAGTCTTACTCACATGAGGAAGGAGCGAAGCACGACAAGCTATTCTTCCTGCCAGCGAGACTACAATGCACTTCCCACTCATGTTCCTACACTAACGGTTTATCAACGCTCTTGCCTTTACTCTGGTCATGAGCAAATAGCAGGGAGTGCCCAGCAAAAGCTGGCCATCTGTGGACCTCAAACACAAACGCTGTATTAGTTGCTCAGTTTGAATGGTAGGACCAAGAAAAACCAGCAGCCACCCGGAAACGTTGCTCGGTACAGAGGACATAGATGTGAACGCTGCATCCTTTCATTCCCCAATCGGAAAACCAGGCAGAGATGAGGCCTACTAAGCCTACTTAACACTGGACGCATTTGTTTTAAAATAAAGTTTCCAATTCTGCTTAATATTAAAAATATTCTAATCTTTGGCCCTTAATGAATGAAGAGCTGTGCAGATCTCAAAAAACCAAAAACACCTCACACATCCTTATCCTCAAGGTTTATCTTAATATGAACCAACTTTTGCTTAGCAGCAGAGAAAGTGTTGCCATCAGGGGCTGCGCATTCCCCCTTTCCCACAAGCATTACCAGGGACAGTATCCAGATCCCGGGAATTTTGTCCACTGTAAAGGCCAAAACGGAACAAACCATTAACTTGCTGCACTCCTTCCATAACATTTTAATATTGAGGTTCGGTTGCTAATTTTGCACTCCATGACTGTTTTAAGCATTACCATCATTTGGTCTTTAGAGAGACTCTTAAAAGAATGTGTCATCAAATGGTATTTTTTAGGCATCCCCATTGGAAAAACCATTTTGTAAAAACGCTATAACTTTGATAATCGAGTATGCCAGAGGGGAAAATCTGAGTGTTTTCTGGAATATGTCACATGGACCACAGAGAAAAAAAACTGATTCATGTTTGCGGTTTGAAACACTATGTGTTTACAATTGTTAATTTGAAATCCAAAGCTTCTCTGGTTGAGGTAATCCTCTGGAATGGGATAGTTACTTTTTGTTTAGCTATAGTTCTGATTAATCTACCTTGTGTTTGTGCAATAAATGATGTAAACAGTACTTACTGCAGATTTTATCCGATTACATTTAGATACTATGCCCTTGAGATTAGACTGCCAGTGCAAAAGCAACTTAACTTTTAATACATGAAAGACGACGAATGACTGGATCAAAATTCCTCTAAACAGTTAAATTACTGAATTATATTTTGATTTGGCTGACTGTGTTGGTACCTACTCTATATTCTGATAGTTGTTAGGCATCAACAGGGAGAATTCACACCCAGAAATTTTGGATGTAAAATTTATATCAGAGGGAAATCAAAAGATTCAAAGGGCAAAGAATGGACACTACACTCTAAGTAAACCAAATGTCTTATTATTAATATTTACACTCAAAACAAAGCATTGCACATTTTGCATTAGTGATTGGGCTCTTTAGCATTGTCCCTAACATATTATGGCATGACCTACAACCAAGGCCTCAAAAATTTGGTCTCAGTTTGTTGTGGAAAATAATGCAGCCAATAAACAAGGGTCCATGTCATGTTTGAACCGCTTTTTTGGCAGAGTACGCTAGTGGAAAAACACTTAGAGGTCCACATAACCAAGGGTGGCCAGCTCGGTGCCTGAAATTCTGTAAACACTAGAAGGCTTTAATGACTTTAGGTATGTAGAAAGGGCACCGATCCTTTCTGGGAAACTATCATCAGCCTGTAACAGTAAAAACAAATAGACGTGCTCCTTACACTCTAGAAACATTTGCTTTAAAAGGAAATTTCAGCGCAATTTGTTGTTGGATAACAAACACGTTGTTAAATCATAACGGTTTACAGATTTTAAAGGGGATGGACAACAGAGCTAACAGTACTACAAACCCTTCAAACAGTTTATAACGGGAAATGTAACAATTAAACAGGCCAGCTAACAGTAACGGGCATGACAGCTTATTCACAGTCAAGAGTATTTATAGCATTTGCACTGTGCCATGGAGAAGTACAGCTAAGCCAGTACACTGATGAGATACACTGGCATGTAACACTGCACTGTAGCTACAGCAATAATTTTATTTTACATCACACCAGTGAAGGAAATGTTTTAATAATACTGCTGCTGAAGGTCTAACTCCAGCTGGCAAAACTTATTGAATAATTCGCCCCTGGAGTTTGTATCAGTTTGTATTGCTTCATACCAAATATCAGTGAACAAATGTATAAATTCAAACAAGCAAATGAACAAGTGTATCTCGTACTTAATGATTTAGTCCATTAGTTCTTGCTTGTGTTTGCCATTTGGAGTGAGCTTAGTCCTAGGTGCATGTGTTATCCCACATGCACAGCTTCTTCC
Organism: Stomatorhinus walkeri; assembly: GCA_026784285.1. Classification (NCBI taxonomy): domain Eukaryota; kingdom Metazoa; phylum Chordata; class Actinopteri; order Osteoglossiformes; family Mormyridae; genus Stomatorhinus; species Stomatorhinus walkeri. The sequence continues at coordinate 34,070,765 of JAODUD010000001.1, read as the reverse complement.
CAGATGGAGCGCAATGTGCTCGAAACGCGAGGTGAGTGCTTATTGATCACAAACAAAGGAGCGGACTAGGTGTGTTTGTATGGAGCTGATCCCTGGTATTTGCTCATCACATCAGAATTATTAAATAAATAAATCAGACTGTGCTTTCTGCATCTAGGTCAATCCTTTTCTGCTATGGTTTTCATAGGCAAATTGGCCAGGTAGAGAACTCCTTTTGTACAGTGTTTGCTGTGAGGATTTCAGGCCATTGTTTGTGAGCATTTTGCAACTTGTTCTTCAGAGAGATGCTCTTTACATAAACATAATGCAAAATGAACTCAGGAAGTCAAGTTGAGTTTCTACATAGTGCAACAGAAACTTTCTGGAGGGTCTTTTATGAAGCTGTTGATGTTATTAATGCATTATAAAACACAATCATGCTTTCTTAAAATGGATGGAGCCCTTTTCCTCAAAGAAATGATGATGATACAATCTGATCTAAGCTAAGAAAAATCCAAGCCCTTAAAAACAACAATCATTATAGGGATTACTTTATTTATAATTACCATTTATGAGATCAATTAAAAATCAGCTGATGCATTTCGGTTAGTATCTCATGGCCTCAATCAGGCCACTGGCATGTGCAGCAGGCTGCAGGCCACACGCGTCTCCCACTTTTCCCAGTTTGGCGTGCCAGTTATAGGAGCCAGAACAAATCAAGGGCTATTTGAGACTGTGAATGAGACTCTAATTGGAGCTCAGGCCTCGAGAACAGAGCATAGAAACGATCTCTTCAGAATAAAAGGATCTCTGGCTTCCACACATTCCCTGCGTTTTATGTCTGCAGTCCTCAGTTGAGATGGCTGCGTACAGAGACACTCCAAGGCAGTGCAGCGCTCATAGCTCAGAGGGGGACTGTGCGACCTTACCCTGTGGGGGTCAGGATCCAGGCCCCGGCGTCGTGCCTCCAGCTCCTCATAGGGCGGCGCCGTTCCCTCCCGTCGCGCTTGATGGTACTCTCTCCTTAACTGCTGGATCCGGTCGGAGCTGCCAGGAGAAGAGAATCAGACAGCGACATGAGAAAGGGCCTCTGAAAGTGAGCTCTGCACCGCAGAGGCGTCCGCGCCTCAACACGAAGGCGCCGTAACGCGGCAGGCCTGCGTGTCTGCGGCAGGCCTGCGTGCCTGTGGCAGCCTCCCAGGGCCCTGTGGATGCGACACTGCGCCCACATGTGACTGGACTCTGCAGCTCCATGCTGTCCAGACATAGCACATTCCCTGCTGTCTTGATGCCTGAAGAGCTTACGCACAGTACAGGCCATCGCAGCAGAGAAACCTTCCCTTTGGCCCATAAGTTGTTTGACGGGTGAGTAAAATCCACTGGAGACACTGTCAAATAAACATGAAGGACATTCCTGATAACCTAACCCATCTCCAGCAGGAGGTGCCTTTGCTAGCATTTTTCAGAAGAAACGACTCGGCAAGAAAATTCCTAAACCAGCCTCATCTGAACAAACTGACATTTTACAAGGAACAGGAAATCATTACTAAAGAGGCAATAATTTGATGGGCAGACATGACCAACTGTGAGGCTTTTACTGTGCCACACCATGCACTTATTTATTATCTGTTAAAAAAAATGTACTTCCTCCCTCCAGCAGAGGCACTTCTGAATCTGCCCACAAAGTACAAGGCCACACCTGACAGATTTGGCATTTAGGTGACAGCAGGAGGAAAAACAGAAAAGCCAGAGACTAAACACATTCGGCTTAAACTGTGCTAATCTCTGTGACTGAGTGCAGAGACATGCCAACGCCTTAAACACAGCGCAGTGCTGCTGAACGCCAATAAAATATTTCTTAAAAACTGCATGCAATTACCCTACCGAAACTTAATAGAAATCTCTTCTTTTTCTCCAACTAGTGGCAACTTGATTTCATGACTGGCTGAAGAGCGGAAGCTTGCAGAAATACAATTCCTCTGACGAAGTGTGTCCGCATGTGTGGGACAGGGTAAAATAGCAGGAAAGAAACACATTGTGTGTCAAGTCAGGACTGTGCTGGGCAGCAAGCAGATTAGCTCAGTGAGGACGGGCATGTCCTCCTACAGAAGCCAGCTCTCTCAAAGCGTCCCCACCCTATACAAAATCTAAAGAAACACAGAAAAAAACTAAATACATTATGGTTCTGGGCAAACATCCAATGACAAAAAAAAATCATTTATCCTGGTTCACAGTGGGCAAAAAAAACAAGACAGAACAAACCAATGGACACTAAAGTCAGTCACCCTCTGCTCCCCCCTTTACACACAACTGTAAGGAAGCCATGCAGAAACACATACCATGTCTTTATTCACAAAGTGCCAAAGCAAAATAACTGCCACTATCTACTGATAGTCAAATAAAATAGCTTGGAACTCAACACAAATTCTTTTATTCTGCTAAAGACACAGCAAACAGCTTTATATTCAAATTGGATACTTGGCCCTTTCCATGCTAAGAGCTGAATCTCCCCTAATCTCCTACACATTTCCTCAGGCAAGCTCACTTGGAAAGCTGCTGGCGAGCATTAAGTTCAACAGCAACAACAACAACAAAATTTAACATGTTTTTTTCTAATCGCATTAAGGGGAAGCAGAAGTGCCAAGCATACCAGAGGGATTAGGCAGTGGGAACTGGCCCATACGCTGCCAGTCTTGTGACTTATCAGACACGCGGATGTATGGGAGGGGGCTTTGCTGGAGGTAGGCTGCACAACCCAGGAAGTGCTTCAAAAAATAACAGGAACCGATCTGCATAAACGTTTCAGTTGTGATTGGACATAGTATATGCTCCTATCCCATCCCCCAAAATGACACCGGCATTGTTCTCGAAAAATGTCGACGACCATCCTGTTGACAGAAATGCAGTGAGAGCAGCTGCGTTTTACAGAAAGGGAGAGTGAACGGGTTAAAAACAGGGACAAGGTGATGCGCAGGTGCCAAACTCGGGCTGCCAAAAGAGGGGGCACTTACATGGCGCTAAACTTGAATGCATTTATCGGCGCTACACCACGGCTCGTCATGCTTTCCTGTCACAGAGCTACCCGGTGACCTACAGGTGGCAGGCAGGCCCTGTAGCCGGAAGGCCTGCATGTGCACGGCGACAGGCGACAGTCTCCGTAACCCCGCTACTTAGGGCATGCGCCAACCTCATTAGACTGGTGTGTAGACCTCACCCCTCTTCTGCCCCCCCC
>JAODUD010000001.1:34051867-34067454 GCA_026784285.1 Stomatorhinus walkeri | reverse complement strand
CCCCCCCCCCCCCCCCTCCTGGGTGCAACAGCTGGTGCAGAACGCACAGCGTAATATCGTCTCAGAAATCCATTAGCTAATCCCGAGGAACATAATTAGAGCTGCCATTTTGATTGAGCGCACATCTCGCCATCCAAATGAATAACACTATCAATGTTTAATTAGGATCTTATGAAGCCTGCAGCGCCAGGCTCCACCACGCATGATGGCCCAGGGCAAAGAGTCACAAGTATGAGGGCAGAGGGGAAGAGGGCACGGCCTGACAGCAGGGGGCAGCACTGCAGACAGAGACCTGGGAGGAGCCGGCTACTAGCTGTGAGGGACCAGGGCAGTCTCTGACATGCATCTGCAGTGCTCTGAATAGCCAGCTTGTTTAGCTACATTAACTCCCTTAGAGATCCCTCAACACAAAGGTCTCCATTCTCTCAGTCATGACTTTGGCTGAGCAGTACTCATTTTCCTTACTAGTGACAACGTATGTTAATGTACCGCGTAGACAAATAAGACTTGTATATGCTGTCAGGGCTGTCTAGGCTGCGACTAATAATTATGTTTTTCAATGGCGTTAAATGCTAGATTAACATTTACACATGAAGGGAAGTCAGGCTGCAGCTCCATGCTGATTCAAACATTAGACGCATGTGTGAAACACATTTGGCAGCTCGTGGATATCAGCATGCATCTCCGAATGAAACATTTTACTTTAAACGTTTATTAACTTTCCCATTAAAGGCACGCCGAGCCAAACAAAGCAGTTCACATCCTCGCCCAATGTACCGAGTACCGATTCCTTCCGCGGCTCCCCAGTGTCCACGCGTGTTTGCGGCAATTTTTAATCTGTCCAATGGGCACGTGGCCAGTATTACAGTGCGAAACGGGTGACCTCCACAAGACAGTGAGGTAGAGAAGCCGGCCCCCGATCTGGCACTCGCAGCCTGATGGCATGGCGTGCGGCCTTGCCAGAGCGGCACATGCCAATTAAAGCGGGATTACATGCTTATGAAATTGAGTTAAAGAGGACAGGAGTGGCCGGGGAGGGGGGGGGGGACGGGACGGGACGGCGTGGCAGCAGCTGCTCTCCGTCCTTCCCGCCATTTCCTTTGTTGCTCCTTCTCCTGGTTTACTCACCTTGCACGACAAAATGTCCCTAGCTGGGTGACATTTTATCAAATTGAATCTGACAACACGAGACAGCCAATTCTGACAGCTGGCTCCTCGGCGGTCTTAAACGGGGATGACACCTCTTTTCAAACGCCATTTGCAATTTGGGAAATAATGAAAATGACTTCGGTTGGCATAACATTATTCTGGCTGACCGTCTGTATGGATTGCGGGAAAACATTACATGTGTCAGTACCTAGATTGAATATACACAGATCTTACACACAGCATCCACACCAGAACCAATAAGCAGACAGACACACACACACACACACACACACACACACACACACACACATTCTGGTAGTAGCGTAAGGAATAAACATTTGTCTGGCATGAGCAGGACATGCTTTTAATTGCTAAATGCTAAAAACCTCAGTTATGAAACCATTATGCTTCATTCTATTTTAGTGAGCCTTTCATAGCAGTTCCAACTATGCCAAATTAAGCGCTACAACATGGATACATGTTGGGAGTCATAACAGGTGAAGCACAACATGATTCTACATCCTTGTACAACACAAAGAGCTCTCAAGGGAAATGCTCGGGTGCATCTGCTGAGATGGAGATTCGCCACTCCGCATATGCCTGTGAACTCGCCTATGTGATACGCAACAATGTCACGTTGCCGAAAGGGTTAAAGACAGACCGTGCCGCTACACCTTCCACCACAGGGACATCAACCAGGGCTTCTCCTCTTCCTGTGAGTCTGTGCTCTCTCAGAAGCAAATGTCATACATACATTCCTGTCTTCCAACTGGCTGAAGGGGGGTGGGGGTGGATGCGTGCGAGAACAATTAAGCAGAGCTGCTTGCCGTCCTCTGAAATGGCTGCAGCAGCTTCCTGGAAAAATGCAAGCAAGCCCGAGGAGATGCTGATTAATGAAGAGAGAGGAAAGCGCTCCAGCCGCTCAGCCGGGCCACTAAAAGCTTTTCTCATCTCTTTGCTGATTTATATCATCATTTTCACGGAAAGTCAATGAATGTAAAACTGGAACAAACGGGTGGCGAGGAACAACAGATTTAATTTTTTTTTTATGTTAAACATTTTTTAATGTTAAGGCTGGATATTCTCCTTTCTAATTACACTCTCCCTACAGATGTTTAAGAATGGATCTAGGGAACATGAGTAACCCACAGGTAGTGGAGTGACTGGGACATCCCGCTGGCTGACGAGTCACTGCAGGCTACAGCCTGTTGCCCGGGTTTAATCACAGGAGTAATTACTGTGAGGGGAGCTGGGGTAGCCCAGCAGGAACGCATCTCCATCCCTGCACACGCCCCCTCTCCTTTCTCCTGCTTCCTGTGCTCTCAGAAAACAATAATTATTTTTTATTGGCTGTAGCGCCTGGGGAGGTCGTGGTTGTTATAGTAACTCTTGGAGCTGAATGGAGCGGACCTCTTCAAGGCTGAATGAGTTGCTCTTGGCCGTGGCTCCAAAGGCCCTTCAGCGGCGGGACAGGGAGGTCATGGCGCTGCTGGGCCGAGAGCCTGGCCTGGCTCAAGGGTTCCTTCCCTTTATCCGCCTCCCCGCCTCACAGATGCTACTTAGCCCCAGTCGGAACCAGAACAGAGGTGTTTGTGGGAGGAACAAGGCCAACAAGGGTCTTGCATCAAGGCCCAGCCGGAAGGAGAGTGAACACTGTGGTGATGTGAGTGCATAGTAGAAAGGGACACTTGGATTTAGGCTAGACAGGTACCTAGTTCTTTATACCGCCCAGACATTATTGCACAGCATACAGTATGAAATAATTGTGAATTACTGGGGCCCATCCATGATTTCGCCGGCAAGCCTACCGGGAGGTCTGTAACAGGTGGCTGCCTCTCTGCCAGTTACTCCACCATGATGTTCTCTCCTATGGTGGTAGGCAATGGTGGGGAAAACATCCCAGCAATAGTAGCAACATTTGGCCATCCCAACTCTCTGACTCGGCATTCATTATTGCTAGCAGCATGAAACCCCTGTCAGTTCCTCCTAGGGAAATAAAGTCTTTCTCAGAGCACTTTAGGCTAGTTAATGCATATTAGTCATTTGCAATGCATTAAGTGCCATCTCGAATAAAGGCCAGTAAGGCCAATCAACTGTGGCAATTGGAGGCAGACAGGGACGTCCCAGTGATTAACTATCCCGCTAAACTCAGAGGGAGACGAGATGCTCGTTGAGTGGCCTGTGTAGATCTGGTGGGTGGCAGGTTCAGTTTTAATTACCTCGCTCTCTAAGTGACTCTGGCTCCGTAGTGATCCTCAATGGCCAGCTTTAAATCACAGTCTATCCTCTGTTTTCGCTTTGCAGACGTCTCCCATGACGAAGCTAAAACTGCAGGCTGCTAATATTACTGATTTAAGCCGGTGCTGCTGATACATTACAGCATCACAGAAAGCAAACCACTGACAGATACTGGTGGGGAAAATGAGACTCAGCAAAAAGTATGGCAATAAAACAGATTTACGCATCTTTAAACACGAAGTGAAAGACGACCTATCCATGGATCGACTGCATTCAATCCACTTATCCGTTTTCAATAAATGTTTATTCAGTCAGGGCCTTTGGAGAACTTGGGGAACATGTGATATTAGACTGAGTAGGACCTAGATAGGACACCTGTACATTTCATTACTGTGTCAATAATTATCCACGTGGTTTTCAGATATGGTTAAAATTGGGGAGGGGCGGGGGGGTTAGGGCACTGAAATTCAAATTAGCACAGAATATTGATACACATTACAAACAAGGCCAGGTATGCTGTCTAGTACATTCAAGCATAGTGTGTATTATACATGTCTGCTGTAACAAACCGCTCCTTATGCAAAATCTGTAATAAGACTGATGATGATGAAAACGTTTGAGGGCAAACCATTCAAAAAATAAGCATTGTACAGGCGCTCCTCTGCTTACAAACTTTCAACTTACAAACTTTCAGACATACGAAGGAAGAGGGTGTGTTCCTTGGGCTCCCGCTTCCTGTCCGCAACATCAATTTTTTTTTTCTGAGCGCCAATCCCGCCTAGTACGACTTCTGGCTGCTACTCCCACCGTGCAGCAGCGTAGCGTGCGTATTCCCAGCATCCCAGTTCTTAGTACTTGCGTATACCCTTAAAATGATGGTGAACAATAACTTCCGAACATTTCAAGTTACGAACGGCCGTTCGGAACGCATCTCATTTGTAAGTAGAGAAGCTTCTGCATTCAAAAGGTCCCACAGCATCAAGCTTTGTTCTTAAAGATTTTTTAATGTTCATCAGTACTCTTGCTCGCCATCTTTTTGTAACCCTGTTCACATTTATTGCAGTGGAGATATTTCTCTCCCTCACACGACACGATAAGCATCTTCATACAAAGAAACAGATAAACATGTACTGACTGAATGCAGCTGTCTGGATACCATTTAAATCAATCGACATGTATTGAACGGTCCAACATTTAAAATAAAAATAATCATTCCCCCCCCCCCAAAATAAGTCACTATATTTATGTAGCACTGTAAAAACCATCTGACACTGTACTAGATCAAGAAACATGAAAAAAATATTACAGCGATATGATGAGTATGTGTTTGTGACAGCTTTATCAGTTCCTGGCCAATTTCCTTCTAAATCTGAATCAATGCAGCCGTATGGTAGATGTAAGGACCGGATTTCCAATTCAACTCAGTTTTCCTCACACCACCAAAAACTAGCACTTCGAAAAAAAAGCACGTGAGCTGAGTCTAGTATGAAGTGCATATCTCCACAGATTTGGGCGTTCAGGCATGCTTAGCCACACAAGACGTAAAGATGTCAGGGAAGAACTTGCATATAAGCCAAAGAGATATTTATGCTGTACAGACATCGTTCCTCTACTTAACTGCATAAGAGCCAATGCATGTTTCATAAGCATGTACAACAGTATAACTTAATGGAAAAAGCGGGGCTTTCTTGCTAGTTACTCAGATCACTAGTAGGATAGCGACACCTTATATAGATACATATAATCTTCATTCATTTACAGCATTTGGCACACTCCCCTTCACACTCCCCTTTTGTTATTTATATGCTTATAGGACCCCCCAAGCAAAAGAAAAAGAAGAGTTACATTTGAGATCATCTTGCCTAATACCATCAATGTAATCTGGCAGCAAGCTCACTTTGCTAACGAAACACAAAACAGTATGGTTCCATCTGGAACCACCCTGTCCTTGGTTAATGCCTATACCTGCTTATAGCATAACAAGCCTAGACTAATTTTCCCATTGAGAACAAAGTGAACTTTCCTTAAGGTGGTGCAGTTGCTGGATGGATCCTCTGAGGAGCTTGACATTTAAGCACAGTTCATTATGTTCCTGTTTTTTCCCTGGTTCTGGAGTGTGAGCACCGCCCCATGGGATAATGTACCATTCTCCGTCTTCCGAGAGGGGTTCCATATTCATTAAAGGAAGGGGGGGGGGCAGAGACATTAGGCTAGAAATATTCAATTTTACAAGATTTTAATTAAAGACGTAAGGGATGTGGTTTGTGTTTGTCATGGAGTGCATCCCGAACAAATCGGCTCTTTAATCAAAGGCAGCAACAGGAACGGGGGTGTCAGAGATTCAGGGGGAGAAGCGCTGCTGTGGTGTGTGATGAACGACTCAGCAGGGCTCACTTCTGTTCACTTAATGTGGGAGAAGGAAAACATTAATGCTGCAGAGAAAAGCCCCAAAGAAAATACGCACGATAGTGGATATATCAGATTACACAACAAATTCATTAAAGACCTCAGTGGCAGAGAATGTGTTTTCACGTGTGTATGCCTGCGTGAATGCCTCTGAATGTGTATGCCTGTGTGTGTGAAATTAGAGCTGTCACGATTATGTGATTATTAAAAAAAAGCATCAATTAAAAATTTCCTTCTTGATTACTTGCAAAACGGTGGAAGATGGCATATAGAGGATGAGAGTGTAAAAGAGCAAAAGCATCAGTTCTGGGGAAGCACTTTACGTTAAAAGTGAAGGGAAATGCATTCTGTCAGCATTGACATCACTTCAACTTAAATTATTTTGCTTAATTTACTAAATTAATGTCAAAATAATCACTGCTAAAATGAAGATTAGACCCATAGCTTAATACAGCACATATCCATGTATTATTATTATTATTATTATTATAATTATAATTATTATTATCATCATCATCATCATCATCATGCCGAGGTGAGTCTTAGGGCTGAACAATAATGGAAAAAGTTCACATTGCAATATTATAAGTTCTTGCCATATTAAGGGGTTGAAAATGAACTAAATAACTAAGCATCTACTATCAGAGTCTGTCAGCTAAATTGATGCTGTCGCCATGACTGCCAACAGACACAAAGCAGTACCGACAGATCACTCGCTTTTGCTCAATATCATCTCTGTGGAACCCAAAATATCTCCATACAGCGGAAGACAAACGGCTTTTTCGTGACCAGTTTTTCTTTCTGCTTTTCCCCTCTTCACTCATTTTTGCTTAATTTCTCATAAACAAACCACGCTGTCTAACAGCAGCAAGGACGGGAATGATTATCATTGTCCTGCAGAGTGCATGCAGAGCTCATGCAAAAGCAGTGTCGTTTTAAAATAAAAAAAAACTTTACACTTATTTTGCATTTAACACACTGCAAAATGTTGAAAAGGAACCATCATTAAAATTGCAAAGCTGTCAACGTTTGGTTTCCTATGACTGAGTAAAAATGTTTTTATTAATGGTTTGAACCCAACAGACCATGGGAGTTGTGGCAGTATCGACATGCCGTTCACACATTAACACCACATATCAAGCTAGCCTGGCGCGGTGGATGGCTTGTGGATGGAGTTTGCATGATCAGCCTGGGTGTGCGCTTAGCTTTGCTGTGGATCCTCCAGTGTCATTCGACTGTCCAAAAACATGCAACTTAAGTGAATCAGAGTGCCTAAATTCACCGTACGTGTGACTGTGTGTGCATCTGTATGTACTTTCATGCTTATGTGTGTGTGTGAATGTGCCTATGTGTATATCAGTGTGTATGTCTGCAAATGTGTTTACATGAGTCTATCAACATGTATGTGTCTGCATGTGTATTTCCACATGTATGTGTGTGTGAATGTGTCTGCTTGCATATATCTGTGTACATGTGTGTGAATGTGACTATGTGTGCAGATCCATGTGTATGTGTGAATGCCTCCGTATATGTGTGTGAATGAATGTGCCTGTGTGTGTATACCCGTGTGTATGTGTGCATGTCTGCGTGTGTTTATCCGTGTGTATGTGTGCATGTCTGCGTGTGTTTATCCGTGTGTATGTGAGTCTGCGTGTGTATATCTCAGTGTATGTGTGTGAATATCTGTGTGCATGTGTGCGTGTGACTATGCGTGTGTATATCTGTGTGCCTGTATGTTATGTATGAGTGTGTACCTATGAATGTGTCTGCATGTGTATATCCACGTCTATGTGTTTATGAATGTGTCTGTATGCGTGTGTGTGTTTGCGTGTGAATGTGTCTGCATGTATATATCTGTGTGCATGTGTGTGCATGAGTGTGTGTGTTTGTGTGTGTCTGGGTGTGTATATACATATGGATGTGTGTGTGTGTATATCTGCCTGTGCACATCCGAATGCATTTGTGTAAGAATGTGTCTGCATAAAATGTCTCCAAAATGTGACATCATACAAAATCCCTACAATGTGCTAAAAACCTGTTATTTTGACCATGTGGAGACAATTTTTCGGTCCCCATAAGGGGAAACTCAGATTTATGAAAGTCTGTAAAGGCAATCAAAAAACTAAAATAGCCAAAATTCTTGTATTTTTTGGTTAAGGTTAGGGCTGAGTAGGGGTTTAAGGTTGTTATAGTTTGGATTAGCCCATAGAAATAAATGGAGAGTATCCACAAAGATACTGTACCTAACCTGAGTGCGTCTGTGTGTGTATATCTGTGTACATGCGTGTGAATGGAATACCACAGTGCAAAATGCTGTGTGTTAGTATGTTTTTTTTTGTTACATACAGTATACATCTCTCACTCTCTCTAACCTGTCGACTGCTGTTGGAGGAGACCTCTGCTTGTTGACCTTTGCGTAGAGCCCATCCAGGGGGTCCTCCGTGGAGGGTTCTCGGCTGTGGGAGGTGTTGGGGGGCGGAAGCTTTGGTGACGGTGTACGGGCCTTGAACGGGGACTGGCTGCGGCCCGGCAGCTCCCGGAAGGTGTTAATGCGCGCATAGTTGGGGTCCATGTCGTCGTCCTCGACGTCGGGCAGGTGGAAGCGATCCTGAGCCCGACGGTCACGCAGCTCCTGGTGTTTGGCCTCGATCCTGATCACACACATCACACAACCATTAGCTCTACTCAGCACAGCACTGCACCTACATTAAAATACATAGAATCAGGAGAGGGAAGGAGAGCATTCGTCCAATGCCATGGTGAAGTCAAATGGCACAAGATCGTCCTCTTCACTAGAAAACACAACACACACAAACCTTGTTCCGACTGCAGACCAAACAGCAAAACTGTATTCCAAACATTAATCAACTCTGATTACGTCAATCCATTTTCACTTTCACAGTACTGGGTTGCTGGAAAACACTACATAATAAAACTTGTCTCTTGGTACCTATCCAATACTTCAGCATGGATCCTATTCAACCTTCCTTCCATAGTCAACTGGCACACAGTTTTCACATGTGCAGGTATGGCTGCGATGGTAGAGACACTCAGATAAAGGCATGTTAAATCCCCCCGGCCCTGAGTGGTGATGAATACGGTACTGGCAGGTGCTGAGTCCCCACTTCCTCACTGCCTAGGATCTCCTTCCATAGACACTGGGCTAAAACTCCCATTATGGAGCCCCGAAAGAGCAAAGGGGAGTAATTAATCCAGCTAATTACTTAATTAAGCTGCGTGAGCAAAGGTAAAAGCATGAAATGGGATAATTGGAGTGAAAGGGATAATTGAAAGGTTTGCCCATACCGAGGGACAGAGTTAGCCACTTTCATTATCTGCAGGAAGCCAGGGTGCAGAATAAAACTGTGTCCTAATGAAAGCTCTGAACACAATAAAATTGCTGATAGGACACTCCAGGAGAGGTCAGGTTTCAGGACAGGGACTGTCTGTCACGAAGGGCTACTCTAGCTTATAAGGTCAGCTAAAGGGAACAGGGATAATTGTAAGGGGTAAAATCACCGCACACCAAAGGTCACCCAGGCAGGGTCACACAGGTGTGAATACAAATGCAGCTTCACCTCTCCCTTTCATCCTTCATCTTCTCCAGCTCATCCTCACTGAGAAGCTCAGACTTCTGCTTCTGCGAGGTAGCCTTGGGTTCAGGCTTGCCCTTCTCCTCTTTCTTCTTGCCAAATCTGAAAACAGACATTCGGAGCAAGACAGAAATTTCAAATGCCTGAAAAGAGCGCTCGTGTAATGCCATTGCAGTAACAAGGCACTTAAAGATTACAAGCCAACAAATTAAACATTTCTGGAGAAAAGATAAAAGCCTTGAATTATAATCATTTGCAGGATGCGTATAATAGCACAGAAGACATCGCGACAAAGAAAAACTTCATTTCGATCAAATGTTCCTTTGTTTACAACTGAAGAACTGAGGCCAAAGAAATTATTATTTCTCAGACACACTGAACACAAAGAGTTCGCATGAAGGGCGCATGAGTACAGAGTGTTTGCATGCATAAGAGGTACACTTGTGCATGCAAACACTCTGTACTCATGCGCCCTTCATGCGAACTCTTTCTGAATGAAGCCTTCTCAACACATTGTATCACTGACAGAGAAAAATGAGCCATGTCTCACCTTCCTTATCGAGACAATTACATTGTAACCTGGACATTGTTTTTTTGCATAATCACACTATGATGGTAATACCCTACTTAACATTGGTCTCACCTTAATATTTCAGTTCATCATAAAACCATTCTTGTTGGCAAGCATCATTAAGATAAAATGTGCAGTTGAATTTTTTTCTAACCAATCTTCAGCAATAGTGTCAGCAGAAATTAAATAGTATTGAGTGAACGGCAACAGGATCACTACCGATATAAAGAAGTTGTAAGAAACCAAATATAAACCAAAAAGAGCCATAAACTATTACAGTATATGATTACATCAAGACAGGTCTGCTTAATATGCCAAGGGAATTTACAGCTTCAGCTCTTAATTAGAAATGAGGATAGCAAAGGCTTTATTAAAACAGGTCAATAAACCGGGGTGCAATTGAGTCTAGAATGCTTCAAGTGTCAGAGAAACTCAATGCTCTGGACTTGGGAACACACAAACCCAGTGGAGGAAGGGGGGGGTGGGGGCTGCCTTGAATGCATAGTGAGTTTGTAGGAAAGACATAGTTTCACTTCATAGTGCACGATACAATCTTAAAACAAGGACATGGGCATTTTTTTCCTTTAACAAAAGCTCTTTCTTATCCTGAAGTACTGTGGACTAGTTGTATGAACCAGTCAGAGGTGGGAGGTGCAGGCTTGGAGAAAGGCTATGGAAAGCAGAGTAAAAGCAGAGGGGAGAGAGGGAGGGAGAGAATGGAGGGAGATGAGGAGCAGGGCAGTGACTGCTGCTTATTCATGCACTTCTCCAGACTATCAACAAGTCCTTCCTACCACAGACATCAATTGCTCGACTATGCCATTCTCCGCTTCCCCAATTTATCGTGTCCAGGGAGTACTTGTCTCATTTTTTGTACCAATGCAATAAATGTTAAGCAGTAAAGGCAGAGAGGCCATGCTAATTTGCAAGCAGGTGGCCCGGCCTGGCTGGGAGAAAATAGCAATGAAATTGGATATATCAAATAAATAAATATATAAAGATATAAATGTAATAACCACACTACAGCATGAACGGCCTTTGGCTGCTGCAGGCTTGAGGTGTCAATGCAAAAAGCACCATAAATGTGTGACAGAACTCACTGAGAACATATACAAATAATCCATGATGCTGAAGTGAGACAGAGAGGATGAAAGGGTAGATGGCTGAATTCACACTGGAGAGGCAGATCACAAGCAGGGCTCATCTGACATCTCACACAGGTGCAGGAATCACCAGATGGATAGTGAACAGAGTGTCCTTAGCGGCCTCATTGCTAGTCCTGATCCAGCTCCACACGTCACTGGAGCAACAAAACCAAACCGCACCCAAAGAGTCAGAACAAGCACCTGCAACACTAAAATTAGTGTTCAGCTGCAGGCAAAATGAAGGATTACCTGAATCATAAAATGTACTGCGAGCCATGAGTAGGCAAGGTGACAGCAGGGGCTGCAGGAAATCGATCAGCTGTATTTCAGTGGGAATTAATGGCCAACCTGAGACTAAGATGCACCTTGCGTAATGTATCCCAGCCAGACCGAAGTTTGCTGTCTGCTCAGGGTTTCAACACGACCAGCGAGGGGGCATACATATGGATATACACACAGTGAGGGGGGGCTGAAGGAAGAGCAAGGACTACCCCGTATTTTATAAAGCACTAACAGTATGGTGGTGTCACTGATCTACAGTAGTTAGTAAACTGGCATATACATGCACTGGGACAGGGAGAGAGCACACCTGAAGCATGTTCCACGTGTGATAAAAATGTAAACCATCAAACAGCTGACTTTCAGCCTAATTTAAGGACTTTCACAAAGTGGTGCTGTTTGAGTGGAGAATTCTGACACTAAGTTGAGGGGTTTTTAAAAAAAGGGGGGGGGGGGTGACAACTAAGAGTGTAGGACCCCGAGAAAGCAGACTGAATACATTTAAAGGCAATTAGACTGTCAGTTTAGTTGCTGCCACTCTGTACTTTCACAGCTGCAAAACAACATCACATGTGATGTCAGTTAAAAATGGCCCATATCCAGAGAGCAAGAGAGCGAGCGAGCGGGCGGGCGGGAATACTTAAGGACAAAAGCTGAAGCACTCGCAGGAGACAGGCACCAAGGGGCTGGGAGGGACAGCAGAATTCTTTATGGATGTTCTGCCTGCCTCATAAACAGCCCCTTTTTACTTTAAATGCACACACTTCACCATAACATAGTTATAAGCTAAAATTGCCAAGGAGAAATACGGATCAGACAGTCCAACAGACCCTTCGCTCATTTCACATCCAAACTGTACTCTGCATCAGCAGGCATGAAGGAGCAGGACAATGGCGACAAGAGGCCAACAGTGTGCCAGTGAAGCTCGGACACGATGAATGATGCCAGTGTCTCTGGCTCTCAAAGACTGGCCCTTGACAGCCAATGGGCCCCCACAGCTGTGCTAATTATTGCATCAACATGCTTTATTGCCATGCTTGTGTGCAGTTGGCTCCACATTCCTAATTAGGAATACATGCAGCATATGGAGGGTATCTTAAATTACATTACTCAGGACATTGCAGATCCATGAATGCAAAGATGTCTGCAGAGTGTTTTCACTTCTATTCATTCATATCACTGGGCATCTACTTAAGGACCCAAAGGAATAAGTTATCTTATTCAAAATTTTACTAATTGGATTTAAACCTGCTTTCAAACATCTTTTCACTAATGACGCAATTACTGAACCACAAAACATTAAGATCTTCCTTCAACAAATTTAGAAGATAATGTGAATGTTTCAAGGTTAACCAAAAGAATTCCTCTCCATTTCCATATTGACGTTTTTCTAAAAGTTCCCAAACAAATGTAAAGCAACGAAATGCCAAACAGAGAAATAATTGTCCTAAACTTGGGGAGTGTGTGAAGAACACTCAAGCATACCTTGCAACTAGAGATTCTTTGGTCTTTCCAAAAATGCCACTGAGAATAAAAATGTAACAAAACCCTGAGCTTGTTTTGATGGCGAGAACTGAAGTAGCACAAAGGAGCTGAGATACAGAACAGGCCCGACACCTGCAAGCTCTCATTCCTTGCCCCTTACTCTTTGATGTGAGGCCCGGACATGCTTAATTTGCGTGTGACAAAAGTGGTCAAGTATCCTAAACCCCTTTGTTCTCAATCTTATGCTCTTTGGTCAAAGAACACGTTCTGCAGACTGTCAAGATTGGGGAACCCGAAACCTGTGAGATTCGCCTCTAACCTTGAAAAAGGGAACACATCACAAACAGCAGATCTTCAGTTGTACAAGCTGAGTGCAATGTTTTACAAAACAGGAGCAGCTTCGTCTTAATACAGGTCATGACTTTACTACAAATGCTGACATGATCTAATCATGATACATACAACATATTACATATTCACATACGCGCACGCACGCACGCACGCATTTTAAAAAAGATTATTAGAATATACATCCTATTGGTTCCATTATCCATTCTGGAACAGAAATGGCTGCTCAAATGTCCAATTAGCACTGGCTCTTATGAATTCATTAGCAGGTCACTCATAATTAGAGGGAACAGCCTGTTGTCCACTGAATATTTAATAGGGAGCCAGACAGCAAGCTACGGAGCCAGATAAGGACTGATGCACTTTGTGTCTCTGCACATCTGACATTCCTTTCCTGTCTCCTCTTGTGCTCTTATTTGTCGCAGAAGGCAGGAGCGCAATCACAGAATATAAATATCCTGGCTCTTAACCACACATACAGTACAACTGAATACTGTAAACATGTGGTGTGTCTAAGTTTAGGAAGTGCTGTGTGAATCATCATAGCATGTCTTCTGTAATTAACATAGAAATACAGTCTGTCACCTGCAAAGGTGACAGTGGCACTAGTCTTCCCTGCCACACAGACACACACAGACACACAAGCATTTAATCTTACAGAAAGATGGAGATGAATAAAGCCACGCCTAGACTTAGAAGTCTGCCAAACAGAGAAAGCATGGATACATTTTGTCACAGCTTAATATAATTTTAAGGTGCTTCTTATAAAGAACATTTGGCCTTCAGCATTCCTTCTTACAGTCGCTTGCAGTAATTAGACCAGCTGATATGTAGAGCTGGGCCCTCAGCAGGGTTCGGGGTTAAGAGAAGAGAGCGGCTTTGCCACCCAGAAAGCAGACCCGCGACTGTTTACGCTGGACAAGAGGAAGTGAGAGTACAGAAGAGGGTAAAGCTGCTCTTCTACAAGGGACCAGGCAATGACTTTATGCCAGAAAACAAATAAAATGTTGATGGGGGAGAAAAGGTAATTTCACCCTGTGTTCTGGTTACTTTTATTTCTGTAATTTACTACATCCATCCATACCCTTATCACCCATAAAAATTACTCACATTATTTCTTTTCCGGCTTCCATCTACGGCCATGTAATTTATTTTCATTATTTTCACAGTCAAAGGCTGTGAGGAAACTAAGCATTCAGCCGTCTCTTTCATTGTAAGAAGGACATGGGGGTGTTACAAAGAGAATATGAGACCTGGATCTAATGGCAGCCAACATGCAATGCTGCCCGGGTCAGAACATTGCAGCCTAGTTCATGCTGACACTCAATTCACTGTAGGGAGACTGTGGCAACCAGTCACGGACTGCAGACTCAGAGGGAGAGATGGCATCCATCTTAAAATACTTCACTGAATACATGACACTGAAGCGATGTTCATATTATATATATATATATATACTGTATATACACACACACACGCACTGTACATACATACATATATATATACATTTTCAAATGAAATAATAGCTCAGCTTGATGTTGTTAGCTAGACGGTAGCTAAATTATGTATGTGTGTGTGTGTGTATATATATTCACATACAGTACAAATCTTGAAATGCATTCAGAAAAACCTTGCTAGTGTGTGTGTATATATAAGCATATGTTTCCTTGCATGAAAAATGACTTTGATGACCAACTCCAACCAAACTAGCATTACAGACAAAATAACTGCAGGTCTACCTCCTCCAGAGACCACAGAAGGAATGATGATGAAATCCTTTCCACCTAGCTAATGCTAATGTGGTCACTCTGCAAATGACACACACTGGAAGGCTCCCAATACACAATTGAAATTTCATATGGCTCTGAGTTGGTCCATATGTGACATGCTCAAATCCCGGCCAGCCGTTGGGTGGAGAGGAGGACAAAGAAGGTATGGTTAGTGCAAAGTGCAGGTCTGGCTGAGAGAGGAGCTGGACCATACTGGGCCAAGGACAGGTGGAAGAGCAGACAGAACAAAAGGAAGGGGAAGGAGTGATTGGAGGTTACACAGCAGCCCGACAGAGAAAGAAAGTGAAGAGGAGGTTAAGCAAGAGTGCTGGAGGATTGTGAAGTGGGGGACAGCTGGCGCTGCATTTCCCCTGTGCCGATACAGCACTCACGGAGGGAAGCACGCTGTTACTTTGAGGTACACACACACACAGACAGACAGACAGACACACAGACTGACTGACATTTTTAGTATTCTGATTGCAGACACAGATTTTTTTGAAACTGAGTTTCCCCATGTGGGGACTGAAAAGGTGGTTCCCATAGTAAAAGAATAGTAGGTTATCACATTGTGAGGACAGTTACATACACACACACATATACA
>JAODUD010000001.1:34030732-34043936 GCA_026784285.1 Stomatorhinus walkeri | reverse complement strand
AGGAGATGATGCACTGTCTGCTGGGGTCACGTCGGCAGGAGAAGCCGGAACAGCGGAGGAGATGGTGCACTGTCTGCTGGGGTCGCGTCGGCAGGAGAAGCCAGAACAGGGAGGAGATGGTGCACTGTCTGCTGGGGTCACGTCGGCAGGAGAAGCCGGAACAGCGGAGGAGATGATGCACTGTCTGCTGGGGTCACGTCGGCAGGAGAAGCCGGAACAGCGGAGGAGATGGTGCACTGTCTGCCACGCTAATAGGGTAATTAGGCCATCCACAAGCATGCCCGTCTGCCCCCAGGCACAGCAGCCACGGAGGAGTGAGAGCAGGACAGGAAGAAGACCTATTCCACCGCTGCACGCATACTCATGCCATGGCAAATGGCAGGGAGGGGAGGAGACAGGGGGCGTGAGGAGGGGAAGCGAACAGGCGATGGTCTCATTTGCAGGGGATGCTTGTTTGTTTGGATACGGAAAATAACTTTCCGTCCATACAGGGGAAATCAAAAGTACAGCCGAAACATACACTGGATCCAAAATGAGTCAGGGCCATTTTCACACATGGGAAAGAACATTAAGAGCCTTAATATGAGATTTAAAAGGGAAAGTCAGCAACTAATTCTTCATGCCTGGTGCACATACCTTCCAACTGGGAAATCACACGTATCCCAGCTGGGAATCACCATCATATGTTTTTAATTAGAGGAATTTTTTTTTTCCAGACAGAAAAAGCAGCACTGAAGAGCCACAATTACACTAAGTTACACAAATTAAGGTTAATTATGTCATATTTCACATTTGATAGTAGGCAGTTCTAGGAAATAACCGTCACGATAAAAAAGGAACAATCTTCTGCAGGAAATCTGGAAGCACTTAAAGCTCCTGAACTCTTTTACATGTAATGTTTTCCGCTGGTACATTTCAGTTTGGCGGCAGATGAAATTGCATTTAAGTGAGTTTGGGATCTTTATCATAAGTAATGATAATAAGGCGAAATGCGTTTCAGGTTAACAGCAGCAAACCAAAATAAGAAAATAAAATGCTTGTTAATATCAAGATTGGGAGGAAAACCCTCTACAGAGGTACGCCTAAAGAAATCATTTATAGTGAAAGTTAATGGGAATAATTTAAAAACAATGTCTGAGTGTGTGCCCTTGCATTAATGTGCAGGAGGGACACTGATAGAGGGAATTTGGCAAAAGCAGCCTCTCTTCCATCTGTTTCATGGATGTAATAGAGTCTAATGGAGCTACTCTACCACCTGGTGCCCCAGCCGCAGAGATAAACACAAGACCGTAGGACAAGGCTCTTACCAAACTTTCTAACACGGGGCTGAAGTGTTTCACACAAGAGCTTTCTGAGTGACGCAGCCCATGTTCCGACCATTAGCATTACATAAGTTAGGGTACTGCATCCGCAGTGAGTACTGATGGGGGCCTAGAATTAGTGTCCTCTCCTGCCAGGCTGCAGACTCCGCCGTGGGCCATGGAGAGGTTCAAAAGAGAACGGCGTGTCTCCATGGAGGAGACAATAAAGCCCGAGGCAGGGCAGGGAGAGCGAGGCGTGCTGGTGGCAAGGCGGGATCAATCATCTCAATCAGTGGGCGAACGGGGTGCCTGGCTCCTGTGCTAATGCGGGAAGCTGGCCCCTGATTGGGCGAGGGGAGTGTGGGGAGCGCGGCGGCGGCTGGGAGGCACGCTCCCACACGCGGGGCCACTTCGGCCGCTGGCACGGCTCAATCTCCTGCACTTACCTGCTAGGCAGAGCACGCGGGGGTGGGGAGAACCACGGTTAACGGTCGGCGGGCTGTAATTACAGCACTGTGGTGGAACCGAGGAATGGCCACGATGTCTGTAAGTGATGGCCGGGGGCCCAGTCAGCAGGCTGCAGTATCAAGCCCTGGATTGCCTGAGACTCCCCCCCCCCCAACCATAACCACACTTTGGCTGCAGCTCCAGGACGAGCTCCTAAAGGCCTTAAAAGGTCTTATGCGAATAGTATATACAGACAGTACAGGAGCCAGTCTTACTGAGGAGGCGGAGGAGAGGGTCTGACTGAACATCAGGTGGGGAAGGTAAGAGTCACGAAGGGAACGTCCAGTGACGATGCGTTAAAATACATGTGTGAATGTGCTTAAAGGCAAACACCTTCAGGGGTTTCAGAAGGGAAGCATTACTGGCAGAAGTGATGGAGGCGATGGAGGTGGGTCAGCACTGAGCCCAGTGCGTCACTGTGTGCCTGCTCACACTCAGGGAACAGCGCACTGCCTGGGGGGGGGCACCCCAGCAAGCCAAACAAAAACAATTAAATGTGTAACTGGCCGTCAGACGTAACCTCGTTTGCAAAGTCAATCACCCACAGCATCCCTTGTGATACGATATTGGCCCGTTCTCTTCCACAGGTGGAAGGCCCAGCTGCAATATCGGCTCTGGCACAGCTTCAGCGGCAGATTGGACGCTGGGCCCAGTGGGGCGACTCTGACGGTGGGCTTGGGGGGTCACTGGGGTTTCCAGCTTCTGCATCAGCGCAGCTAGCCGACCCACTGCCCGTCACATTACATCATGTGTTAGCATAGCAACAGGGCTAACACTCTACGCAAGGCAAGCTGCAGGACCTCGAGGATTCAAACGACCCTACGCACTGCAGCCGGACACTACACCACTACCAAACTTCTCAGGAGTGACGAATATACTGAGTAAAAAAGGCTGGAATTCTTCCAGGGCTAAGCAGTTGATTGCCATAAAGAAGCAGTAGTAAAAGCAGGTTTACCTCAACAATCCAAACCCCTTCTTCTTTGTCTTCTTATCATTCTCATCAAGGTCAGCAGGCTTCTTGTCTCTGTCCTTCCCCTTGCCTTTCCCCTTCTCCTTCCTGCCTTTAGCCTTCTTCTTCTTGTCCTTCTTGCCTTCCTCTGCATCCCCGAGCCCCTGCCTGGATGAGCTGCTGGCGGGGGTGTCCCTCCCCGAGCTCTGGTCTGACATGTCATCTGGTTGAACACAAAAACAAAGTCACATGACCACATAGGAGTTATCAACTCTGCACTGTTTTAAAAAAAAAAAACAAACTGCAGATTATGTGTAACAGTTTGCCCAGCTCCCAAAGTAAAAATCAATGTAAGTTTCAGCAACATTTTAATTCTTATTAATAATCATAAAACTAAAGCAGATTTCACATTTTCTTGCCAAATAAAGATGCTACACTGTAAAGGATTAAATCATTTCATGGCGATTGACTTTTTGCAGCCCTTTTTGTTGAGGGACTAATGGCACGCGGACAAAGCAGCAGAGAGGGTCATCACTTAAAGCCCGCTGACAAAACCATCTGTTAGCAGGCAGCCGCAGCGAGGCAGCACGTGGCCATCGATCCCCCACTGCTTCCCCCCAAGCTGGGCATTTTATCTGGCTGCTCTCCGAGGCCCGTCACATGGTCACTTTAGAGCAGGGTACAGATGTAAATCTGCAAGGGGCTTGAGGAGATGCAGGCCCTTTCCACTGATATCTGGGGAATGACAACCTGCAAGATGGGGCCTTGCACTGGAGATCGACTCCACACGGCTAGCTGAATCCTTTACACCAGATTTTTATTTCCAGTTTTGCACAACTACATAATTAATCTTTTTTTCCCTCTGGCAGATAAGTGAAGCACTCTGGTATTAAATGGGATTGCTTTTCA
The DNA here is from genome assembly GCA_026784285.1 of Stomatorhinus walkeri. Classification (NCBI taxonomy): domain Eukaryota; kingdom Metazoa; phylum Chordata; class Actinopteri; order Osteoglossiformes; family Mormyridae; genus Stomatorhinus; species Stomatorhinus walkeri. The sequence continues at coordinate 34,040,270 of JAODUD010000001.1, read as the reverse complement.
CACTCATTGTCACCCAAGTGCTTCTACTCTCTTGTTATTAAACGAGATGTCACTATCGCCGCAGTTAATAAGTACACACATTTCCAAGTCCCCTAAGACTGAGCAGCTAGGTTTATAAGCCGAGATTCCCGGCTCATCATGCAGACTCAGAGGAGACGACGTTCCCTTTGAGAAACACTGATTCCGAGGCCCCTCGATCACTGGGGTGCCATATGAGATGTGTCTACACGCTTAAACATGCATCACCTGCAGCGGACCTGCACCCATGTGCAAAAAACTTCAGAGCCGCAAAAGAACAGCCTTTATGCACAGACATACCTATGGGAACTAAGTATACATGCTTAAACTGATATCAGACCAGCTTAAACATAAACCACAGTCAGTTCTACATGCTCAAACATGAAGAGGGAGAGCTTAAAGACGCTCAGTCATGCACCATACCCAAGCAACTGAAACACCCATAGCCTACAGATCAAATTTAAAAACTATTACAATACAAGATGTTATCAGAGAAAAAGGGTTAGAACAAAGCCGTCAAACAAAAGTTCCTGGAGGGTGACATGTTGATGCTCATTCTGATCGACTCCATTGGTCAAATTATGGTTATGGTCAAGTAGCCAAGGGGTTTTTCAACCTGGGGTCAGATTTTACGGTAGGGCGCCCCTAGCTCTGGTCTATTTTCATATAAGAGTTCTTGGTTCAAAAAGAGTCTAAATCCCCTGGAGTAGCCACATAATATATGTAATGATGCCATTTACTGTGGAAAAGAAGCTGAGGTATTGAACGTGTGCCCCTGTGACACTATAGTTCAGTGTGACTGGGTTCCCAGGACCCTCCCGTACCCTTGCGAGGACTCATCGGTTCCTGATGTGAATGAGATCTGAGGCAACTTCAGGTCAGGCACGGCTCCTCTCGGGAGCAGTGCACTGGAGGTTCCTCATGCCGGTACTCGGCTTCATCACCCTAATCCCTCACTTGTGACATTAGGCGGGCACATCTGTGATGTGAGGATGCCGCGTTCAGGCAGAATCTGCTCAGGTAGCCATCTCGAGAGCAGCAAAGCCGCTTAGGAACCCAGCGCAAATGCAGAGAAGCAAGCAAAAGGCTGTGGATCAGGCCCTATGACTCCAGGGAGTTGCTACTGTCCTGCTCCCGGTACTACTGCTGTGTGTAACACTGCTAAGAGTTTTGCCCCTGAGATGCAATGGGATCAGCAGCCTATCACATGGTGGGTTACGGAAAAGGAGAAGTATTCTGCTTTGTTCACTTGAGAAATAATTCTCATATTGTTCTAATCCAGAGGACTGTGCACATGAGTTCTCAGCACATACATGCCTAGCGTGTCATCTCTGCATTGAACACACATAACATCACCCTCACTTATATAGACAAACTGTCAGCAATTTGACAAGGAATAATACAGGAACCCAGATGGTATATAAAGAATTTTAAATCCCTCACTCAATAGACTGGAGATCATCTACATCCAGGACAACATTTTTCAGGCCAGCAAGGCTCCAGAGGGGCCGTCATGCTGTGGTGAACTGGAAGGAGCAGCTTCAAGCTGCCATCTGCAAGGTGTCAGTCATCTGGGCCGTCTGGGCTGGACGGGCTTCACTCAGAGCAGGAGCCACTCAGCTCTCCACAGATGGCTCTGATCTCACCACGTAGCCAATTAGCCAACATCAACACATGAGGCTACGTCAGGATATGAGGCAACATGAATGACCGTGAAGATCTGCACGGCCATGTTTGCACTGCCTGAATCTCTAAGGAACTCTTCACAGTGCAAAATGTCCATCAAAATAAGGGGGTCACACATTCCAGTGCATACTACAGTATGAACTAGCAAAGACCAGATTTTACAAAACTTTAAACGAAATGCAATGATTATTGGTAGCTGCGTGTGTATTTGGAAACCAGCTGCTGCAAGTATTGTTTCACTATGTGCTCGTCCTGCCCTGGGGCCCGAGACTGACCATGGTCCTGCCCTGGGGCCCGAGACTGACCATGGTCCTGCCCTGGGGCCCGAGCCTGACCATGGTCCTGCCCTGGGGACTGAGACTCACCATGGTCCTGCGGTGGGGACTGAGACTCACCATCGTCCTGCTCTGCTGGGCCATCGTAGGACTTGTCAATGGCGGCACGGAAGCTCTCGTTGCAGCCACGTCCACGCACCATGTGGGGTCGCGGGCGATGGAAGGGAAGGTCACCCTTCTTCACCTCCGACACAGCCGTCTGTAGGCTCTCCAGCGAGCTGGACTTCTTCAGGCCCAGCGTGGGACCCAGCTCCTGGGAAGGAGACATCTCTGTGGGAAAGAAAGGGAGGCTATATTAGTGTTTAAGAAGGCAAAATGAGGATGAAGGACAAGAGGAGGAGCCTGGCAGGGGGATTGCATGGGGAGAGGGACAATTAAGGGGTATTAACATGAACCAGTAAGGAAATAAAGAAAAGAAAAAAAGAGGCAGGAAGAAGGAGGGATGATGAAAGGCGACCATGAAAACAAGACATGTGATAGTATGAGAAAATGTAACCAAAAAGAAAAAGCACAAAATTAATTAAACATGCAAAACAGGATGAGATGGGGGCACAAAAGAAGGGAAAATATTAAAAGAAAAATGGCTGAGGAGCGGTACTATATCAGGCAGAAGAGAGAAAAAGATGAATAATCCCATCTTCTGAAGAGACAGGAAATAAACAGACTATTTTTATATACATTTTAAAATTTATGACAATTTTAAAGGTGGTAAATGTTGACCTGAGACAAAAACATCCCAAAAAAACTAATGCCCTGCCAAGACAATCTAAAGATGCTCTCTCAGGTTTTAGCACACAGGCATTTTAAAATTCAGCTGCATGTGTGAAGGAACATTTTTAGCATAAGTTAGGAAGAATGCCGTGAAAGTGAACCCTAAAAGACAACAAAATGAAGCAAACTCCAGAGCCCATTCGAACTTCAAACTTGATGTATGAAAGTGACTTTCAAAATGCACTCAGCCTCTGATGTATGTCAGCGCGGCGCCAGCAGCGCAGTTCTGACCAATCGGTGCTGACGCAAACCACACCAAGCCGCCACCCCCAGGAGTCCGCTCTCAGAAATGAAGGGCAGGGCCGCACACGAAAACAACAAGTTATGCAGATCCAACGCATCGTCCATTAATCAAGAAACCATCAACATGACAGCGTTGATGAGGCTGAATCCCAATAAGATTCAACTCCAGACGTTCCATCCCTGCTTTGTATAGCTAACGAGTGTTTAAATGAACCTGCAAGAGAAATAGCTGGACTAATCTATAATTGTCACACGCAAAGATCTTTCTCCTGGCACCTGCACCTTTAGGGACAAAATATACAAAACACAAATGTGTCACTTCATCAGGGCAGCAAGACAACCCGTGGCAACAGGGAAGGTATGAGTGAATATGTGAGTAAATGGGGATAAACCGTGAGATGAGTACCTGTACATGTATGTCTAGGGCACACTGAGCAGTGGGCGGTAACATGTTTTCCCTTTTAGCAGTTAGCAGACTGACACGTGAAAAGATTACTATTGGGTGTCATACTATACATTCAACAGATACATTCAAGTGAGGATGTGTTCTTTCCGCAAGTTGAAAATCCCTTGAGGTACCTTGGCTTTTAATGGCAGACAACAGGTATCACACATGGACTCTCAGTCAAAATGTCTTAAAACTGAAAGCCGGGCCATTATTTCAAGTGTTTTTCTCTTCATCAAGTTCCTCTTAACTCCCTCTAAGGAATGACAGTCTCCAATGCCAATCCTGCCCCTTGTGTTAGAATAACATGGCATTTCAATCAGAACAAAAAAACTGGATAAAACCACAGGCCATATTTTTCAGTAAGCGCCCATACATGAGTGAACGGGAGATGTGAGGTATAATTGTCAGGTTCCCCCCTGTGTTCTGCCACAGGTACAGGATTTAAAAGGTCAGCTGTCGTGGTGATGGGCCTGTTTGGGTGACACAGTCCATATTTAACCAGGCCTCTCTGATTACCAGGATCATCAAGACTCATCTCATCTCTGAAGGTCTGGAGGTCCATTTGACGTACCCTAATAAATCCGGGTCTTAACACCTTTCAAGGGAACTCATAAAATTTCCCATTTCTTTTTCACCTAGAAATGTACAATTGATTCTGTAGTTTTATTATGGATATGAAATTCTCAGTCCACTTGTCAGTTGCACTAAAATCATACATCTATTTCAAAACAGGCAAAAAACAGTGCATGAGCCAGTGGGCCAAATCAGCCTGGACCTGGACCATCTGAGCCAATGACCACTGAAGTGAACCAGTGAATACAAGTGTGTGTGTGTGTGTGTGTGTGAGAGAGAGAGAGTGTGCCCATCATTTGTCAATATCTTTAAAAGGCAAAGAAAAAGGCCTCTAGTTGATGAACACTATTTCAACTGACACTCAAGAGCATAAGAACATAAGAAATTTACAAACGAAAGGAGGCCATTCAGCCCATCAGGATCGTTTGGGGAGAACTTAACTAATAGCTCAGAGCTGTTAAAATCTTATCTAGCTCTGACTTAAAGGGACCCAGGGTTTTAGCTTGCGCTACACTGGCAGGAAGGCTATTCCATACTCTAACTACATGCCGTGTAAGGAAGTGCATCCTCAAATTAATTTTAAAATGTTCTCCTGCTAATTTCCACTTATGGCGGCGAGAACTTAACTTAAACTAATACTGGAATAGCCATTTGGTTGAACAGCATCCAGTCCTGTTAGAATCTTATATACCTGGATCATGTCCCCCTTAGTCTCCTTTGTTCAAGGCTAAACAGATTCAGCTCAGCTAATCTCTCCTCATAAGACATTCTAAGAACAGGAATCACTCTTGTACCCCTACGTTGCACCTTTTCTAAGGCATCAATGTCTTTTCAAGGTATGGTGACCAAACCTGCACACAATATTCTAGGTGGGGTCTTACCAAGGAATTGTATAATCGCAGCATCACCTCTCTTGACTTAAAGACCAAGAGCAACAAGCAGAGACAAGGAAAGAGAGACTCGCATTTCCACCGGGCCGCGCCGCAGTAACTGCCTCCCTCACAGAAGCAGAGACAAGGAAAGAGAGACTCGCATTTCCACCGGGCCGCGCCGCAGTAACTACTTCCCTCACACAAGCAGCCTGCCTCCTTTGAGATAAATGGACTCATCGATTGAAACAGTCCAACGCAATCCCTCTCGGCTCAATGCGACAATAAGCAGCCGCTTTTCCACTGTGAGGGCAGGACAGTGCCACTGTAGAGGGTGGCAGTAACTCTCGGGCTTGTGGAGGGCAGCTGCGCTGATTACGCAGGACACCTCACGCCGCCTGGCTCCCCGCAGACGCCGTTTGCAGCATCCTGCGGCCGGGGAGTGACGAGGCGGATCTGGAGTGAGCTGTTGGGTGTGATAAATAAGAAGGGGGAATGGTGTAATGATGGTGGGGGGGGAAGCCGCATCACCTGCTGAGTGTGACAGCCCCGGGACATCCGGAGTGGGGGGATGGGAATATGCTGACAAAGTAGCCCGGAAGGGATGCACGGGGCACTCCGCAGATGGAATGAAGGGGGTTTTTCCAAAGCCCACTCCACCCCCTCACACCACCCCACCCATTGATGAACACGTAGCAGTCATCGTGGAGGGGGTGGCGAGCGCGTAGAACACCAGGTGCTTGCTGGGAACGCCCCGTCTGCGGTGGCCACGCGGAGCAAATGGCTGCTGCAGCTACACCACACATACATGCCAATGCCGCGATAAGAAAGTCTGTCCAATGGGAGGGCAGTGGGGGCCAATGAGTGGGGGGGCGCATACAAGTGGCTGCGCATAGCCTCCACAGCCTCTCCCGTTTCTCAAGGGCTAATTTTATTTATGTATATTACAGAAAATTTCTTTGTGGTACGTGCCAGCATTCCTGGCACTGGGCAAACACCTCAGACAAAAATGTGACTGATGCTTGTTGGATTATTAAAAAAATGAAAAACAACAGGAAAAATAGCATGTCTGAAAATGGCTATTCGGGATCCAATGGAGATGTGGCCGATAGGCCGTGAACAGGCCGGACCCCTTATGACTGCCGGACCCCGTGTGGGAAGCAGACACGGCGGGCCGGACGGACCGGGATCCCTACCCCGAGGACGACCCACAGCACCTCCCCGCTTAACAGATGAGGGCCACGGTGCACAGTGAGATGTAGCTGCTCAGCACGTTTCAGGTCTTTTTCCTACTTATGCAGATGCCTAGATGCCTTTCACAGCTGTGTTTGAGATCTTGCCGTCACAGTAAGTTACGGTGCCCCCCCACAGACAGCTCCCTCCTGCAGCTCAGCAGCAACTGATTTAAGGAAAGGCAGCTCTGCAAGCACTTAGCTACCTGAATGTGCGTCGATAATATGTATCGAGCAGCGGAAAGCACTCCTGGTACAAACGCGTGTACGCACTCTCACACACATATGCGAGTTGCCAGGTTTAACAGCAGCCACATCCTCATCATTTGCCGAATAATGTACCAGTTTGTCAAAATTCAAATCTATACTAAAACATACAGACTTAACTTCTGTGTTATACACTGACCACCTTGGATTATTTTTAAATGTGACTAGGTTGTTTTGACTTTAGTAAAACGTAATAAAAAAAATGAGTAAATCTTCAACAAAAAGAATTGTATGTTTTTGCCTTTGTTTGAAAGGCATATCAAAAATGAAACAAAACAGCGGTAAAGTTCACATTTTCCATAGATATCACAGTTCTGGCATGCAGAGCGTTTCCATGACTTCAGTGTGTACTGCTCCGGGAGCGAGGGGCCTGCGGTTTCCAGTGGGCTTAGGGCCTGTGGCCAGGGGCCATATGGTGAATACAACACTGAGCAGAGAGACGGGAATCCCATGGTGCTCTGCTCCCCGCGCACCCAAGCCCTCTCTCTATTGGACAGGCTGACATGCAGAATGAAGCCAGTGAAAATGCAAAGGTCAACGCTCCTTTTAACCTGTATTTTCTACATATTTTTTTTTTCAATTCAGAGATCATGCTGAAGAAGGCTTGCTTTATCCAAGTCCTCCATCCCACCCATGCGCGTGAGCGGGCTGAAAATTTAAAGCATTTCAGCAGGCCAGACTGCACAGACCCACTGGCCAAGAGGTAAACATGTTAAATTAATCCTCCATAAATGGAAAACACATTGAAATTTGATTTAATACATAGTCCCCGTAATTTTCTTTGGTACAAATTTACGTTAAATAACGTTATTAAATCTCTAAAATACAATTTCAGATTTTAACAAGTTCAACAAATCAAGTGACATCATAAAAATATAGATGGGCAGAGCAGAATAATGTAACATGTTCCAGGGCAAAAGAACATCTAACAATTCTGACGTGCAGAAATAATCTGAAATGAAGTAATTCTAGGTGAAGACTCCCTTTAATGGCTGTACCAGCAGCATGGACGTCAGCAGCAATAAGTGAACCAGCCACCCTGGGCGGCACTGTTAATCTCAGCATGATACCCATGAACGGTGCCCTCTGTCTGGCCACAGCCTTGAGCAATGGAAGGACGTGTTCAGTGAATGACAGAGGTCGAGTGAAGCTGCCATTATCCAGCCGGGAAATGCTTCATTGAACCCAGCAAGGTCAAAGATTAATATTTGCACAGTGGGCCTGGTCATGGGTTCCCTCTGCTCACCCCCACATTCACAACTATTGCTATTTCTTTCTTAGATATTTGATTTGTCCCATTTCTTCATTTGCACACATCAAAGGGCAGCTTTGCGACATGCAAGAACCGGAATGCTGAATCACGATGGAGATGAAGATGGACCTCGTCTGCATTAGGTGTGGGGTTTAGGGGGGAAATGGACCTTCTAGGGAAGCAGTGCTTTTGTCCTCACACCCTCACCCCCCAAATGAAAAAGAATGGCCTAGATTCCTGCCCCCCCCTCCCCACCACCACCACCTCTACAAGGGAGGTTTTAGGCAGATTAAAATCAGAGCTGCAGCTCTTAAGACCATCCTGCTAATGAAATATGTCAAAGCTCATAAAGCAGAATTTGGGGCCTTTATAAAGCGATAGACTCCCAAACACAGAGTCAGCAAAGCACTCGGCAGTCTGTCAATAAACATTAGCCTGTGCATCAGTAAAGACCCAGAAAAATAGATCATTTTATTAAACATATTACCGGCTTCCCTTAACAGTACTGACGGAGAAAAATCACGCGAGCCAGAAGAAAAATGCTCTCCATTACTCATGCTCCAGTTTACTGCGGCCGATGTCTCTGGGGTAGGAAATCACACACGCATGCACACGTCGCGCTCTCTGTGTGGGGGGCACACGCCTGTACACACACATGCACGTTGATCATTCCCGCTGTGGAGCAGCGCTGCTGGTGCCACTGCAAGACGACGGATGCATGAAAACCAACCTGTTCCGCAGCCACAGCAGAGGCAGGTTAGGAAGCCTGGCCAGACCATCCAAATAAACCTTCCTCTCAAATATAACGCTAACTAGAGAGCTGTAAAGGACACAGAAGCCGCAGGAGTGAACCGGGTGTAAAACTCAATTTCGATTATTTCTGTCGTTACTTATCCCTGTATCTGCAGAAGCCCTATCGTGTACATCTTATTCTTGTTGTTTTGTGTACAGTAGTGTTGTTTTTACTTTGGGTGATGATACACATCACTATGTTTTGAGTAGTGTTGTTCTTACTTGGGGTGATGATACGCATCACAATGTTTTGAGTAGTGTTGTTTTGAGTAGTGTTGTTTTGAGCAGTTGTTTTGTGCAGAGTAGTATTGTTTTTACTTGCGGTGATGATACGCATCACAATGTTTTGAGTAGTGTTGTTTTGTGCAAAGTAGTGTTGTTCTTACTTGGGGTGATGATACGCATCACAATGTTTTGAGTAGTGTTGTTTTGAGCAGTTTTGTGCAGAGTAATATTGTTTTTACTGCGGGTGATGATACGCATCACAATGTTTTGAGTAGTGTTGTTTTGAGTAGTGTTGTTTTGAGCAGTTTTGTGCAGAGTAGTATTGTTTTTACTGCGGGTGATGATGCACATCACAATGTTTTGAGTAGTGTTGTTTTGTGCAGAGTAGTGTTGTTTTTACTTGGGGTGATTGATACGCTTCACAATATTTTGAGAAATGTTGTTTTGAGCAGTTGTTGTGTGCAGAGTAGTATTTTTATTTGGCTTGATGATGCGCATCACAATTTTTTGAGTAGTGTTGTTTTGTGCAAAGTAATGTTGTTTTTACTTGGGGTGATGATGCGCATCACAATGTTTTGAGTAGTGTTGTTTTGAGCAGTTGTTTTGTGCAAAGTAGTGCTGTTTTTACTTGGGGTGAAGATATGCATCACAATGTTTTGAAAGTGTTGATTTGAGCAGTGTTGTTTTGAAAGTGTTCTTTTGATTAGTGTTTTGTGTACAGTAGTGTTGTTTTTACTTGGGGTGATGATACACATCACAATGTTTTGAGTAGTGTTGTTTTGAGCAGTTGTTTTGTGCAGAGTAGTGTTGTTTTTACTTGGGGTATT
>JAODUD010000001.1:34018519-34028780 GCA_026784285.1 Stomatorhinus walkeri | reverse complement strand
AGGAACACCGTGGGGTGAAAATGTGCAGAACTACAGGTCCGTGAAAATGTGCGACTGGGTACAGCCAGCTGAATTAATGGGATAAACAGGAAGCAGCCAGACGTTATCAACCTGAGGGCTCAATCTGTATCTCAGCATCGGCAACAACAACCAAAAGCAGAGACAGCACCAATTAAGCGCTGATGCCGCGCCGCGCAGGTGCCGATTAGCAAAAGCCCCATCACAAGCCCATGCACTGATTCAAAAATCAATACTCACAGTCCAGTGCGACCTGGAAGTGAACATGCACGTGTTTTGGAATAAACGATCCAACAGAGCATCACATCTGCTGCCCTCAGTGCAGGACGGGGTTATACATGTGCATGAGCTTGTGCGAGGACTTCACAAGGGGGTGTGGGTACGGTCACGAACAGGCATCGCTCACCTGCCTTCCTCCCGCCCAGGGATCCCACGTTGCTCTCATCGGCCACTGGGGAGACACGACAGACATGGTAAGTGAGAAGGGAAGTGAGGCAGACGGGAGGCATGGTGCACCTAAGGGGAGAGGAGCATCTCACACAGCAGTGCTGCATGAAGACACTGGTGGAGCAAAGGCATCAGTACATCACACCAACAGAAACACACTGCCAAGACTGTGCGTGCGTAAGTGTGTGTGTGTGTGTGTGTGTGTGTGTGTGTATGCAGGGACCCTCGCACAGGAAGGGAACACACCCAGACAGTGCAGGCCTCCGTGACAGGGGAGAGGCATCCCCCTGCCAGTGCAGTGTGTACAAACAGCACGCTGAAGGCAGCAAAGCGCGTGGGAGACAGTGAAATAGCATAGCTATTCCAGGCCTCTGCCTCTTTCAGCACCCCTTGGCTGCGAGGATGCTGGCATGGAGGTGAAATGCAAAGATTGCAAACAGGGACCAGGGCAGCAGGGCCTTTGAGCAAGAAATGTTTAAAAACCTTACAGCTATGCAATGGTTTTAATGCAACACAGATCTGGGATTCGCCGCACAGCAAAGAAATACGCAAAACATGACTTTTTAAAGAGGTTTCAGTATCTGCAGTGCCTCGCTGTTATCACTTTATAGGTTTTCTTGATTTTATTTCTGTATTTTTTTTTTTTTTACGCTGACTTCCAAGCAAATGCGAAACACATTTGCTTCCCACAAAGGGAGCAGCTGGTTTTTAATGAGGAAGGCGTTTAGCGGGGCTGTCGTCTCCCTGTGCCGCCGCACACGTCTGCGGTCATGCTACTTACACACAACAACAACATGGCACATTTAAGCCCTGAACTGAAAAGCAGAGGGGAAGGGCCAAAAAAAAACAGTAGCTCCCTGTGATCTTTCACAGCTCCGGCCTGACATGAATGTATGTGTGAACAGCGACAGGCTTGCTGAGCAAAGCCGCAATTGTTTAAATCCGGAGGCGAGATCTATACCTACTGCACGCGTGATGCCGTGGTGCCTAAAGGATTGCCTGGCATTTCTATAATAATTGTATCACTGAATACTGGTGAGAAAATGCATCAGCGTGCAGCTGAAATCCAGGGAAACAGGATTTTGCAGGAGCAAAGGCTGCTGCACGAGCAGCACCAGAGGATACAATAATAGGCTTACATTACACTGCGATTTCTTTGAAATAATCTTTTTCATTTTTTATGAGTGCAATTCTACCAAAAGGAAAAAAAAAGGGAAATGAGTCAGAATGTGGCCCGATGGATCCTCCCGGTCACTATACTGAGGGTAATCACCAACACACATCCAGAGACTGATGTAATCCTGGCAAATATAAACATACAAATGCTAACAGAGGAGCTGACAAGCTAACTAACAGGTAGACTGACAGAGAGCATGCTGACACACACAAACGCTCACCCATTCCCAGGCAGCCAAGCAAGCACACGGAACATATGTAAAGTACGTAAACACTGACACATACATATACACATGGAGTGCCTTGGGGAGAACCAGTGACAGACAAGAGGGGACATGGGCCAGAGCGAGGCCCGTGGGAGACACACACACTCAGTGCCCTGAGTGCCATTCAGATGACAGAAGTGAGAAATAACCAGCAGGGACAGAAAGCAATGTATAGTGTCACATTTAAACAAAGAACAGCTTTACACAAATCAGACTTTTACATTGCAGTCTGGCCAAGGTGCCAGCCATTTTCAGTTCGACGGGTGACAGGCAAAAGAAGATGTGCTATATGCAAAATCAGAATATTAATTATGAACAACGCAACCCAGAAAATTGAAAAAATCAATGCAGCTGTCTAAGCAAACACATCTCAGTCTCTCTCAGATGGCCTTATTCACACCCCGAGGGGCGATCTGTGCATGACCAGGGGCACCCAGACACATGAGGCTGATGGCCAGCTGCTGCGATGTTATAAGAGACCGGCTCAAACTCAGAATGCGGCTGCCAGCTCATAATTAGCAGGTATCAAACACAGGCATTAGAAAACGTCCATCACTGCATCGGAGCCAGCTAACTCATTAGCTCATCGAGAGATACAGAAACCCTATTACTGCACCAAGGACTACCCAATTGTTTAGGTCCTGACATTTGTGACTGTAATTTTGTGTTATTACCACATTTTTAAAAAGGGTTACTAATTTCAACAAAAGTTCACATTTCAAAGTAATAATGGAGATATAGTTAGACAAACGCGTCTACATATAATGTAATCATTTTCCATCTTACTGCCGCGGCAGTACTAACAAGAGCGGTTTGAAACCTGAGCTGTAGCAGAGAAAGTGCACCGCACAAGGCCCAAAAGACGGCATGATTAGCTCCGGCACCCAAAATAGGTCTTAGACACAAATAGCTCCTGAATCGAGGGCTTACAGGATTACATTTAGCCTTGTAGGGCACTTTGAGATCGCAACGGTGGGGATGGTTCCTCCAGGGCGGAGGAGGGACAGCGCTCACAGTGACTCGCCGTCGCTGGCACGAGGGAGGCGGCTTAATCGGCACGGAATTCTGTTGCGTTGCCATGGCGAATGGAACACACCAGGAGGCTGTGGAAGAGGAATCCTCTGTAGAATTCTGGTTGCAGCTCAGATGGTGGATGTCAGTCTCAACGAAGAGACATGAATCCGTATTCACACACCAAATTCTTAGTCACAGTGCTTCTCATCCGAGCTTGAAAGGTACCATAACGCGGAGCAATTATAGCAGCATATCATTTTATGCAATTGTTATAGCACATCATTTTATGCAATTTCCATGAGGTGGAGTAATTCAGGTGTAGAGACTTACTAAAGGGGACAGCACAACACCTACCCAAAAATAAAGCTGCCTGACCATTCAATGCCCTCAGGGATCATGTCATTCCATTCTCTATTCACTAGTACACATGCCTGTGTACTTGCACATGAGGTCATCGCTTAGTTGGTGTAACATGCAAGAAAGCCCTGGGGATGACGAATGGGCCCCGGACCCAGGAACCTTGGCCAGACACTGGCATGGGCACCATAATTTGCACACAGAAACACACATCCGCCAAGAAGCCAGCCTCGAGGAATGCTCGTGTGAGGAGAGAGGAAGGAAAAGAGGGGTAAGATGAGCTCCCCCGTAATGGAACTCAGGCGGCGCAGAGAACACAGCTAGGGTGCTGCACCGGAGGAACCCAATACGGAAACTTAATGAAGTGTAATTCAAAACTGCTGCATCCACTGTTTTAATAACATTAATATTCCTCACTCTCTGTCCGATGAAAAAAAAAGTTAATAGGGTCATTCTTGGATAATACGTGGAGTTGTGCCTCACTGTGCCTCAGTGTTCAATTTTTATGGTGTGCATTCAATTCTTACAGTCATCAGACCCATCAGACCCATAAAGTAAATGACTTAGGGCCTGTGGTTCATTCCGTCTTGCCATCACACCCTCCATCACAGTCGATGGTTCAGCAGTCAGAGGGAATGCTCTACACCCACTGCCCCCAACCTTCAGGAGTCATCACAGCACAGCCCCCCCCTCCCCCCCAAAAAAAAGAGGTGCATTAAGAGGGAGCTCCTTGATAGGTACAAAAAGGTAGCTGCATATTATCCAGGAGGTACAACACATTCAAGGTGATTAAGCCCGGATGTACAGAGAAAGTACTGCATAAACACATTAATATTATCATCATTATCATCATCATCAGCAGCGACAGCTTCAGATTTAGACAGGACAGAAAAATCACAGGAGCAAGACATCAGTGTATGGACAGTAGGTATAGCTTACATCATCAACCACACGAAAAATGGGAATTTCACATCTGCCAGCATGAAATCCAGGCTCCTCCAATTCCTAGCCAGATTCCGGGGTTATCATTATTAGAATTCTCTCAATACTGCCCCATGTCCTTGTGACCCCAAAGTGTGCCACAGGAAGGCCAAGCGCTAGTCGGCTCAGCATGCCTTCTCTTTCATTTTAATCCTATACCAGCACCTGCAATCAAAGTTAAAGCTGTGCATTATGGGTAAAAATCTATACCCAACTTCGTGAGTTGAAATCTAGCACATGCTATTTCGGTTGGTGTCAGTAAGAATCTGCTGTGTCTTTACAGCGTTGATCAGATCCAGCTTTCAGCCAATGCCTTTTTAGTGCTGGAAATAGCAGCGTTCCCTATTAAACTAATCCTGAGTGCTGTCTTTAACTCCGATTTACAGCTCTGAGATCGTGACTCACACGTACACGACTACAACCTCCACACAAAGGCTGCGCTCTGAGCTTATGCTTGCGAGTCATACTGGGCTCTTGTGGTGTGTGCAGAAACAGGAGACGCGAGAGGCCCGGGGCCTGTCTGGGCCGCCAAGGTGAATCCTACTGTACTCCAGACTTCAATTAAAACCGGGAGCCACAGCCTCTATTATTCATGAAGTGCAACGGCTAAATCTGTATATGTATTATTAATACAGCGGTCCTCCAATAGAAGACGTCCGATTCGACGCGAGGCACTCTAAAGCTAGGCACTCTGCTTTTATGCGGCATGAAGGCAGGCCTGCAGCGACCTCCCCGGCCTATACTTCCACCTTCAGCCTATCAGAGGCAGGACGGCACCAGCCTGTGGCGTGTGGCTCACAAAGTCTTCACGTGACGCTGATTTATCATCTGCCTATGCCAGATGCACGGCTTATTATTAGATTGGGGATGTCTGGATGCACAACAGGAATTAATTGTGTTATATCTGAGAGCTACATTGATCGCCATTCTGACATGCACTTAGCTCTGTCAGTTGCCATTTAATATCAAAGAGATGACTTAGGCTTCCTAAGAGGAGGGGAGTGAGGGAAATAATAAAATAAAAGTGAGTGATGTTTTCAGCAGAGAGGTTTCGGATGTTAGAGATATCAGAGATATTAGGATATTGATATCACAGCCGCTGCGGCAGGCCGACGGCACAAACGGCATGTGTGTGCTGGGGGTGCAGCTCCATGCCTCACCTAGGTCCATGCTCTTGCATGACTTCACACGGCTGTGCTGCCGGCCGTCTCGCAGGACCTCCTCTCTCCGCAGGTCTGGCTCCCAGTTTTGACTGAAGAAGCAAACAGTATTTCCAAGCTGGATTAACAGTGGACAGCCAGACCATCAGCCTCTCGTGAAACTACTTGTTCACTTTATGGAATGTCCTGTATATCTCGTGCAAATCCATGGCCGTGACATCAGCTCCTCCAAACAGTCTTCAGAGGAGACCTACTGCTAGTAACAAGTTGCAACTGACATGCCCAGAAAGAACATGGATCATGCTAGAGCACAGAACGTTACCTCTGATGAGAGTACGTGGGTTTTGGACTAAAGTTCATGTCATTATCCTGTCGAAGAGGAAGAGGGGGTGGCTCTTCTTCTTCTTCCTCTTTTTCCATGTGGTTAACACCTCCATTTGTCACAACAGACAGACCTGGACAGATGGGAATACAGACAAGTGACCACAGCAAGCGCACACACAATCATGCACAAAGACGGCTCTCAGATAGAGAAATCTCTGGGAAATCTCACGGCGGTAGCGGGCTGCACGTGGGAGATAGACTGGGCATTTTATCTGCAGACATGGCACTTGCTCCCTGAGATGGGAAGCTCTCAAAACTCACTGAGATATCTATGACCCGGCTGATCTCATGTCTCAGATGATAGAGAATTAGATAAACAGCCAGGCTCAGAGGCAGTTTCAAGCTGAATACATGTCAGAATGCCTGTATGGACTATTGAGAACATTTAAGGTGTAACAGTAAGAGAAAATAAAGCAATTATGAGTGATAAACTGGCAGGATGTTGAGACAAATACAAAAGAACACAAAACAAAAGTGAAGAGTGCAGGCACACGACCAAGTGGCATCACATCCTGAAGTAGCTGAGCGACCAAGGCCGCGGATACCGGTTCATGACAGGGTCATTCTATGTGGCTGACAGCTCCTAAACAAGGACATGATAGATTTGGCTTGGTTACTAACCAAGGTCAAACCACACAGAGTTGTATTCAATGGTACAGAAAAAATACAGAGAAACAAAAGACAGTTAAACTGACAAATGGAGGAAAGATGATGAACAACAAACAATTCTCATCACCGGTCCGGAACCTTCAGGATGAGCTTAAAGAAAAAACAAACGTGCACTTGAAGTGAGGCAGACTTAAGTGTGCATAGCCTTCAAAGTCACTGAAGGCTGGGATTAGCGCTGCAGATAAACGATAAAAACTCAACCACCCCTCCCCCACATACTCCTACTACAACCCACTTAGTTTATGTATTGCTCAGAAACTTGGGTGGGAAATCGAAATATACATTATCATAATGATTGATGGGATTAGACTTGTGAACCCAAGGCTATTGGTAAGGATCTAAAACAAGGCCTATTTGTTTACAGTGTGAGACAAAAGTAGGTATAAAGTTGTTTTACAGTACTGACCAGGACAAATTGCGGGAGCCTGTCCCTGACACTGTGACACACTTTAGCACACAAATACCAGTTAGCATCAATGTCCACGAATGACTGAGAAGAACTCCTTCAATTCATCCACTGTGTGGGGTTTCCTGTCAAAAAATCACCTCTTCTACTACAAAAAAATAATAGTCCATGGCTATGAAGGTGATGGCCAGTCAGTGCTGCTATGTCACCTGACCCAGCACTGTGAACAGGTGCTGTCAAGGTAGCTATAGTGTGTCACAGTGTCAGGGACAGGTTGCAGGAATATATCGACGTTGATGGAAGACATTTCCCACACCTGATAGATTAAACATGACACAATCAGTACAATTTTACAATTAGTGTAAAATAAAAATTGTACACCAACCTTTAAGAATAAAGTAACAAAAACTTTACTTTGTAAAACAAAAGCCTACTACCGCCCCCCCCCCCCTCCCCAGATAAACACGTGTCAATATTTAACAATCATTTGTGCCTACAGAAGTGTTTTGGGTGGGTATACATCCACTCTGTCTGTGGCAATTGGAGCAGATTCACCACAGCTGAAGCAGATTCTGGCAATCTGCACAAATATGACAATATGTTACCTGCCGTGTGGCCATTTGCGCAGACACAGAAATATGTGTGGAACAGAAAACAGGAAGCTACAGAGGGTTAGATGCGCAGTTTATATGTGACAAGTGTGCACGATCATGCACAGGATTTAAAACATAGCTGTGTATATTCGGTATATTTGCTTTGCCGCCTGCGTGATGGAAAGTCCGGGCTTACCTTGTGCGGCTTTGGAAATCA
Organism: Stomatorhinus walkeri; assembly: GCA_026784285.1. Taxonomy (NCBI): domain Eukaryota; kingdom Metazoa; phylum Chordata; class Actinopteri; order Osteoglossiformes; family Mormyridae; genus Stomatorhinus; species Stomatorhinus walkeri. The sequence continues at coordinate 34,021,092 of JAODUD010000001.1, read as the reverse complement.
TTGCTAAGATGTCTTATCAGCGAAAGCACAAGCGAAAGCAACCATCATTCCTCCTAATGCCCGATTCAGGCGACCAGTTATCACTGAGGGAGCCCCTTCATCTGTCTGGGTGGTGTGCAGGATAGGTCATGCATCACTCCTGTGTACACTTCATCATCTGCATGAGCCGCCTCTCCAGAGATGAACGTGTGTTAAACTATAACAAAGCATTCCTCACGAACACACACACACACACGCACACACACACACACATGCACAGCCGCTACCTCTACCGCTTCTGCATGCAATGGGTGTGGCAGGAAAAAGGGCATTTTATGTGAAGATGGATTAATACCCCTCTATTGAGGAAAAAGGGCTCGTTAAGCACAAACTGCCCATCCCCCCCCCCCAGCCCAGCCATGATGTTCTGCCCAGCATTAAGTGCTCCTTCTTATTTCCGGCAGTAGATGATTTCATTAGGAGCAGACCACCTCCAGCATCGACTGCATGCACAGAGAGGCTGACAGACACCTCTTTAAAAGGAAGGAGCCCTTTCAGGTGACTTGAATGAACGTCATTCTCTACTCCCCATCAAAGACCATAGGGTCTTCACATTAATGAAGGAATGTTTAGGCGCCCAGTTTGTAAAGCGTGCAACAGAATACATTGCTGTTGTCAAGACTGATAGGTTTATTTTCTCCAAAATCAGATTTCACTTTATCCGCTCTGCAGAGGTTATGCCCATTGTAAGACCACTGTAACCTGTATAAAAAAAATGTGTGTGTGTGTGTGTATATATGTGAGTGTGCATGTGCATGAGAGAGAGAGAGTGCATACTGTACTACGCTATACTGCTTGGGGGAGGCTCCAGTTACTCTGCACTGGCTCACAATCTCCATGCTAGTTCATCCCAAAGGTGCTTGATGGGGCTGAGGTCAGGGCTCTGTGTGGGTCAGTTCTTCCACACCTTCCACAACTTATCCAACCAAATCATTATGGACCTTGCTTTGTGCACTGGGGCACAGTCATGCTAGAACAGAAAAGTACCTTCTCCAAACTGTTCCCACAAAGTTGGAAGCATAGAATTGTCCAGAATGTCTTGGTATGCTGAAGCATTAAGAGTTCCCTTCACTGGAACTAAGGGGCCAAGCCAGACCCCTGAAAAACAACCCCGTACCATTATCCCTCCTCCTCCAAACTTTACAGTTGGCACAATGCAGTCAGGCAGGTAAAGTTCTCCTGGCATCTGCCAAACCTAGATTTGTCCATCTAAACAGAGGCCAGACAGAGAACCATGATTCGTCATTCCAGTGGCGGTGTACTTAACACCCCTCTTTCTGACACTTGCCATTGCTCTTGGTGATGTGAGGCTTGCATGCAGCTGCTCGGCCATGGAAGCCCATTCCATGAAGCTCCCGGCCCACAGTTTTTGTGCTGGGGTTAATGCCAGTGGAAGTTTGTAACTCGGCAGTTATTGAGTCGAAAGAGCACTGGCAACCTTTCGTACTCTGCTTCTCAACGCTGGGTGACCCCCCTCAGTTGCTTCACGTGGTCGCCACTTTAGGAGCAACAGAATCTCAGCCACAAACACTCCCACTTCGCAATACCACCGCGTACAGCTGACCGTGGAATATCTAGCAGGGAAGAGATTTCTCAAACTGACTTATTGCATCGGTGCCACCCTATGGCAGTACCACACTTGAATTCCCCGAGCTCTTCAGAACAGCCTTTTCTTTCACAAATGTTTGTAAACCTGACTGCATGGCTAGGCGATTGATTTTATACACCTGTGGCAATGGACCAGAATGAAACATCCGAATTCAGTGATTAAGGGGTGTGTCCCAATACCTTTGTCCATATAAAGTATGTCAGACATACATATACACGCTCTCCCTAACACCACAAAAAGAACAGTGTGAGTCAGGAGAATCAAAAGCTTTTCAGAATAATTTCCTGAAAGATAAGAATGCATTTTAAACAGTTTGCAGTTCTATTTTCAGTGGATCACATGGACTTTGCACACAATACTACATATACAAACATGCCCTATTTAGAATAGACTTCATCAGCATAATGATTTCAAGGTCAGAGCATTGCTGTTTACCAGATAAAAGCTGTATAAACAGAGCACAAAATGCAGCTCATTATTTTGTTCGTGTTATTAGCCACAGCACCATAAAACGCACTTCCACAAAGCAAGTGTTGTCAGCTTGAAAGTATTATAAAATGAACACATTATAATCTCATAAATGTTCTGAATCTGTGGCCACAGAAGTCTTGCTTTGAGAAGCATACACAAGTCCAGTTGGTGGGGGTCCTGGCACCTATTGTCCTGAACACAGGATCAGGTTCTGGCCTAAATGATACATGGCTGTAAATTTTTACGGGCTGAAAAATGTGCCCGGGCAGAGATTATTATGGCTATGCAGTGTTCCTCTGGGGCAGAGATTATTATGGCTATGCAGTGTTCCTCTGGGGAAGAGATTATTATGGCTATGCAGTGTTCCTCTGGGGAAGAGATTATTATGGCTATGCAGTGTTCCTCTGTGGAAAAGATTATTATGGCTATGCAGTGTTCCTCTGGGGAAGAGATT
>JAODUD010000001.1:34002887-34012953 GCA_026784285.1 Stomatorhinus walkeri | reverse complement strand
GGGGGGGTGCGGGCAGAGAGCTCCACCATGGGCACCAAAGTCGACTATAAAGCTTGAGGGAATGGTACTGCCATGCTGTTTATTTCTCATCACTCCTTCAACATAAACTCACATTTTATTCGACCACCTGACATGCTGTTCCAATGAACCAATGAAGCCAAGCTTCTAGATACCCTCTGACAGGATGCACATAGTGCAGCAAGGAACGGTCAGGATTAATACCCAGCTGGCGTGCTTTTCCTTTCATGCGCCATCGATGCCCTAATAAAATAATCAGATTTCTTGTTAATTATTCCTTTAATAAGGTAGGAAGGAGAGCAATTTCCAAGCTCTTCGTAGTTCCGGCTTCAGGAACATTTTGAGGGATCATGTTGGAGATGAACATGTCCTACCTGCCCTGGCCTGTCCAGGACCCGCAGCACCACCAACTGGATCATGCCGCGCAGGTTCCCCTCCATGGACATGGAGCGCCGCAGCGTCTCCATCGCGTCGTGATTGGACCGGCCCACCAAAGGTTCCCCGTTGATGGCGATCAGCTGATCATTGACACGCAGCCGGCCATCCTGGAGAGGACAGAGAGCATGGCAGGGCAGGTCAGTGATAAGGAAGACAAGAAAGGAAAAGAGGGTTCTACAAGAAAAGCTAGAATCCAGGACGAATCTTACCATTTCAGTGAATGCATTTTTAATCATAATAGTCCAGAGCTACACATACAACATGAAAGCTGGCCGGCGTGGTTTGGAAGACACACATTCAGGAACCACAGGCCCCAGAAGCGGCCGCTACCACTGGCAAATGAGCTTTCCTTATGGGGGGGCCGGCGAGCAATCCAAGGCCTGCCTCCGAATCTCACCGGTACTCCGACATTACGAGGCATGCATATTACATGGAAAGTAAAAAGCCCTCAAGTTTATTGCCATGAATATTAATTGGTAACTCATAAAGAAGCCCTCAGATCTCAGTCTACTATCTGCAGGCTGATGCAGGGAAGCAGCTTCATAAAGTGTTTAAGTGGGAGACGAGAGCTGAGCTGGACTTGAAATAAATAAACGGTGCTCACACTGAGAATCACAAGTTATATGAGCTCGCAGTGGAAGTCTTTACTTCTATATAGTACTGATTACAATTTCAATCAGTAGAATTTCTGGTCCATAGTCATTTACAGCATTAGCACTTTGGGTTCATAATACTGTGGCTTTCTAAACATTATTTTCCCCTAGACATGACATTTTATATACATTTAAAAAGAGATTTCCTGATTTAGTTAGACAGTACCACAGTGCACTTCTTACTCAGCCCTTCCATTAGTACCTTATAATAGAAAATACATTTTTATAAAATCCTGTGATAGAAACTAAATAGCTATGCATTTGTTCAAATAATTCCCTGTAACGTGAAACAGTGCCATCGTCCCCAACGTCCTTTGAGACCCTGAAAGGATTATAATAAGTACAATGATCACAGGGAGCTGTATTCATTAGCTGCGATGGCACCAGTATCCATGGCACAGTCTTAATGGGACAGTAATAGGACTGTACCAGATAGACCCTCTAACAGAATCACAGGGATGAATGTGCGGAAAAACCGTCACTGTGAGACACAGCTCAGTGCATCTTGGGTTCCAAGCCCAAATTTCACACAGAGGCGTGAAACCTCATTCCATGGTCAGCTCCGCCACCTTTGTCGTTACATATTAGAAGGTCACAAGTCAGATTTCACGGAACTAAAACATTAAACACAGGTACACAAGGTCAGAAACAACTAAAGATCAGGCTGATCTGGAACCAGCCATTACTGGGTCAAAATGTTTGGTGGTGATTTAGGTTCATCAGTGTCTGTCCAAGACTTCCAGGTTGGAGCTTTTCACAGTATAAACTTACTCACTGAGTCTCTTGCCAATACACTTGTTAATATATCATGGCCGTAAAGACATATTTATGTTTAAAGATAAAATTTATGCTGCGCTAAGCAACAGGTAGGCTGTTGTTCTTTGTTAATCACCAAAAGGGGCTACGGAAACAGAATTCATCCAAACCAGAAATTTACTGACCATCTGGTCTCTGGGTGACCTGACAGCACCGCTTAGAGCTCCTAGGAGCATAAGCCAGTCAGCCTGGCTGAAATACGAGTGCAGACTTGTCTCCAAGCTCGTTCTTCTCACCTACAGTGGACAATGTGTCCGTCATAGAGGCACTAACTGGGCCTCTGCCGCCATGCTGACGAAACAGAGCATGTACCCTTGCTATCCGCAGGGAGTAGGCATCCCCTCCGCACATCCCGGATTTGGGTAACCCACATCTTCAGGAGATACTGAAGCTTCTCCCTCTACGCCGTAAATTATAGCAGGCATGGAATCCAGGGACAGGGACATCGCACCCACAAAATCTCAAGATGTTTCCTTCTAATTAGAAAGTTTTTAATTAGCAATAATGTGGCCGAGAAGGAGCTGTGGCATAACATAGGGGAGGTAGGGATAGAGGAAAGGCAGGGGGGAGGAAAGGCAGGGTACAGCTGACCCTCTAGTCTCCATCACAAAAACTGATAAGCTAGGTGCAGAATCCAGAGAACCATATACAAACATGCAACCTGCCAATCAGCCATACAAACACACAGACAGATAGAGACATAGACTCTAATGCAACCTCTCTCAGACTCTTCAGCAAGCAGCTCATTGGAAGGTTTACAGGTGTTCATTGGGGGGCCACTATGACCCCACACAGCTCTTATCTCCACACAGAAAAAGCATACAATGTGTTCAGCTAGAACTCCTTTCCTGGGTTAGCGTGAAGGGATGAAAGGGGGAAAAAGAAGAGAAAAATGGAGAAAACAGAAAGGAGGGAAAAGATCCAAGGTTTTTCAAAAACGTGGGAGAGAAGCGTGCAGAAAGAGAGAGGAGATGCAGGGGTACAGGGGCAGGGTGAAATACACCTGGAGTTACGGTAGTTTCGCCCTGAACTGGGGCCCAGGCAATCCGCTGAAAAATTAGTCATCCAATGACAGGGTCAAGGCAGCTAGCGGGGTGAGGTCAGAGGGCAGCGAAGACGCCACATGTTCTGCTCTGGGGCTAAGGAATCACCTCATAACAGAACAGGCACACAAAGAAGGTAAAGGGTTTGACTATACAACAAACTGCACCATTTCAGTCAGTCTGATATACAGAGGAACCTTCATTAATGAGAGAGGAGGTCAGCTCAGCACTAGGATGAGTGCCAAAAAAGGAACAGCACTATTCCTATAGAAATATTACAGCAACAGCAGAAGAATCATGGTGTTGACTAAGTTATGCTAACAAATATGGAAAACAGCTCGGTGTCTGACAGATTGGAAGGGATCGGTTTATAATCCAGTATGAAAGAAAGGAGACCCAAACGCAATGTGCACACTGTCATACAGTTTCCCTCATATCACAAGCCAGGAAGATTATGCTAGAGATCAGCCAGAGAGGATTAGAACCCTACACAAAAAGGCAATTTAGGGATTTAGGGGCACACATTGACCTGGCGTCTCCATGTTATTGATTACGTTCCTGGTGCCAGTGGTGCAGTTTCAGCAGTGACCTCTGACACCGGAAGCACATCAGACCACTGAGACTTTTACTAGATGCTGATGTGACTCAGATGCTTTATTTAAAAAAAAATCTAAGGTATTATTCTCTTTGTTGACATTTGTGTAATTCTCCCAGTGTTGGGCAGGACCCCTGACCAGGAAACGCACCTGGCAGATGGATGGAGAGATAGATTAAAAATACATAGAGTGTTTGTTCGTACGGCTAGTGTGTCTGAGAGAGCCCACAGCCATACCTTAAAGGCTGCCCCTCCGTGGATGATGGACTTGATGAAGATGCCCAGATCTTCTCCCGTCTCCCGGGATTTGTTCCCCTTCAGGCTCACACCGAGGCCAGCAGAACCTGAGTCGTTCAGGGGGACCTCAAACATCAGCTGCTCCTTACCCTCCATCATGAGCGGAGCAGCAGCCTGCTCGCCCTTCTGTGGGTGTGTGAGAGAGAGAGAGAGAGAGCGAGAGAGATGGGAGCCCAGGGGTCATTTCATTTAAGCACAGACGAGGCAGCAAAAAGCACATTTGTAAATGAAGTGTTTTAACCTCTTCATGCCAGAAGCTTCAGAGGTTTCTTGGTGGATTGATTATGTATAAGATTCCCCTCACAATTATTCATGGGGCTCACTTTACTCAGGCTCATTTCATCGAGGTCTTTATCTCCACGCCTTCCTCTCCATAATCACAACTGTATCATCTTAACACCTGAAGCCAGATTTTTCACCCAAATGAAAGAGAGGAGGAAGGCAAAGATAAGAGTGTCATATTGCGCGTGACGCTGAGGAAAGCCACCCCTTTCTCGTCTCCAGGGAAACTGGCCAAAAATGAAACTTCATTGTTGGGGAAAATGCTATTCCTTGGGAAGCCAGAAAGGCCAACAAAAGCAAAAGTTATTCAAATGAACATTTTAAGTCTGAAAGATATATTAATACACTATAGCACTGTATGGCAAGACAGGTTACATGTCATGTTCAGAGGAGACACGACACATTACTAGTACTGATAACAGCACTTAAAGGCAGACAGACAGGCAGGCAGGCAGGCAGAGAGGCAGGCAGGCAGGTAGACAGAGAGGCAAGCAGACAGAGGCAGGCAGGCAGGAAGGCAGAGAAAGAGGCAGGCAGGCATAGAAAGAGGCAGGCAGGCATAGAAAGAGGCAGGCAGGCAGGCAGGTAGGCAGAGAAAGAGGCAGGCAGGCAGACAGACAGGGAGGCAGGCAGACAGAGAGAGAGCGAGGCAGGGAGACAGAGAGAGAAGCGAGGCAGGTAGGCAGGAAGACAAAGACACAGGCAGGCAGACAGATTGATCAAGTCATCCTACCTTTACCCATATTAAAACGCACCCAGACAGCCACAGGAGTGCTATGTGAAATAGAGAGTAAGCCAGATGCGATTCAGCAGAGCTGCGAAAGGACAGAGAGCCCAGCTAAGGGTGTGCCTCTCTCAACCACAAGGTGCACCATGCAGCTCCTGCAGCCTCATCTCTAACCCCTGCAGGCCCCCATTGGCTGCAGCACATATCACTGCCTTCAGTAGCCACATGCTGTAACAGTAGTGCACTTTTAAACTAAGGATCATATTGCCTCAGAGTGGATGTGGGTGGATTTACAGAGCCAACGATTGCTATCATTAAAAGGTTTAATTTGGTGCCCACGAGCACTTAAATATCACTTTCCATTTTTCCGCTTATGTTTATCTTGACATTTGCTGGGCCGAGATGCTGCAATCGAAATCTGAGAGCAGAACGCTTGAGGATTGCGTGTCCACTGGGTCGCCAGTGACACCCCAGTACTGCATGAAGGTGTCACATACCCCTCCCCCCACATCTGTGTGTGCAAGCAGCCCCCCCCCCCATATTTATCACAGCATTAACCCCAATTATAGGCATTTAATCTGCCACTAGCTGATTTGCGCTCCCTTCCAGACAGGAGCCCATGTAGTAGCCCAGGTTTCTCCTCCTCCAGTGACACCCACATCGTTGTGCAAACCTCATACACAAAAACCCACTGGTAATACAGCCAGGATAATGAAAATAATATTTAACATGGAGACTGCTTCAGTTGCCATTAGTCATAAAACAAAAAATAAGGACACCACTTTCTTTATTACTGTGAAGTTCTGGTAATTTTACCCATTACAATTTTTCATCTGTCAGACTGTCATAACCAGTACAGGTCCAGCTCCATCCCCTAACCAAAGGACAGAGAGAATCTCTCACACACTTTAATGTCGCTTTCAGTGATTGGCTGAACACTGCGTCATTATAATTCATCTTATAGAGGAATGTTTCACGCCACATTGTTTAGACGTATTCTTCTTCAAAATCGCACGTTCCAGTAAATATTGTCAAAGTGAAATAGTGTCTCAAGTAGAAGTCTAATAATTTATCTCTGTTTCAGTGGAGATCTGCACAGTGGGACCTAGTCATCAGTCCAAAATGAAAAGTGTTTCATCTTCGCAGTCTACAGCCCTTAATGTTATGCCTCCACAGCTGGCTGTATAATTTCTCAAACAACCAGGACTTTTCGGTTGAGGTAATACTAGCTAATATTCCAAATCTAGTTGATGTACTTCCATTTTCTGGTATTGATTACTTATGGCTGTGTTTGTCTGATGGCATATGGATGCCATGCCATTAGATCAGTTAGTATTACATCAGTCAATCAAGCATTTCAATCTGCCCGGCCCTGTAACTGCAGTGCATGGCCTTGTCTGTGTTCTTGATTGCAGTGGGAGGGATCAAACAATCTGGCTTCCGCCTGTTTGACTGCAGCTCGTCTTAATCTAAAAGGACGTAAAGCGTGTGACAAACAGACCCTTTCTCAGATGACAAGGAAAGTGGCCCAGGATAGGAATCACAGATGGACCGGACCTGTAAGAGGCCCAGAGGGAGGGAGCCGTCTTAAGGAATGGCCTCATCCCCCTCTCTGGGGTTTTCCCAAAGATGACATTTGTGGTGGGTCAAAGGTCAGAGGGCCTAGCACACTGCCATGGCCTGTGGCCAAAGGAGGACAATATCAAGACCCCAAACAAGGCCCAATGGATCCCAGCCTTCATAGTGCAAAAAAGGGGAACATGTAACATATGAATGGGCCGACTTCTGTTTTCAATTCTTACTGCTTCATTTACACAGCAAAACATGACCCTTTAATTCTGTTAATGCCAGCCATAAACAAACGTAGGAGGAATCGATATTCATTTTAACGGTGAGCCTGAAAGGCAGATTTTGAGATAAGGTAGAGGGTATAAGCATTCACACACGTGAACACCAGCCACTCGTGACATGCCAGTCCGACTCCCAAAGTCACACACAACTGCCCACTGATGTCCCCATCCTACTCAAGGATGTAGAAAACTAACCCATGGGGGATTCACAAAACAGGCACGCGTGAATTAATGGAGACTCTAATCAGCCACCAAGCTCAACGACTTGCTACGATGTTTGGACAGCTGCTATCCTGTTTGTGCACAGTAGCTGTTTAGCAGATGTGGCGATAAGTGAGCAGATCCAGGTGTCTGTGAGATACTGGGGGGCCCGATACACCCTCTCGCCAACAGTCCGAACCGAACCCCGAAAGGGGTGGGGTGCCAGGAATGGCTAAAGCGGCTTACTGGGCAGAACAACCAGGCCCGTCGTCTCATTAAAAGCCCCCGTTAAGCCTTGACGACTGACAGCCCATCCAACAAAAGGAACTGGTTGTTATTGTGCTTTGAGGAGACTTGGGAAGGCGTCGTGAGGTGGGCAGGAGGTGATAACATGCACCCTCTTTGTCACTCAGAATTAAAATGAGCCTTTCAAAGCAGTGGATTAAAGGTGTGAGCGACATTCAATTAAGATGAGATCTGCGGCTCTTAGAGCCGGAGCGGCATCTCCACTGGACCGTCACACGCAGCCAGAGAGCAGCACCTATTAATCCCCCTAATGGGCCCACATCTCCCTCCCAGTGGGCATCAGCCAGGAGAAACACCAGCATGCCCAGGATCCTGCGCCTCATCCGTCACCCTGACAACTGCCGTCGTTTCCATAGCGGCCAACGTGAAGATGTCACACGCTACCCGTCTCCCGCGCAGGACGAGGACAGCAGGAAACCTAATGCAGCCATGAGATAGGTTGCACGATCTCGGCTGCCGGAGGTGTGACTGGATAGCCTCGCCCACGGTGAAGGGGACACTGGGCGATTCTCCACACGCAGCACTTCTGGCGACCGACACCGTTACCACGGTGGAGAAACGGGCTCCTTTCCGTTTCAGCGACGCCCTCCGCACCAAGCGTCTGCTGACACCAATGACAGAAAACTGCTGACTGCAAATCACAAAAAAAAACTTCTTAGGCTGCTCTTTCCAAGTTAATTCAGGCTAACATGCGGCGAGCCGACAACACAGAGGTCACAGTGTCCAGGAGTCTGTCCCACAGAAACACCATGAGTAAGTGACAGCAATATAGAGCAACGGGTCAGGGCAAGATCACGGAGCTTTTCCTGCCAGAACCTCCTCGGCTACGAATTCAACTGTTACTTTGATAATATCTAAACATACAATTTTAAAACTGGCCAAGACTCTACACAAGGCACCGAGAGGGTGCGGCGTGGGGGCACAGATTGGGTTTCAAGGGGCTTATGTTGCACGCCCAGTAAACAGCAAGCATGCACTAATTCGTGTGGATCGATTGGTTGTAAGGAGAGCTGCCGCTGACTGTCCCCACGAGGGCTGTGCCAGCACTGCTGCCCGCTGACTGTCCCCAAGCGCCGTCCTCCTCAGGACCAGTGCCACCTGGGAGGCCGGCAGTCACGCTACGCTGCTGCAGAGAAGAGGCCAGCTTATACCAATATCTCCGGCTATACGTGTCTACAGCCACTGCTCATTCTTCTGGTTTTCCATGAGCTGTGGGGTTCTCCATTTCGACAGTTACATTGACTCTCAACTTGGCGTTCTAAAGAGATCCACACAATGACATATTGAAAAAATGTGTCACATCAACAACACGGTAACGCTGCCAGCTGCAATGGTGAAAGAACAGTGAAGACGGGGATTTCTGTGTGCTACAATCAAGAAATACTTTTCGAAGAATCCGGATCATGTTGTAAAATGGATACATTGAGAGCCAAATCATTTCAAATGTTTCACAAAGCAGCTAATGAGCATTTCTGATGCCCGAGACACAAGCCAGGCTAGCACTCCTGTCTTCCAGGGAGGCCATCACACAAGACAGGTTTACAGTCACATCGACATTCTACACAAACAATATGGCATGCACTCCATTGGCTGCTAAAAGATGATGGCTCCTCCTTCTGGGGGGGGGCGGAGCCTGGAAGAGTCAGCAAAAAAGCAGATACGTCACGCAACCTTGAGTCTCCTCAGCGCTAGTCACTGACGCCAGGACGCAGAAATCTCAGCGAGTGATGAAGACTCTGATGAAGTATCCATTTATAAAAACACACCCCTGTCCACCATTTCTGCGTTCTCCATTCCAGCAAGCATGTGGCACTGCATGATAGGTGTGCGGTCGCCTAGCGGCTGTCATTTCATCGATGCGTGGGAGAATGGCAGGCAGGGAGGTTTCAGCTGTCGGTCACGTACACACTGTCACGCAAGAACAGATGGCGAGGGAGAAGCAGGACAGGCAGCGGCCTCCATTACACCCTCCTTACTCACAGCACAAATACCGCCAATGAAAGCCCGCTCATTTTAGGAAAGTTTTTCTACAGAGTATCAGCGGTTCAATTACCCAGCTAAGCTGCTAAATCCCCCTCCCATGAAACATGCGCACAACCACACCAGTAGGCATTCTGCGTATATATACACACACACAGGCTGAATCCATCCACAATCATTCATCAAAAGGAGGCTATTAATGCCTGGTGTAGATGGAGTTTGCGTTCTTCAGTCACCTTTCCCTACCTTCCTTATTCAGGAATCAGGCAGGATCAGAAGGCTACAGCTCTCTCATAAGAATCACTTACACACCAGCAGTGCCCATGACAGGGCAGGAAAAACCTAAACAGACACAAAACTAGTATACACACCATCTGTAAAAAGGTCACCGCCAAAATACCCGGCATGTATCTGGAGTCAAAGCTAGTAGCTGTATAATGTGGCATAAATGGAAGATGAAGAGGCAAAGGCTGCTGGTGTGAGAGAAGAGAGCATGATAACACAGGGCCTTGTTTACATCATCACTGAAGGTCTAGGCTGAAGAACGGGGGCTTCTACTTCAGATTTCTCTTTTACAGCTGGTGAGAAACGCCTTCTGAAATCCATAAGACCGGTATGCTTTCCCAGAGATGTGCAGCCTTTGTGAGAGGCTTTAGCTGCGTTTGCATGTGCGCCGTCTGGAGGTGTCAGAGCCCGATGCAGACAACCAAGCTTAAGCGCCCTGTCTCCCCGAGGGCCAATGGCTGCGCAGGATTCCCGCCGCATGAGCCTGACGTCACATCCTCTTTTCAGGCCAAGGTTTCTGCTCGGCTGGAAGCGACAGTCAGCTCCCTGGTGGGGGGGGGGGGGGGGGGGGGGGG
>JAODUD010000001.1:33972898-33987336 GCA_026784285.1 Stomatorhinus walkeri | reverse complement strand
CCAATATGTGCACAGAGCTCCAGCTAATAAGTTAAAAAATGAACTACCTACAAGTATACTTCCTTCCACCTTTACCATGCGCTAACTAGATTTCTTTCTTTATATGGGCCAAGACCAGTCAACTACCTCAAGAGTTACAACCTCTGCTAGTAGCTAATATGATGCAGAAATATTTACTAATGTGTCATTTGCAACACATCATACAGCATTCAAAGTACACATTTTAAATGGAGTGGCTCTTTTAAGGGCTTTAAGTGCCCTTGCTTCACTGGGGCTTTGATGAACATAGCTTCTTTATACAGTGAACAGGGTTTGGCTCTACAAGGAACTAGGTCTTCTAAAGCAGAAACAACCAATATATAATCAATTACACTAGTAGCTCAAGCTTCATTTAAAGACCAACCTCGGTTAACGTAATAAAAACCATAATGATAAATAAAAATGTTAAGATTCCATATTAAACATACCACATTTAAAAATCTGTCACTGTCTCAATGATGCAACACCATCTAAAACTTTGTTCAATCTGCATTTTAGCACCTCTATGCTATCTTGCTCTAATGCAGAAATTACAGATTATGGGAGGCTATTAAAGCCATGCTGTTCACTTATATGTTTCATCATTAAACATTGGCAAAATTTTATCAAGTGCTGATCCAAATGAGCTGCCCACACAATATTACAAGGAAGAAACAACTAGGGCAACCAAAGACAGCATCACACGAGTCCCTCCAGCAGGGGTTAGAGTCATATGCTCACTAAAGCTCACCTCCTCCACCCCAGAACATGCATGGCAGCAATAACAGTGTTAATGCCTATAAACATTGAGATGCTGAGCTACAGGACCTCACAAGGCCCTGTTGGAGATTACAAGTATGCCAGAAGATACCGTGTGGAAAATACATTCTTAAAAGTGTTAAAGCCAGCTGACATGTGACACAGAACACATTCACAGTCTAATTAGCAGGATCTGAAGGTCTCCCTGAGGAACACACCATTAATGACCTGAGGTGCAGCAAGAAGATGGTTACATAAATTCACAAGCTTAGAAATGACTGAGGCACAGGAACCATTCAAAATCTTGCACACAGGTTGAAGTACAAATAACTTTCCACTAGAATGGTCAAGTGTGAATGCCATCTAACACATCTGCACTATGAAGAAGATACTGATCAAGCAGCCAAGCGAACTTCTTAGGGAATATCAAATTTGCATTCCTTCAATAACCCCTAGGCAAAGGCAGCAACTATGGCATATTTTAACATGGCAAGCATAAAATTACTGAATTTTAGATGCAGGGGTACTCTGGTAATCTTTGGACTTCATTTTTATGATGTAGGTAATGTTCTTTCCAACAGTCAAAACTATCAGAGAGCTAGTAGGGTCAAGCCTGTTGTGGATTGGAGGTAGTGTGGTGCCTGCTGCATGACTGCACTAGGGTCGCAGTTTGAGGGAGCCCATCTGGGTAGAAGCGTGGAATGTCTTGTCTCCCTAGCAAGATGACCATCTTCCTCTGCTCTCAGGGGACCTTTGCAAATTCTGCATTTCAATGGCGCCACTCTCTGAGGTATGCAGGCCAGGGAGTGACCAGATCTCTGTAGATTTTTGGTCTGGTTGCCATACTGAGGGAGTAGCTGCTGTTGCGGCAGATCGGCTCCTGACGATGGCGTCTGATGTCACTTGTTTCAATGAGCGTATTGTGAGGCTCAGACTAACGCATTCCTTGGGTGTCTTGTCTGCTGTCTCAGTGCATGCTCCAACCGTGGTGAGCGATGTTCTCATTGAAAGAAACATTTTATACTTCCCTCAGTGGTTGATGGGTGCCCAAGAGGTGACACTCCCCTGGTCATGGGTGACTTCAATGCAACCACTGGCATTGACTATGAAGATTGTGTCAGTCCCCATGGGTCAGGTGACTTGGGTGAAAGTGGCTCCATGTTCCTTGACTTTGTGAAAGGTCACGGGCTGTGTGTTGTTGGATCCTGGTTCCAACGCCCTGAGCCACATTGTTGGACTTGGTACTCCAATACTGGTGGTGCGGTGAAGGACATTGATCACATCTTCACAGGCAGATGCTCGGGGGCTCCTGCAGAACTGCAGGGTCTACAGAAGTGCCCAGTTTGAGAATTCGGACCACAGACTTTTTGTTGCTACTTTAAAGATTCAACTTAGATCCATAGTCTATCACAAACTAGGAGAATGAGGCTGGACTTGGCTAGACTCCAAGTTCAAGTTGCTTCTGATGAGTCTGCATGCAGCTTGTGTAAGGAATTTGCAGATTTGGGTGTGACCATAGTAGTTTATGGCTATTGAAAAAACCTGAAATTTGCCTCGGGCTTAACTTTCAGTTCTTTTGAAGAAATTTTGGCATCGCGGCTAGGCTTTCACTTGCTTTCTTACCAGTAACTGGAGCAGTCTGGTTATGCACCTAAGAAGTGTTCCCTCAATTGCATCCAAGGACTAAGGGTTCTCATCAAGCGCAAATATGAATATTGGCAGAGGGTCTTTACAGCCTTTGTCAATTTTCGTAACGTGTTTGACTCAGTGGTTTGACTAAGTGGATCAAGGTGCCCTGTGGGACATTTCAAGACTTAGTGGGATCCCCCTGAAGTTGCTGGACATTATAATTATAGCCGGCCTGTACACTAGTACTGAGGGCTGTGTAGCGTGGAGGGAGAACCTGCGTGTTCTTCAATTGATTCTGGGGTTCGCCAGGGTGTATTCTTTCTCCTACTCTCTTCAATGCTTGCATTGACTGGGTGTTGGGTAGGATCATGGGGTCCAGCGGCTGTGGAGCATCTGTTAGTGAAGAAAGATTTACTAATCTTGACTTTGCCAACAATGCTGTGATCTTCGCAGAGTCAATGGAGGTTGTCATCGGGGCTCTGGAATGACTGAGCAAGAAGTCTGAGCATCTGGAATTGCGAGTGTCCTGGAGAAAAACTAAGATCCAGGCCTTTAATGACTTGTTAGGGAGTCATCAGTAGTGCGTCTGTCTGCAGGAATAATGTTGACCTTGTCAAGAGGTTCACTTACCTCAACAGCAACATTCATGTCTCTGGTGACTTCCTATGAAGTAACTATATGGATAGGGAGAGCATGGGGGGGGTCATGATGTCACTGGAAAGGGGTGTGTGGTACTCCTAATATCTTTGTGAGAGCACAAAGGTCCAAGTCTTGGTGTATGGCTGTGAAACATGGACACTATCCAGTGAGCTGAGCTGAAGGCTGGACTCCTTCGGTACTGTGTCTCTTAAGAGTCCTTGGGTTTCGCTGGTTTGACTTTATGTCAAATGAGTGGTTGCTAGAGGAGTCCTGAATGAGGCACATTACCTGCATTGTAAGGGAGCGTTAGTTACGGCACTACGGCCATGTGGCGTGTTTCCCTGAGGGTGATCCGGCTCGCAGGATCCTCACTGCTGAAGACCCGACTAGCTGGACCAGGCTAAGAGGACACCCACACAGCACCTGGCTGAGATAGATGGATGGCCATTTCCGGAGAGAGAGACTGGACCATGTGTCTGCCTGGGGGGTGACCAGCTTGGATCCCAAGGCATTTCATTATGTGGTGGGTGCAGCAATGCCCCACATCAGTGCATGCTCCCCAACCTGACCTGACCTGTGATGTTTAGTGGGATTCAGACACCCAACTGTCACCATGTGATACAGCAGCTGACCCAAATCATTTGAGGATTCTCTCACACTGACCTCACTGCATATCTGGCTGACTTGAACATCTTCAACAGTATTGGCAATCAAATCAGAACAGCCAGAGCTGACTGATGACATCTGCAGATCTAGTCACTCCATCCATTGCATAAAATCTCCTTTACATTGCTTTCAAAGCCATCCATTCATTAAAATTTGCCTGACTGTTAATTCACAGATCAATGACAAAGAGGACACTATCATGCACAATAAAAGCTTTCATCCAATGCCACATCTAAGAATTACAATTTCAATCTGGCTTGCTTTTACTAAGATTTTTTTTCTGATGTCAACACTGACAAAGTACCACAGAGCTCTATACTACTTTCAACGTGTTTAAGAAACAAGAATGTCAAGATACTCAGGCTTGAAGTGGCAGCTGTTTAAAAAACAAAAAAGGAATTTATTACCACTTCACAGACAATAAATACCATTAAGCTCTCACAGATTACAACTGACCACTGCCTCATCTGTAGCACCACTGCCAGGAATGGAGGAGCCACTGCAATACTTTAAGGATAAAAAAATTCTTCTTCTGGTCCAAAATCCAAAAACCATTAAGACCTTATTTCTTCCCACTGCCCATTGATCACAACGCAAATGGTAGAGGTAACTGTGGGGAAAACCAGTGGCCTCTTCAACTAACTGGTGGCAGATAATTTGCTGGGATGAATGGGCAGGAGACTGGACAAAGAAAGCAAGAAGGGACTACTATACGCAGGCTGGGGTAATGTAAACGTGCGGCTGGCCAGTGTCCAGACCAGTGAGAAATGTGTACAATCTGAGCAGATCTTTAACAACCCTTCTTTACTTCTGCTCAAAACGTGCCACAAAACAACTCAAACAAGCCCTTTCTGAGCTTCCCCAAACTGATCTAGTGTTACATGGATGGAAGGGCCCATTAGAAAGGTCACACATACAGTCACACTGTCACACGCATGGCTCCACCCCCCCACGTGTGATACCTGCCAGTTTAATTAGCCCCAGTTGAATTTTCAGACAGTGCTCCAGAAAGGCATGTTAGAGATGTTTGAGAGAGCAGCCACTGTACTACAGTTATTTGTGAGGTAAGTTCTTCTTTGAGATTAATCTGACAGCATCTCTGCGTGAGAAATGGGCTCCCCCCCACCAAGGGGAAGCACAATAAGAGAGTGCACGTGTGGTCTAAGTGGTGCGTAAATGGCACAAAATGTACACTTTGAGTGCTGCCTTTCAATGCCTACGGATTACAGTTAAAAAGCAAGTCTGATAACACTGGAACAGCACAGTATGTATGCAGAATTACAGAAGTCACAACATAACTGGATGATAGAATCACTATAGAGAAGTTCTGGGTTAGAAGCCAAGCTTCAGAAAGACAGAAAAAGTGAAAGAATTCATGCTTTGAGTAAATTTGGTCGCTTTGTAAGCAAGTAAGTAAGTAAATACGTCCCAAGAAAAAGACACTTTCAAAACACAATTCAAGTATACAAAGCAAACAAATATCCTTCTTCAGAGGAACACCGACAGAGCTCTGCTAAATCTCACAAACACGGCTGACATTAGCTCCACACTGTGGCCTGACCTGTGGTTCAACAAGCCAGGCATTACCCAGCAACACCATCTCCATTGGGGGCACAAGTCCTCTAGTCTGGATTTGTACCTAGCCTGGTCTACAGAATGACCACCTAGGGCCCAATCAGATGACCACAGGGGTCCAATCATAGGCCATAAACTCCCACTGCTCTGGTTCAGACCAAATAACAACAACATTATTCCTCAAGAGATTAATCTAGTACCACAGAAATGCTTTTAATTGGCCATGAAGGTTCAAAAGGGATTAACTATAATAAGAACACAGTGGAAAAAATAGCCAAAGGAAAAAATAACTGTAGAGCAAACAATCAGAACAGTATTAAAACACCATTCTGCTAGAAAATGACCAAGTTATGCTATTCATCAAGATACATTTACGTTTTTCTGCTCTCAGTTTCTACATATTTAAGGCAAGATCACTTCCACTGCTAACAAAATACAAATGCACCCACGTACTGCAAATTAATGCTGAGGAGTCTTTAATATATTTATTTTTCCTCAGAGAACATGATGAAAGTGAATGATTAACAGCCTCATCTTTGTACATGATCAGCTAAGACGTTCATGATTTAAAGCTGTCATGTAGTCTATTTTCTTAACTCCACGTGGGGGATCATCAAATCTTGCCAACGAGTCATCTGAGTCATTAGAAATTATTCATATATTCAAAGCAAAACTGTCTGAAAAAATCATTTTAATTCACCATACATCATTTAAATTTCTAGGCTTAGGCCACGGAAACCACATGAAAGGGGAGCAGAAGAGAATCCAAGGCAGAAACTGTGATCAGACACCTGACTAAACATGAGCGATCCCACATCCTACTGCTCAGTCCCGGGGGCCACCTCTCACACCACCAGGGACTTTAGAGAGCCATTGAGCCAGAATACGGAGCACCTTCTTCATTAATCAGCAGCGTGTGTGTTTGGGACAGGGAGCAGGTCAGGCAGGCGTCACCGGCGTTTAGAGCTCAGCAGACAATCGGCCCAAATATGAGGTAAAACAGGGAAGGCACCACTGCTGCTAAGTGACATAGAGGCCTCAGAGACGGCCGAGTGGGAAGGACGCAGCTGCGAGGAGCCTGGAGACAATGAGCAGACAGCAAAACAACCACTCTGAGAATGAGCGATGAATTGACAAACAAGCAGGGGGCAGAGGGGGGCAGGGGCCTGCGGAGGCGGGGAGGCTGCGTAGACCTTCTTCACAGGACCTTCCTCCCAGTTTCCTGGAGAAATGCCCCAGGCTGCATATGTAGATCAAAATAGAACATTACCAGGCTGGCCACTCTAGGCTGAAGCAGTCCTGGCCCAGCAGACAGACAGCAGCCTGCTATGTTCAAAGCTCAAAGGGAAGCCGTGCCCGTCATGTACTACACCCGCTCGGAGGCACTGCTTACTGTCACCCGACCCCCACAGGATGTGTCCATTTGGCTCCGCCTCCAAATCAAGCAAAGAGAACAAATGCCAGCATTAATCAATCCCCTTTCAACAACAATGAAAGATCACAGCGATGGAAACGGCCAACACTCTCAGCTCTGACTGACAGTATTTAACTATCAAGACACCATTTTATTTTTTTTTAATCAGACATGTTTTATATGCCATTTACACAAGTGCAGATACACTAGAATGCTTCTCTCACTCACCCAAGGGCCCACAGACATGTGACTGTTCTGAGGCCGGGACGCGAACCGGCGACCGTCTGATCACAGGCACAGAGATTTATGGAAGCTGTTACAGAAATCCTGCTCGTCCTTATCTAGATGCACCCTAAGACATCTGATAATACATATGCATGCAGCTGCTCATGTGACACGAGTGAAACCTGCCGTCTACGAAAAAGCGTGATGGATGTCTGGGAGAAACTGACGCACACATCGGCCTCCAGTCCCGCGGAGAACACACCTCCTTACTGGCCTGACACGACTCCTGTCACAGGAGCGCAGGAACCGCACACGAGCGCATTCTCATTCAGACAGGTATGAGGCTGAGCACCGGCCGGGTGCATTCAGCACATTAACGCAGCTCCTCTTAACACACTGAACATAACAAATGAAAAAAAACAGCCCACAATGAGCAGAGTGGCAATCAAAAGAGACCCCATCTGTTACCACCCAGTCCATTAACCAGGACAGAGAGAGAAAGTACGCTGTCTACAGAGAAAAATGAAGGCACACGTTCTGCACGTACCAGTAAGGGACTGGTGATCTCTCACTAACCCATAGCTCTATTTGTTACGCGTCTGTACTCCAACAAACTGAAGGGTAGCAGGCTGCTACCTGCGTGTGGGACACAGAGAGCCCCCGAGAAGGCAGAGGCAGGTGGCTTCCTCCATTCCCACTCTCTGCCTCTTACGCCCCCCCGCCATCTCAGTCCCCCTCATCACTGCGTGCTCACCGGGGGTGACGGCCTTCCATCTAGATCCTCCAGCTGGGAGGGCCCTGCTTCAATCGTGGGGCCAATGGCCGACTCACTGCTGCTCCTCACCATGAGCGGGGTATCTGTGGGGGGGGAGCAGAAATACGAAAGGTCAGAAGGTAAAAGCTATTTCTCTCCATTGTCCATAGTTAAGCCTATAGATTATGCCAAGGGGAAGTACTTTGAACAACAGACTAAGAATTACAGGTGAATGGCTGTTATTTTCTCTTATTCTTAATGTTACAGTGAGCCAGAGACAACCTTAATGTTTATTATTATTATTATTACTACATTACAGAAGCATATGGTATGTTATAATGCAAGTGTTCTTCCTTCCCTCCAGAGAAAAGGCCATAAATGAAAGGGTCGCTGGCGTGGTGTGTGGTCCCAGTCGGCGCCACGCTTGTAGATCCCTCACCCGCCCCCTCTGCCCCCCCATGTAGCGGTGCAGCATGGGACACCCCCAATGGGGAAAAGTACCCAGCGTCACAGAGGCAGGAGCAAGGTGCACTGAGGAACAGAGCCACTCAACATCAGACAGCCAGGCAGGCAGGCAGAGAGTGCAGGCTCAGGTGTACAGGCCATTCGGAGATGGGCGTTAGGGCAGAACCCTTCCGTGGGCCCCAGCTAGAGGGTGGGAAAATAGGGCAGAACCCTTCCGTGGGCCCCAGCTAGAGGGTGGGAAATTAGGGCAGAACTCCTCCATGGCTTCGGCTCATAGCTGGCCATTAGGGCAGGACCCCGGCATGGCACCATCTCAGGACTGGGTATTAGATCAGAATCCTTCCAGGGGCCCTGCTAGGGGCTGTGCATTCGGACAAGACCCCTGCATGACACACTCAGGACTGGGTATTAGATCGGAATCCTTCCAGGGGCCCTGGCTAGGGGCTGGGCATTAGGGAGAACCCCACTACTGGCAAGCAAAATTAAGAGGAACAAAGTCAGATATGCAAAACTGGCTCCGGACAAAAAGGCTACGCAGAAAGGTACAAACAAAGCTGTAGAACTTGCTATACTGTACTACGGACAGTTCACATATTAAACTAATTTCTTTTTTGCTTTTGTTCTTTCCCAGATAAACTAGATAATTCCAGCAGAAGAAGCAGCCACCATCTACCACTCTCTTGAGCTATATTAGGTAGAATGGGCCACCCAGTTAACCCACCACCACACTCAGATGGGCTGGCCCCAGGACGTACTAGTCAATGACACAAACACCTCCCACAGTAGAATTAAAGGTTACTCTGATAGCTTATAGCTTCAGGCTGTAATAAACGGCCTTTAACTAATAACTAATTACTCTGGTGATCTCAAAAACAGACTCCAGGAATCTGGTCCAGGTCCTGCAGCTCTGCAAGGTGCACAAGTTTTGCATGTGCCCTTGTTTTATTAAAGTCATTATTTGCAGGGAAAGTCACCTCACCTGGTGTTTCAGCTGTGAAGCAGGTACAAATTAAAATATATTTCCCAAAATCTACAGGGCTGTAGTTTTCAAGGACCAGGGTTGGCCAATGCTATAATATAGGATGTATACTATAGTTAATATCACATAAAAATAGTGTTTAAATTTCATGAACATTACATTATATATATATATGCTTTTTCATAGACATGAAAGCATTGCTTAGCTGTAACATGTGAAAACATTCAACTTCTATCAAACTTAAGAAGCACAGACTATATAAAAAGCTTTTAGCTGAAAACATTCGTGACCTGAATCTTTTGACCTCTGGCTAGTCTTATGTCACACACACACAGACACACACGCACGCACGCACGCACACAGACACACACACAAACCTTGTTTTACATCAGTCCTGACAGCCAATGATGTGAACTGTACATGGGATGGCAGAAACATGCCTAGACTGCAGCCATTAAAAGGCTTCGAAGGCCCACATGCCATCTTAAAAGCAACCCAGTATACCAATATAGAAGAGCTCTTAGGATTGCTTTTAAATCTTATACACCATTTACCAGTTCGATATGAAAACTATATATAAATCACCCTCCATCATTTATTCTCCCCCCTCTGCTTGAACAATATTTCCATTTGAATCTGACGCCGTTAAACGAAGCCAACACTGAAATAACATGCCTGCACAGCACTACAGTTCTTGGAGCGAAGTGGAGGGAGTAATGGAAAGAACGCCACTGACAGCCCCTTCACGCATGTGGGGTGATGCGTGGCACAGTGGGTGAGCACTCTGTGGCCGCTAGCAAAATGTCACCGCAAGGCCCTTAACCCCAGTTCCTCCAGGGACCGTCTGACCCTGCTCCTCAAATGTACATCACTTTGGGTAAAAGTGTCTGCTTTGAAGGCGACACAGGTGACGCTACGCCGCGGTCACCTTTCCCACATGCACACGCTCCTCATTCGCTGAGCCGTCATATTCGCTGCCCCTCTTTATCGTCATCTTCTACATTCTGATTTACGCTCTGCGGCCCACCTACACAGCCGCCAGTATGCCGGGTCATTGTGACAGATCGAACCCCACTCAGTGGGGTCAATGGGTAAAGGTTGTCTGTGTCACGCAGGATTTAGTGTCCTACTTTAAGTACCCTCCCAGGGGAGTCACTATTAAAACTAACACAAAAGCACAAGGTGAGGGGGGGCTCCCCTCCTCCTACATTCCACAGCCTCACAATGACAACATACGTACATTAGTATTCGTCAGCCGCAAAGCACATCTTAATTACTGACCTCAGAACTAAAGAACATAACACATAATTACAGAGCAGGTCAGCAATTAATTATGCAGCTGAATATAAACTGCCTGTAGTTAGCTAAAACCGAAAATAGCGCACACTTCACAACATTCCCATTGACATAAATATAGCACTGTAAAAATAGGATATTGAAGGAGATGACTAAATGTTCTGAAGTCGTCTGAGTGTCAGAATGAAGGAGAGGGTGACAGGCACATTGCAGCACAAGACCGCAGTCTGCCCCGGGCCTGCAGAGCAACGCAGCATCTGCCCCGGGCCTGCAGAGCAACGCAGCATCTGCCCCAGGCCTGCAGAGCAACGCAGCATCTGCCCCAGGCCTGCAGAGCAACGCAGCATCTGCCCCAGGCCTGCAGAGGTTAGCAGTTAAACAAACTGGAGAAACTGCTGCATTAGTAAACACAGCTGGGAACAGCAGACCCCTCCTATGGGTCAGGTGACAAGATGCAGCTGGAACAGACTGCGACCTTCTAACCCTGTGTTATTTCACAGGGCAGCATGGCGGAGGTTGCTGCTCCCAAACCTGAGCACTTAAAGCGCACACCCTGCCAGACCACTAATGGCGGCACAGCCGCCGCGACTGCTCACGCACTCCACTGCCTGCAGGTGGCGCTGCTATATGTCCTACCGACTACTAATGACATGCAATCCCTAAGACGCGGGACACTGTCTGTAAACACTGCCTGATGAAACATCTCTGCTAGAAACGCTCAAGATAAGAGGGTTTTATGTTACATCCCTGCTCTGTTCAAATTTATGTTTTGTCAGGGTTTAGGGGAAAGCTTCTCCATCCTCCTGTCGGAACACAGCTGCCACGGCCTCTGTGTTCGTGAACAGAAGGTCGCCAGTTCAAGGCCCAGCCTCAGCAGCACAGTCACACATCTGTGGGCCCTAAGCAAGGCCCTTAACCTCCAGGCCTAGGGCAATGCACACCGGCTGAGCCGTGTGTCGAGACACCGCACACCGGCTGACCATGTGATGTGACCCCAAAGTCTACGGGCACCTGCAGGTGTGTCTCATGGGAAGCAAGGTAAAGTAAAGCGAAAAGAGAATTTCTCCACAGAGATCTGTGAAGTATCACTATTCTATCAGTATCAGGTATTTTATCCTAAATCCTGCTAAGGAGGTTGCAGCTCTGGTACAAGCATTCAACTGGCTGCATGGTTGGAACCCTCAGCACTATGGGCTACTGAGACTTGAATAGACTGGGTGAAAATTGCCAGGCAATCAACCTTTCTAAAGAACACACTCAGTGGCATAAGGCAACAAGGCAGACCCTCCCACCTCTGCCGTGCGTTAGTGCGCATGACTAGCGATGGCTAGCTAATCGCCAGGTGATAAGAAATGCTTAGAAGTTGCACAGAGTGAGGAAAAGTATCTGATGGGTAGAAGAGTACCGGTCGCTAACTGCTTCCCTTCTCAAGAACAGAAAGGAGGCTATATAAACCATCATTTCAGTTCATAGTCCACATCAGATGTTACCAGACATATTATCCAGCTAAGCAGAGAGGACAGATGGCGGTGCTGGATCTCCTCACTTCAGCCATCAATGCAAAAGAGGTTTAAGTCCAGGGAATTCACAGGTCACCTGATAACTAAATGAAGGCAGATAAGGGGCACTGGCCGGGGACACAATCACATTTAAAAGAAACAATCCTTACCTTGATCATGAGTGCCTGGACAATGGGCATCCGCTGAGGATACAGGGGAAAACCACTTATGTTAGGGGCAAAGCATGGATGCTGGGGCGTTGTGGAGAGGAGCCCAATGGGCTTTAGATTATAAAGAGAGGTTGGCCTGCACCTCAGATTGGCCGACTGCACTGAGAGCTGGTGCTGGTGTTTTCAGCTGGAAGCTGTGTTGGGTCACCAACAAAGGCCACTAGGCTGGGTTCTGGCGCAGGATTCCAGGACGATTGGCAGGATTCTTGGTGTCCATGACCCCTCAGCACAGCAGTGACTCATGCTGTGTCACTGTCGGAAGAGTACGTTCAGCTCGCTCCAAACCATGCACATATATTCCCAGCAATAAAACTGTACAGTCAGCTCCAAATGAGTACCAGGATTGAGGCACCAACAATAGGGGTGTTACAATAGCGGTGATACCAGCTTTCCTTGCTCGCCCGCTCACTCCCTCCCTCCCTCCCTCGCTCGCTCCCTCTCTGCATGCCCCCCCCCCTCCGTCTCCTGGTTCTCACCACCCCTTGTCTGCCTCACAGATGGTAAAAAACCAGATGGATGACAAACTGCTTATTTACCACCATGGCAAATGGAAAGGGAAAAGTTTACTCTGCAAACTGACACCTCCGCCCTGATGGATAAATTAAGGAACACGAGCTGCTCTAGTGAGCGCCAGGCCCGTGCGTAAATCTCCTCGTCGAGCCTACGCATTATGGACTGAGCTACACACTGTCCCAGGTTCTCAAAAAAAGCAAAGTGGGGTGTGTGTCAGTATCTCCACACTGCTATGGAGACATTGCCGCTCCTCAAATGGACCTCTCCGTTCCTGACACAGAAGCAAACCCACGCTGGGGCTTCCCCCATCTAGTGAGACACACTGGAGGCAGTAAATGAGAGACACATGTTTAAGACACAGTTTCCCTGAACTGCATTATGGGTAAGAAGGCTCTCTATTAACCCTTTACTACCACAGACACACAGAACAACCAATAGCTACATAGTCTGCAGGCTTCTGACAAATGTCATATTTGTTTCCATATTACCCGTGGGGGAATAACAGTTCTACTAAAATGAGGATGGTTTGGAACAGAGGGAATAAAAATATAAAACCTTTTTTTAGTGGAGCTGGGAACTGCCAAAAGCACAAAGAGAGCCTTCCACAGCTCATTTGATTAAGCACAGTCAACTGTTTACATGGCAAGGAAGCACACGCATTAGCACGGGAGCTGACAGAACGAGTGTGCACACGCAGACACTGTCACCGCACCTCATGTTTATAATGGCAGAGCACAAATTTAAAATAGATAGGCAAATTCAGCTTAAACTGAGTCAAGTTTCACCTCCGGGCTGCTGATAGACTGCTTTGTGCTGCACATAGTATAAGAGATCTATCTGCTAAAGAGAAAAACAGGAGCAGGCAAACGTGACATTTTGCCGGTGCGAGGCATGAAGGCAGCCCCAGAAACCTCAAGCCAGATCATTTACTAGCCTCAGTCAGGCGAGTTACATGTTTATTTCCATCTGGGCTGACGGCAGCTATAGATAGTAGGTCACAGCATGGTAATGCGGGGTTTACTAACAAAGTTGGAGCACTGCTTCCTGAGCAGAGCACACAACACTGAATGTGAGCTCCACGCTCCTCTAGCCCCGCCTCGTTAAATGAGAAGCACCCAGCCAACAATGGACAGCCCTAATAAAAACATTAAGGGCACCTTCTGCCACTAACAATGTGCGGCTGAAAGGGGGGACAGTGAACAGCAGGGGGAGCCACTGCACAGACGGCCTGAATGCAAGGCTTGCCCACCTGTTTGCTGCACTTACTTTAGGCAACAGCTGTGTTCCAAAGTATTGTTTAGCTAAAAAAACTCATGGGAGTCAAAGTTCAGCCAGACTAGAAGAGTAACCAGCAGTGAGGCATCCGAAGGCAGAAAGGTTAGCAAGCACTTCACCCAAACTGCAGAAGCATTTAGCCGCACATCAAGCCTAAAAGAAAGACAGAATCGGGTCCAGGAAAGCAAGCAGCAACAGAGACATACGCTGGCATAATGCCCATGGTGCCATTAAATTTCTGGCATCGCAGTCTGGTATATCCCTAAGGAAACAAGCCTCCTGTATTGTCAGTATCAGCGGTGGCTACAAGGATTGTTGCTAAAACAGATGGGAATAATATTAACGGCTGTGTACTGGCAAAAAGATTTCACCTCCGACGGAGAGTTCCAAGAAGAGAGGGGGAAATCCTGTCTAAGTCAAATAGAAGCAAGTTACACTCATCCATTTGAAAAATGGGTTGATGCTTTTGCAGAGAGTGCGTTTCGGAGGTGGGGGGGGGGGG
>JAODUD010000001.1:33922419-33957782 GCA_026784285.1 Stomatorhinus walkeri | reverse complement strand
CCCCCCCCCCCCCCGATTCAAGATCCTGACTGTGATGCCAGTAGAGTCCAGCCGTTGTCCACTCTGCCTGGCAGACAAGCACCTGCACGCCAAGCATCAGTGAACTACAGTGCTGAGATCTTTGTCCAAAGCAACACAAACACCTCACATGTTCTGCCTTGTTTACAACCGTAGCAATTCAGATTAAGTGCCACTCTGAGCCGCATTTGAACTTCCACCAATGGAGAGCAGTCTACTGTACAGGTGAAACACACCATTGGCCTGGCACAGCACACCTATCTCAGCCCAACTAACATTCTATATGCAGGAATCCTAAATAAGCTCGAGTTTGCACGCCTTCCTAGACACCAGTTTCCGTCTGGCGTGATATGCGAGTCTGCAGACGTCGTCCAGATAAAAATGCCTCCCAGAGGGCAGACGGCGGTAATACAAAGCAGAGCAATTCCTTATAGTCGGGAGGCGAGGGCGATATCAGGGGTCTGATTGGGCTTAATGAAGTGGAAACGCTACGGCCTGTTTTAAAAGCCAAGCAAATCAGGGGTGCTGAGTACGTGTGGCTCCCTCACTCCACCTCCAGCGGCGGAGCGCGACCTCCTCAAGGTGACGGAGGGGAGTTACAGCTTCTGATTTTAAAGGCCATCTGTCTGGGGCTCAGCAATTAGAGAGCCCCCTTATCTCCCATACAAATGGATGAGCCCGGTGCTCGGTGCTCTCACAGTGAAATTAGTGTCAATGTATGCAAATCTCAGCGTATGAGGATCAGAGTAGCAAAGCACACAGATTTCGATTTTCAAGTTACAGTATTAAACACGTCTGCTTTTAAAGGCTCTGCTGAGCACATCCAAAACCATGAGTCTCCTCAAAAAACGTAAAAATTCTCACTCATATTAAGTCAATCCTGTATAAGCAAAGGGGACTGGAGTGAAAGGTCTAATGCACATAACAGGAAGGTAAAATTATAAACATTTAAAGCTGTCTAGCCACACAAGTAACACAGAGTTTTATATGACATCTCACAAATGGGTGTCGTGCAAATGGAAGACAAGGAGCAATTCAAGTGTGCTACCAAGAAACTCATTAATTAAGGCAATTACATAAGACCCGAGTGAACAATGATATCAAGTGCGAGCCACCTGATTGGAGTAGGTTGCTTGGACCCAGGTGGAGCTTTTATCCTTAATCGAGATACAAAAATCATGAAGATGATCAACTCGCCATTTTAATTCAGCCCAGTAATTAACCCTTTGGTCCCATATTTTTATATACTGACTTTAATCCAATCCACACTTAAAAAGGAAGCTACTCAAGAAAATGAAGACTAATTTGCTAGTCAGGCATTACACTCAACCTTATGTATTATTCACAAACCCCCAAACCAATTTATTGCATTCCGTCACCTTCTTCTGAGAGCCCACATACAATAACTATACATATGATACTCGCATACATGCGTGTGCGTGCACACATACACAGCGCTGGAAAAAATTAAGAGATCTCTGCACAATTTTTGTTTCACTCATTTCTCAATTATGAATGTGAATGGTGTGTGTGTGTGTGTGTGTGTGTGTGCATAAATATATTCGTTTTTGCAAACTGCAGGCTGTTTCATTCATGTTTCATTAATTTCTTGCTTTATGGGACCTCAGTTCTGCTTTTAGGAGCCTCATACAAACTGACTTAGCAGGGCACTTCACACCTGCACTTAATGTTTCCCATTCTTTTTGACAGTCATCTCTTCTATTAGAATGTTTCGTCCAGCCTTTACTGTACCTGGCTTGGCATTCCCAGTATCTTCCATTTCACCTTGTTCTTGTGTACTGCTGTCTTAGAAATTTTTAGCCTGGAAGCAGCCTGCCGAATACCCTTCTGCCAGCAGAACCAGGATTAAACCAGGATTTTTTTTTTTTTTGGAGAGGTCTATTTTTTCCAGAACTTTGGATTAAAATATAAACCAACAGGAAGTGCATTTTGTTAGCAGCCACCAGGCCGCTACAGGTCTGCGGGAGTCACCATGTGGCCATATTGTGCCTTGCTTGCTTATTGCACCCGGTAAGCCATCTACTCCCCCTCGTATTGTCCATTGTAGACAATAATTGGAAAATGATTCGTGAAGCTAAGCACTTAGAATATTTACCGTGCAGGTTGCCACAGTTCATGCCGATCTCAAAAGCTGGTATCATACAAGGAAAAACAAAGCAACTACTGATCATGCTAAATGTGCATACAAACAGTTCCTGCAGTATCCCTGGGATAAAACATCTCTTTGGTGGGACACAGTACCATGTCCCCCAGACACCCGAATGATGTGCTCCATTTGCGAATAGGAGTGAAAAGGAGAAACATTCACCATAATGGAGGGTAAACCTCTGACCCTGCTGTACTAAACAGCTCAAACAGCTCAAGCAGCTCCAGCTGTAGAAGGCCCATACTGTCGCTCCCCACATCTCGCCGCAACACTGCCAATCCCCTTGCCAGAATCATCGGATCCACAACAGCCTGCATTCGCTCAATTACGCATGCAAATGGCTGACGGTAACAGCAAAGGGAACAAAATGTCAGCCCAAAATGAAGAGCAGCTTCCACACCAAACTGCCCCAGCGCTACCTTGAATGTAAGACAACTGCTTAACACACAAAACAGCCATAAAATACAGCTGTAAATTAACACAAGAAATTAAAAAAGCTTTTTAATATTATTTCCCATTTTTAATGCTGTTCCCTTCAGGTGTTGATGGAAAGCAATCAGGATAATGTAACTTAAAAATCTAATTTACAATTTGCACACACTGAGCACCTCCCCCAATCCACAATCCATACACACTGCGATCTGCAGTGATTCACACAATGTGGGCAGATGTGTCATCAGAAGAGAAGTGCGTGACACGATTTTAGCCTCATTTAAATCATGGCTAGCAGTGCTTACCTAATGAACTCTCAGTCAGGGTCCACATTACGTACACCTCATTTTCAGGGCTGCGTGCCTCGCTCCATTAGCCTTTAATGAGCGCCTTGATTTAAGGCTGAAATAATCAGATAGAATAGCTCGCTCTCCTTTGCCGTCCCGAACGCTGCTGCTGACTCCTGGGGCAGGCTATCGCAGCCACGGGCTCCATTGTGAGAGCTCATGATGTGCCATAATTAATCCAATAGATGGCGCTGTCTATAACCCAGGCTAGGAGAAGATAAGCGGCACATTTCTCTTTTCTTTTTTTATTTCTGGCAACACTCGCCCCCCCCCCCCAAGTGAGCTCGCCACCACAGACGAATTATTTAGGTGCACCTCGTACAAAGAAAGCATATTATTCACGGCGCTGGGCGTGTTCTGATTTACTTGTGCCCCTGTGCGGTGACACCAGGGTTACGAAAGCAACACTTATTGCCTCAATATAGACTGTTTGGAGGCAACACCCATAGAAAAGAGGCAGCACCTCCGTTATGTGCCTAGAGACTGAGAAACCACCTGCCAAGCTTCATGCTTCTGCTCTCGGTATAACATCAGCTGGGTGCCACAGGTGGGAATGGGAGGCAGGTTTAACTGGGTGCAGCGGAGCGCCAACAAAAGCAATCTGTGGCCCGTGTTCCGGCAGTCATGTGACATGTGGCAGAGCGCACAATGGCGATTATACGGCTCTGGGCCAGCAGAGAAGAGGCCGCAGGTTAAAAGGTCACTGCTAATGCGTCCCACCTGAGATGAGGGGTCAAGACACAGAACACAAGCAGATCCCTAGTCGCAGACATTAGCAGAATCAATACAATCGCCATTAGAAAGCCAAACACAAACAGGAGAGAGAATAAACTGAAAACATGTGCGGCGTTATCATTACTGTCAGTAATGGCCAATAGCTGTCAGCATATTTAGCGTCTGGTCTGCTACCACAAATATGGAAAAAGGAGCTTTTTTCTGAGACATCTTCATGCTGAGGAGATTGGTTGATACAATCTACTGACTTGAAGTATAAAGGTGACTTGTGCCCTTCCGGTTTGAAAATGAGGGAGAGTGGAAGATTGTCATTAAATCTGGGCTCTGCGGCCGGTAACCTGCACTCATTATTTCAGCTCATTACAATCTCCTGAGAAGGACCTCAAGAGACAGAAAGGGGCTGATTTTAATAACATATCATGCTGTTACAATCACGTTTACAGCACATTCCCCCAAAGCAATTCCGCAGCACTCTATATAAATGCACTTTATTATGTTATATACATTTTACTTTTCTTGAGTTGAATATTCTGCACTAGGTGTTTGTGTGGATAGGGCAAAGACACCATTCCTTCTTCCAAAATAAATGCAGTGCGGTTCAGGGCAGCTTAACGGAAAGACCATCACAGGTACAGAGCCACTGCAAAACAAAGAATAACAACAAAGGAAGTATCCCGGCCGCTGGGGTGATAATTTATCACTCATGCGGACTGGACCTTATTTTCTATACTACTGGGAAGGCCTGACAGACAGGATTAAGAACGGGGCTGCGATTATGGAGGAAGCAAATTAATTTCATGGGTTGGCGGTGGCCGCGGTCTTAGCCATTGTGCGGGAGCACAGGTGACGCAGGCCGATAATAGACCGTCACGTTGAGAAAGCCAGCTGACTGACAGCTACGCATGCATTCGCTCGCTTGGGGCTCCGTTAGCAAGCCAGACCCTGACAGCCGCCCCTGACAGCCGGCACCGCGTTCCCCGTGGCCGAGCCCCTATCTACTGACCGCGAGGCCCCACCTGAGGCTCGGCCATGCGAGTAACCACCCACCAGCATGCAGTCTTCATTTAAGGCCTGCTTCAATATGTGGGGTGGGGGGGGGGCAATTCCCCCTTTATCCCTTGATGCAACTCAGTGGTAGGGAAATTTGACAGCAGACCTCAAGCCAGCTCCCAACATGCCGGGAGCCCCCCACCCTCACAAGACAAAAGCAGGGGAGGTGGGGGGGAGCAGTGCAGTCTGGGGGCAGTCAGCTCCCCTGGGTTAAGTAAGGAAAAGGTCACATGGGAACAGAGTGAGCTGCACAATGTATTCCACAGAGGACTATACATCATTGTGATTATTTTAATAGCCTAATGGCTCAATCCAAACCCCCCCCCCCAAACCCACCGGCTACACAGCCACTCCTTAGCTGTGATTTGTTGTGCCTGGGCACCGTTTAAGATGTGATGAGCCTGAAGGTATCATTTCAGCCCTCGGTTTCTCAGTAACCTGGATATAAATCAATAAGCCAATTATTCCTAGAATCAAGTCCAAGTATCTGTGGGTGTTAAAAAAAAAAGCACACAAATACACTGAAATAAAACAATTCAGTTCTGCCAGCAAATTTCCCAAAGTCAAACCTTCATATATGATGCAATGATTGATTTTTCTCTTTGTTTATAATGTGTTCGTGGGCACATGGTCCACACGGACCTCCCAGAATGCTCAGTACAGAACCCACACAGTGATTCTCAACCCAGAATGATTCACTAACGCATAATGCTGCAAAGCAAAAATCAGAAGAACATCACCACGATCCCCAATTCAGCGCTACATATCTACACACTGTAGGATACACCGACTGACCACGAATTACTAAACACCACCACAAAACGAGCACCAACACGAAAGCTGCCATACTCAACAACGAATGGAAAATGACTCAGGGGATCGTTCGACATGTCGCCTTGGCAGGGACAGCCGGACAAAGCAAGGGACTGTTCCTCCACATTTATACTACACAAGCCGTGAGATAAGTCAGTCTGCCCAGTTAGCGAGGTCAGCTGGACTTCAGGGAAGCAAGAAACTAACCTGTTACGTGAAAGACAGAAACGGGAAGTTAATACTGACGGTGCTGCCATCTGCTTTAAACATTAAAATGGCTTTCTGTTATATAACCTGCGGTCTGAATTTGAGGCTGATTGCTGACTGCTTAAGTAATGGTAGCGAATTTGACGGAATGACCTACTAAAGGTGCTGACAGGTGACATTAAGTACAGCTGCAACAGGTGAAGCTGAGGAAGGCGCAGTCACGCAACAGCAAACGGATACAGAGTGAAGTCCAGGGGCAATACAGCCTTTACAAGCCAAAGGAGGCAGTTAAACTGACCCAGTAACCCTGTTCAGGCTCCCCAATGAACTACATCCCCTTAGCATGCCCCCAACCAACTATGTCATACGGCGCTAACAGGCTAATTTATATCAACAGTAATTACAGCTTCGCATCATTCAGGAGACAGACGTTTCACAGACAGCAGGAATATATCAGAGCCTAAACATTTAAGTCATGAGGGATTCCAAAGGAGCAGCTGGCCAATCGGTACTGCCATTTACATGTATAACGCCGCTAATGGTGCTGGCTTTTGGTAATTAATGGGAAAATTAAGACAGGTGGGCGGGGGAGCGGCTGCATTTTAATGAAATACCGCGTGAAATTAGATTTTAATCTTCAAATTGATGTAGATTTTTTTAAGGATGTGGATGTCTATCAATGTTAAATAAAAAATAAGGAGGTGTTAAGCGACGATTAGGGCTGCCATCTTTCCCCCTCTGGTTCTTGGATTGCTATGGCATGAGTGGTTTAGTGAATGGAGGTACAAAGGTAACATAACAGAGGCCAAAGTGACTCTGAAGATATGGTTGCTATAAGGTGTGAGCAGTGACTGACCCAACTCTGGTTCTACCTCCAGCTCAGGCTCAGATCATATCTTTCAGCAGTTACATTGGAAAAAGGAACTTCAGAGTTATTGTCCATGACAAAGAGGGTGGGGTCTAACATTAATGTTATCTACTTGAAGACATGACTGTTTGTCAGTGTGTGTATGAATGTGCTCATCAGACTGGCATACCTCCATTGTGTACCTAACACTTGTGTCCTGTGCTGCCTGGGATAGGCGTTCCATAACCCTGACCAAGACAAGAAGCTGGAAGATGAATGGATGGATGAATGGGTGGATGGATGAACTACTTATGATGCAATGTGTGTCCAGTTAGCAGGAATTTTAATAAAAAAAGAACCACTCCACTGATCAGTACAACCTACGTTAATCTTCAAACTATGTGTATTGATGCACACAAAATAAAGGGGGAAAAAATAAGCAAAGCAAAAAGAATAAATTAATCTTTTAATTCCTTATTTGCTTGTATACAGCTTCCAGCTATCATATAAAGTGTATATTTCAGCTCACCTTTCATATTTTTCCAGTAGCAGTTATATTTGTCGTGTCTGCAGATTTTCACCCTTCATTGTGGTCAGGCTAAATGCGGCTGCTTCCATATTAACCAGGTAGGTAACAGGAAAGGACAGGATCCCCAGCCCAAAAAAATATGCTAGTGTGGGATGCTATAGAGAGAGAGGGAGGAAAATCATTTCTCCTAATGAGAGGATGCTGAAGGAGAGGCTGGGCAGGCGAAGGGGAGGAGGGGGACGCCAGGGCCACGGAGCTCTGTGTACCCTTATCACAGGCTCCTCAGAAAGCTCTCGGCGCCGTTCCGCTCTTACAGGATTACGGCACAACTCCCACCCCCAGTCAACGGGCTTCATCAGGCCCGGCTTTATCAAGGTGTGCGGAGGGGAGGGAGGGGGGGGGGGGATAAGGATGACACGAGCGACCCGATGTCAACTCCAGCACGCAGGCAGGAAGAAGTCCTGCGAGTACAGCATCAGGACCATGGCGGCTTCTAAGATCAGCTGCAAGCTGCCAACACAGGGAATGCAGATCGGACCAAGGCCAATCTGTACAGATGTGTGCACTTGTCCTTATTTAAAGCACTTTCAGTGTAAGCCACAGAGCACTCAAAGCCGCCGCAGCTGAAAAACCAGCTCGCCACGATTACGGCTGTAATATTACAGAAGGACTCAGCTAACCACACTCTGATTTCATTAATGCTGGGGTGATAGAAACGGTGCATTAAAAAGGTGATAATTACTTTTTACATTTTAATTGACCAATATGTGAAGAATGGAGAGAAAAAACAGGCAGAAAAAAATGTCCCAGCTAGTGAAAGGACCTATGAGAAAAATCCCATTCAGATTGCCAGTTTGCTGGTGCCTGGCAAACTGGCTTCTGGGACTTTATCCAACTGCGAGCATGCAAATGTTTCAGAATAACCAGAAGCTGTTTTATTCTTACCAATTACAAGTTTCATATTTAAGCAACCTCATCTTGCAGTAAAGATATCAGCACGATGATTTTAGCATAAAAAATATATATAGTAGCATAAAATATAAACTGTGATTTTGTGTGTATGTATACAACTAATTTGTAAGCAGAGGAGTGTCTGTACATACACACACATATATACACATACATATATATATATATACATATACATAAAATATCAATTATATATCCAAAGTTCTAATTAAGGACCCTTTAATTCTATTTTTCCCAGTAGCAGCAGAAAAGCGGTCTTCAGTAAGGTACTGCTAAGAAAAGAGACACAAATTTGAGGAACAAGCAGCTCCTGACTCACTATCCTCCACGTAGACACAGGAAAGGTCTGCCTTTAGAAGTGGCAGCACGATACCAGATGCCACCATTACAGGCCTGTATGCAGACACAGCACTCCACAAAGTCTATGGCACACAGTGACCAGTAACCGGTGTGATACGTGACGAATGCTACAGCCATGGTGGCTCGCCGCAATACCAGCGATACACAGCTCACACGCTCCGCAGGCATTCGAGCTAATGCTGTACAGCATGCCGCCTGCTGTCCCCCTGAAACACAAAGCCTACAAAGTGACAAAAGTGGGAGCTTTTCACGAGGGCCGTGCGGGGACATGTTGGCCACACGGCAGGGTGCCCGCCTCCCGCGCCTCCACGTCTGGGCCAGGCAGCGGGGCTGTGGACGCCAGCGCTACAGCCCCCCACAAAGCCATACAGCCCCCCACAGAATGTGCCCCGGCTGGAGCCAAGCACGCACTGACTGGGGGGGGCAAAGCACAGAGACAGACAGACAGATGGGGGGGGAGAGGGAGTTGTCACACACAGGAACCTGAGCTGTCATCAGCCAGAAAATTACTCACTGATGGATGGTGTTTTAGATCTGTGTTTCTCAACCCAGTCCTCAGGGAACCCAAACAGCTCACATTTTTGCACCGTCCCAGCTCTGGAGCTAAAACAAGGACCGTCTGGGGTCCCCGAGGACCAGGTTGAAAAACACTGTTTGAGATAACTAGGTGTTGCAGGATGACTGCCATGATTTTAATGCCTCTAAATTATTTTCTCACTCTAACAAACTCCTTATCAAGAGCGACCCATTAACACACATGGGTGCACACAAGAGCTATGGAATATCATATGGTGTACTGAGGGGAAACAGGAAAACTGAACACAGGTCAGCAGACACAAATTCAAAGCATCATTTAATGTTAATCTACATGTCAATATATGCGCAGGTGAGGCTCGCTGCAATGTCCACATTTAAGGCTACCATTCGAAATCCTCCAAATATATGCTGGTGCGAGTAGCAAGCAGCAGTGCCTGTTCAGAGAGCCTGTGGGGGGCAGCTAAGTGTTTAATTGACTGAACCAGATGCCCAATCTTGCAGGCTCTCGGCTTGGCACTGGCTCCTGCAGGGCAGGGTCTGGGGGTGAGAGATTTTGCTGATTATGGCATTACACTTATGCCTCCTCTCCACTGAATATTCATCGGTCGGCTCGAAGGTGAGCCAATCACATGGGTCCCCCGCTGAGGGTTAATGGGGATTGCACAGGGAAGCAGTGTAATCCAATCATAGCACTCGAGTCGCGGGCATCTCCGGCCCGTACAAAGCAGTAGTGGAGGAACAGCAGAGCCTGGCTGTGGGACCCGCAATAAATGGCTTTTAACTGGGAGGGACAAACCTAATCAACAGCTAGAAAATGAAAGCGTGGAGGAGGATCATTTCGGTTTTTAAAAACAGAGGAAAAACACAGTACAAATAAGTTTAAACTTGCTGGGTCTTTTGATGGGGTAAGATGGTTAAAACTGTTTTGTTTCCAGGGAAGGAGAGTCCCCTTAAAGGACACGCATCCACCATGCCAGAGATCATAGTCCTTTTAGCATGCAGATTAATCCTGCTGAGCTGGAATCAGGCACAGCCTCACATCTAGGGTTCACTGATCAAAGATTGTTATGCAGTACCTCAAACTGGAAAAAGTATGGTTCACACAGAGAAATTCCACAGGGTTTGGCAACCCTTCATTGCAATGGGTAGGCATCCTATTAACACCTAATTCATTATTTCCTTATCTGGATTATGTCTAATGTATGACATCAATAATTTTGTACTTTGTGTCTTAAATGCATGCATGAAAATTCTGTATTTTGTAATATTTTATACAACAACTTGTATCCTGTACACACTATTTGTTAACTAAAATACGAATAGATTTTTTTAGCATTATGTTTTTCAGGCAAAAAGCCTGGCACCAGGCACATCAGTCCAGTGATGTGAGGCTCCATCCTCAAACTCCAAAGTGGCAGGGAGGGAACAGGGACACCCACAGGCAGCTGCGACGTACACGAGTCCTGGGGCAATGTGCTGCGGTAATGTAGGACCCGCCTTACAACTCTACTTGCCTCCTAACATTCTGGCTGTTGCATTCAACATAGCAACCTAGAAGGTTTTCAGTGCTGCGATTTAGCAAGATTCAGTTCTGCATGGTTTCTAAAAGCTCTCCTTGAGCTGACAGCTCCAATGGAGGATAAATGCAGAATATCCACACAACAGTTATGATTATAATTATTATTTTAGGAATACTGCAACTGCTTATCCTATTCAGGGGTGTGGGGGGTCCAGAGCCTGTCCAGGAGGTTATGGGCACAAGGCAGGGAACCACCCAGGATGGGGTGCTAAGCCATCGCACTCACACACACACACACACCTATGGGCAATCTGGCAAGTCCAATTAACCTTAGCATGTTTTTAAAATCAGAGTACCCGATGGCACGGTGAGAACATATGGAGACATGGCGGAGACTCAAACTCAGGCCCCAGCACCACTGTGTCGCCCTTCCTCAAACACGCAAGATTTGTATAATTTTTTTAACACATCTGTGACATTTCTCTACAGGGATATTACTACATTTAATGTTGTCACTAAATGATTAATAGTTAATAATGAAGATTCTTCAAGCATATTCCTAGCAGCCAATTACACAAGCCCTTCTCATACTTGTCACACTTAGCAGGCCTGCTATCATCGGGGTTCTTAGCTGCCGCCTTCCTCGTTCAGACATACATCACAGAACTGAGAAGCATTCTGTGGCGGCTAAATACATAAACCTGTTGAGGCTCTAGTTCTTACAATAACCTGCGCAGAAGTAATTTAACAAACTAATAAGAGAGCAACACATCCTAACAGGAAAAGTGGGACGATGTTGATCTTCCAAAAACTGCAACCAAAAGGAAATCAGTACTTTCCTAAATGGAAATTGCATAAATTATGACTTTGTACCAGAATCCATTCAAACCCAACAAGGCAGATTGTGATTTCACTTAATATCTGTCTGCAACTATTCGATAAGCAGTCGCTGTGTTTTCGGATAATCTTTCAGAGGGATAGCTTATTAGGAAAAGCAATCATTGGGATTGCAAGCACTTCATTCCTATTACATGCAAAGACGACATCATGTGTTTTATCCATTTATTTACCTTTATATACAAATCATTTATATATTTTTTAAACAATTAACACCTGTTAGGAATAAAGATTGATATGTCAATTTACAGTTTATCAAATGAAATAAGCCTGAAGATGACATGTGGGCATTCCTCAAAATATAATGCAATATAATATATATCCTATTAGAGCCCCAAATACTGAAAAGATGGAATACTGATGGGCCAGAGTCCATCAGAACCCCAAAACATCTCATGCTGAGACTCCCAGGAGAGGCCACAAGACACCGTGAGCGCAGACAAAGTTTGGATCCTGACAAGCTTGGACAGCAGCAGGAAACCGGGAGCTTTCTCCCGGCACCGGCCCCGGCCCCAGCCCCGGCCCGCCGTGTGTGACGCCAGTGACGGGGAGGCGCGCAGGAGCGGAGTGGCCAGCCGAGCGGCGTGATTGATTCCGGGCTCCGCAGGGCGTCTGGACCACGCCGCACCATGATGAATGACTGCAGGTTTTAATTAACCTTCTGCACACACATCAATATCATTTCATGCGAACAACAATGTTTTCTCTTTTTCCCATTATGTGGTAACCTTTAAGGGAATACCAATCCGGGGCTGTTTCCTAAATATCGTTTAAAGAAAAAAAAAAAAACTCCAAACACTGTAAGCTGAAGTATTACAGAAAGATGTAGAGAAAGTGGCGTTTCTTTAGATTGGTATTTTCTTTCTTTATTGGGCAGGATATGGAGATGAAAATAAGCTTCAGTTCCATAATCTAACTCAAGGGGG
Source organism: Stomatorhinus walkeri (assembly GCA_026784285.1). Classification (NCBI taxonomy): domain Eukaryota; kingdom Metazoa; phylum Chordata; class Actinopteri; order Osteoglossiformes; family Mormyridae; genus Stomatorhinus; species Stomatorhinus walkeri. The sequence continues at coordinate 33,945,429 of JAODUD010000001.1, read as the reverse complement.
CAGTAGAGGGTTAAAGCATTTTATTTCAGTGAAATCATTATTTTTCCAAATACACAACTTTTGCGCTTCTCAGAAGTTATTACCTTCATATTAATATATAAATAAAATACATTAAGAACTTTTCACATTCCGAGATAATCGTAAATTTTGTTTGTTTTGAAATCATGTTGAAAATGAATATTCCAGGATCATTCTAGGCATGCTGACTAAGTATCTGGTGAACCATCACATTCGTGCTTCCAGATTTATAAATATGTATCGCATGCATTCCATTAGCACATCTTAAGAATATATTATCTGAGGGCAGCATGCAAGCAGTCTCTCAGAAAGTGGGGCAGGTCTTTTTCAAAAATCACATGTGTTTACACACATTAGTGAGGCCCAGTAGCTAGATCAGGAAACCTAAGAGATGGGTACGCATACAGGGAGACCCTGAGACACATATAAACACAGACAGGTCCTGGTAAACGGTGACACAGAGGAAGGAGCCGGAGAATTCTATGCTTCCCTTGCTACACTTTCCCATACATAAGACAGCAGCAGGGGTGGCGTGGTGGTCATAAGGTAGCAGCTCACTTCAGGTCACTGTAGCAGGTAAATTTGCCAGGCAGGGAAGCAGCTTTCATGGCATAGACCACCAAGCAGCCCTGCGACAGGGGAACATGCAACAGTGCAGACTGGACAGGTCTCTGAATGCGGCCACAGCCTCGTTTAGTGACAATACCATGCGTGCTGATGGGAAGAGCGGCTACAGCAATCCGAGGAGGGAAGCAGGCACCAGGAATAACTGGAATCTCCATCAGTGATGTGGCCTCCACAGGTCACTGGTCTTCAGCCCTGACTCAAGCCACATGGGCACTTCTTACTCAGACATTCTGCAGCAAAGGCCAACGACCTCAGGCTGAGCAGACTGAGATGGCCTACGTTGGCCTACGATGCAACGTTATACTTTAAAAAGCTAATCTGCTAGATTGCAAAGCCAAGTCATTCTTCCTTTGGCTCATTTTAATTAAAGCCCGTGGCTCATATTCACTCAAGATCCACAATTCCCTGCACACGTAATTGTATTTAGTTCCATTTATTACTTATCGTGACTTGCCTTGGAAAGGATGGCAGTATGTGTGCAAACCTCACGCAGCATGCAGGCCCTGTTAGGCCACAGTGGCCATTTGTGAACAACAGGGCAGAACCAAAAAAACAGTAGTAGCTGCAGTTTGGAATGCTAGAGTAAGGTCCCCCTCCGGCCCAATAGCATCCCAAGCTGAACACAGACCTGTGGTGGAGATACAGACAGGCTGACCCTTCATCCATCCATTTTCCAGCACACTTATCCTACTAGGTCACGGGGGGCCCGGAGCCTATCCCAGAAGCAATGGGTACAGGTAACAACCCTGGACAGGGGGTCAGCCCATCGCAGGGCACACCCACGCACCATTCACTCACACAGGCACACCTATGGGAAATTTAGTAACTCCAATCAGCCTCAGCATGTTTTTGGACTGTGGGGGGAAACCGGAGTACCCGGAGGAAACCCCACGACAACACAGGGAGAACATGCAAACTGCACACACATGTAACTCAGGCGGAGACTCGAACCCGAGTCCCAGAGGTGTGAGACAATAGTGCTAACCACTGCACCACCATGTTGCCCCCAGCTCATACTATATTATACATCATTATGATGTGTTTTTTTTTCCCCGCATAAAACTAATATTCTGTCTTTTGTCCTATTTTATGGAATGACTAATAATCGCTGAAACACGAGGCCTTCTAATTCACTCCAATTAAAATCTCATTTTGTGGGACAGCTTGTACAAAAATCTGCCATATCGAGTGAACAACAATAAAAGGAAATAGCTCAGACTTTTATAGGCATGCATTAATAAAAGGCACTAATGACATTTGCATGTGTAGAAAGGGTATATTTGGTATATCATAACGTGGGGCCCCTTGCCTATGATGTAATCGGCTTAGCGAGGCGCGCCTGTAAACATTACGCATGCAGGCCCGGTCATGCTCAGCCTGTCCGCACACCCCCCATAAGCGAGTGTCAGCATGGTAATTTTCCTCTCTGTTCACCTGGCTTCACCTTGGCGGCACAAACCCATTTCCCCATGAACTCCGACCCCGAGCAGCTTGCGAGACACCCTGCGTTTTAATACGTGCTCAGGCCTCAACGTGGGGGACGACTCACACACGTACGCAAACGGCACCCTCTTCAGGCATCAGTGTGTTCCTTCGTCTGTCGCTGCCTAGCGCAGTATTAACCTAACATCCAAGGCGATTCAATTATCAGGAACATGTCGTCTAGCCCAGTTAAAAACAGTGCTAAATTTCAGCAATACCTACATGAAGACAAACAGACAGCCAAACAGACAGAACCCTGCAATCCAATCAGCTACTTACATTGTCCCAAGTCCTGACTTGTTCACTAGACTGCCCCTTCCCGATGACAACCACAAAGAAAACGGTCCACTCTGAACAGGCTCACAGATGAATACCATTCAGCGTGAGCATCGCCACTCAGGGATGGGACAGCAGAGAGCTCAGTGTGGAATAGAGCTCTTCCTGCACACTGGGAGCTGCGACAAGGCAGAGAGGCCTACCTTGTCCTTGTCTTCAACAAGGTCAGTGAGGACGTCATCAGGGTCCAAGATGCCCCCATCACAATACTCCAAGTGGTGGGTTCGAACCAGAAAGTCCCCATCCTGCATTGTAGAAAAGAGAAATCAGATTTCCTCTTTTACTCACAGTACATTTATCACAACACCAATGTTCCTCAAAAAAAAAAAAAGTGTGACTAAAGTATTGTAACACACTGCGTACTAATGTCCTAAGGAGCATGGTGAACAGGAAAAAAGGGGTGGTTTCCTTTGCTAATCTAGCAAAATTTCATCATCTGTACAATTAACCAGCAAAGTGAGCATTAATTACACTAGTTCATGTTTCACATATTATACGGCTATATAAAGGTTCTAACAAATGAAATAGTTGCCACAGAGAAAGCCCTATGAAGTTCATAAGCATAAGATGTAGAAGCATGTGTTTTTTTTGTTACTTTTTTAGGCAACAGAGGCATTTAAAAACGTCATGAAGCCATTGACCCACTGTCTAAACTGATAAACACAGACAGATAGCAGTTAACATCTTCATAACGCCATTCAGACATCACGCAAACGGATTATGGGACGCACTTCAGATGCACAAAAAAAAAGTTACTTCCCCACCAGTACGTTTAACAAAAACATTACTCAAGCAGAGCCTCAGCTCACGCTGCTGGAGTTATCCCCTTAAACACCGTTAGTCCGCGTTGATGCTTGAACAATCAATACAGGCAGCAAGCCAAATGTGATTGCAGCTATAACTCAAAATGAATCCAGCCAAATCTCATACCATCACACTGTATGAGGACTCAGGAATGAATTACTGATTTGTCCTGCTTAAGAGAACTATGCAAAATCATTCCGGTCTCCAAACCAGACTGCTCATCTAGTAGAGTTATGGTCCGCTGGGAGTCTCCAGAGAAACACGGGGTAAGGGTGGGCAGAATGGTATGGGAATAAAATACAGGTTCATTGCAGGACACGCCCACATACACACACACGCAGGCTCTGGGCAATTCTCCAAGCACTCTGGTTTCCTCCTGCTGCCAAAAAAACAGCAGGACTAACCCAAAGAGATCAGGGGAAACCCAAGGCTGCGAGATGACAAAAATCACAGTTCTCGCTCAGAGCTGGATGTGACCTCGACAGGCCACACAGTCACTGAGCTACCTTAACCCTATTACCAAAACCATGCATAAAACAACAGGGTGATAAAAATAGGTCAGAACAGACGCATGTGCTCAGATTCCCAGTTCATGTCTGTCATGGCAAGGCATCGCCCATGAGAACCCCACTGGGAGCACAGCGACCAACAGGGAGAAAACAGGAACCCCATCCAACTGTCCTAAATTCCTTTTTGTGTCAGCAAGAAGTGCCAGTTCTAAAGGGTGATGCATGCAGAACCCAATGATCCCTGCTGTCACCCACCAATCATTCATCCATCCATCGCCTCAGGAATGCTTCAGTGACAGCAAATGGGAACTTATTTGGCCTGGGCTGAGAAGATGCCATTTGGTACAGCTCTCAGGTTACAGGTGAACGTGGCGATGTTTGAATAGTTGGCAGTTAGCTCTGAGGGCAGTCTCAGAGACATTGTTTTCTGGTGGTTACTGCACTACCCTGGTTCTCAGTTTACACCCTGATTATTTCTAGGGCAATGCACAGCATACGTCACAAGCGAAGTCACATAACACGAAGGGAATGTGGTTAAACTTCAAGTCGTCTTTGTTCAGCCAATGTTGCCACTGTACACATTCTCTGGAGAGCTGCTGACCTCATAATAGGCTCAAACTGTGTGAAGAAAAGAACAGGAAACAAGAATGCTGGCTGGATACAGAAGCTTACTGATAATGTAATAAGGATTTGGCAGTGGAGATGACCAATTGTGTCTATTAATAAGTGATGGAATGATGATGAATATGAGAAAGCACACTGGCTAAACTTACACAGCGGCATTCCACAGATTACGTTTCATTCCAAGCTCACTAAACCTGTCCGGCAGCTTCAGGAATTCTGTTCCTGTAATGTTCAGTTAGGCCCACTTCCCATGAATGTGCACGTGGGACACTACGTTACACTGGGGGACAAGAAGTTGTGTGTGTGTGTGTGTCTGTGTGCTCCCTGGGGGGGGGGGGGGCGGGAAGTATTGTAGCGCAGTAATGAGATACTGTCAATCTCGAATGTCTGTGACACCATGATGACAATGATCAGCAGGGACCCTGCTATGCTTTTGCCATTGTTAAGAGACGTCAGAGGTCCATTACCCAACATAATACGTTTGCAACCTTGGCAAACATAATAACAACGATGATGGTGATGGCAGTGGTGATGATGACTGTCAGAGGAATAACAACTATAATACTAATAACATTATAACGGACAGTACCGTCTATCGCAGCTGAACCCCCCCCCCAGCCCTCATACCATTTTGGCTGTGCAACGTGCTTTCCGTCACATAAAAATCCCATAATTTGGCTCTGAATTGAATTTAATAAAAGTAATTTTTCCCCTTCTTTCACCCCATCGGGCACTGTGTGTCCATGTGGAATGAGATACTTTTCCATTAGTTAGAGAGGGAATGAAATGAATATTTTGCAGCACGGCGCCCCTGCTTCCAAGCGGGGGGCTTAATCAGCAGCTAAATGAGATTCCCCAGCCGCCTGGCACAGGCACACGCCTCGCTGTCTGCTCCACCGCGGGGGCTGCAGGTTGACCCAAGGGCAATCCTGGACCATGACCATCAGGAACCACCTTATGTATAAATAAAAGGGATGACTCAACAGACTCAGATTAAGTCTGCAGTTCTGTCGCAGACTCCTTCTCAAATGTTCCTGAGCTCTTTGATCATGGCCCTCCACCATCAGTGACGTTAGCCTGCCTGGGGTTTACTCAGCGGAGACGGATCATTACTCAGCTGAGCTAAACATAACCGAAGAGCACCAAAGCTCATACCTGTCCCATCGACGTACCTCAGACTCAAAGCGCAAAAAACAAAACCAGGGACAAAACGGAGTCAGGGCAGCTCCAGAATCATTGGTGGTCCCTGACTGCCTCCTGAGATACAGGAAATAAGCCTCTTCAAGGGGAAAAATGTACCAGTCATTTGAATGTGCTGTGCTTGCTGCCTTGTGTTTGGACAAGCAGCGGTACTCCTGATTCTACTTAGTCCAAAAATGATGATGGAGCACAAAGTTTCAGAGCCAGTGAAGCAGTATTCTGCACAAGAGCTGAACGTTCATATGGATTACAGGGAAGGAGAAAGACAATGGAAGAGTAAAAATTCAAGATATAATCTGCAAAATAGCAGCAACACTTGAGGGAAACAGAGCATCTAAGTAGCACATTGATTGTGCTGCTAAAGCAAGGTCTCTCCAGTGTTGCCAACTGAGATCCACATTTTTGTGGCAGAACCCTAAACCTAAGCAAACACAGAAATGAAGTTCAGTAGGCTGGACATAATCTGCCGCTACAAGAAGCCCAGTATATGGTGCGAAGAAGAGAACAGTGGAAGAGAGCTCAAGGGAGCAGGGGCTCGAAGGCATCTATATCAGATCACCCTGCTTAAGGCACTAACAGCAGGGCACATGTTCATCATGAGAGAAACAAGGGCTTCAAACCCATGGGAGTTGGATTAGCATGCACTGTCAGCCACTGCTGGCTCAAATCAAAAGGGAATCAATAAAGTAACTAATCGAAACTGGGTTAAACCAACAACTAAAGCCTCATTTCACCTGTTACTCCTATTATAGGTTCTGACTGGTCCAGAATACTTTGCTGCAGTCATATAACAGCAGGCAACGCCCAGGGACCTGTAACCTCTAAGAGTACTAGCCATCGAAACAAAGATATTTCTGATAAGATGGGGCACAAAGTCCAACCTTCACATGGGAGGCTTACTCTGTTTTCTCGCAGAGATGTCAGATAACCTGTCGGATCAGCACCCTACACATTCCGGCATTCATCATTCCCTGAGCACTTAATGAAAAAACAGCAGCGAGGTTCTGGCTTGCGCTGGTCTTTCTAATGAAAGAGCTCTTCGGAGCAGCCCAACAGCTTCCTGAATGACTCCCAACCACTTCCTGACTTGGCCTGGCCCTGCTGTCCGCACACCCTGGCGCAGGCCAGAGGCCAGAACATAAACATTAACCCCCCCGGCCCTCCTCTTGGAAATTCCCTAAAGGCCAAGTTCACAGGTGCACGCAAGCAGCCATTGAAGCAAAGGGGTGGCAATAGCAATATCTTTTTCAGCAGAAGCTGGAAGCTCCTCGCATATTTAAAATAAAGCGTAAACATGAAGTTGGTTTTCCAGCAGGACTTACAGTGAATGCATTCCATATTTAGAGAGCAAATCCCTTCAAATCGCAGCTTTAAGGCTCCCTTTAAATGATATCACTCCAGCAGAAAAAAATACCATGCCTCTCAGTGAGGAAAAGCGCTACAGATTACGGAATGCTGCAGTAATGAATGCGGGCCATTGCTTGCTGCACTTTAATCCTGGAACACATTAAATATAATTACACAGCTGTAAGAAATGCACCATTTGCATAACAAAACCAAGAGAGGGCAAGTTAGTGAGACTTGGACAGGAGCGGAAGAAAATTCCATAATTAACAGCTCTTCCCCCACACTCTACATGACAGCGATAACGGGGGTTTTGCATTGTCACTTGAAGGTGCCGCACACAGCACAGATTCCACGATGGCACCAATGCAGACAACTGGCAGGGTTGTGTTGTCAGCAGGGACCACAAAGCATGATTACCCGTACTAACCCGGAAAGGCCATTCATTACACTGATTAATCAGCTTCAAAACAAGCCAAAGCATTTCAGGCAAGAATTTCTAATCACATTTATGCCACCACAACATATACAGTACAGATAATAATAACACGTTTTAGAATTGGGTTTTATTTAGGCTACCTAGACCAATGCTATTAATAATAAGGCTTTACTAATATAAAACATCTGCAAAATGATTAATTCTCCAATAAAACAGCATATGCAGTTAAGAAGAAAAGCGATAACACCTCTTTTCCTGGAAAAAGGGAGAATAACTATCCTCCTGTGGGAGATAACACGACTAAAGGAAGGTAATCTGGCAGTGAGAATGGAAAAGCAGCAAAGGATGAATCAGGTGACTCATGTTCTGCACTCCCTTTATTACTGTGACAGCTATTAAAGGCCCTTTAATGTCACACACAAACATCTGTGCCATGAGATGCTTATACGCAAGGTTCTCTTCCCCCCCTCCCCTGCCAAAATGAAAATAAAAGACTTTCTTGATTTTGAAGGATTTCTTTTGTCCTGTTTCTTCACTCTGCTTATCCACCAGTGTAACAGAGCTTGAGGGGGAAGCGCACTCCCCTCGTCATGTAGTTCCGTTTGCCACGTTGCCGAGGATCTCCATATCTTTCAGTGTCCAAGATGAAATATGCCATTCTAACACGGGGAGGACCAACAGCTCGATACCCCAGCGATGTAATCAGAGAGGTACAAGGGCGCATAAATCATGCGTGTGGGACCACTTGCAAATCACATTAGCAGCTCTCTACGTAACAGGCCATTTCATTTAGAACAGGAGCAAATCAATGCTGGATCAGATGGTCCTCTGTGCAAGTCATGTAATGGAGCACACATGACAGGGTCGGGCAGGTGAGTGCGCGGGACGCCCAGATAAAGCTGCATAGGGGGAAAAGATGACATCGCTCCCATGGGGGTGAAGACAGATAATCGATAAAGACAGTCTGAGACACGACTGAACCTGCTCTAGATCTCTTCCTCTGCCGATAAAGATGATAATGGACTAATGGAAAAGCAGACTGGAGAGTCAATTTTGTGTAAAAAAGTGTGTCAATATTTTCCTTATATAGAAATAAAAGAAAATATAGTTAAACTGGCACTGGGAGATGATAAAGAACTCTTGCAGATTCCAACACAGAGACAAAGAAAAATGTCAGCAGCATTTCTAGGAAAACTGGAAATAGAGGGAAAACAGTCTTTGTATTGTCTATATAAATGTAGTAGGGGCTCTTAGCTGCAAATTCCCACAAAATTTTGTGAACATATTATGTAAATATAAAGTGACTCAGTGAGTACAAAGACAAAAGGTTTCCACATGATGCACGTTATCACAAATGCTACTTTTAAGGTTAGAGACAAGCAGCTCTGGGTGAAGGGCAAAAAATCCAGTAATCATGACGTTGAAATCATAACAGGATAAGATCTTCAACTGCTATGCAACTTTTACACATTTTAAAGCATACACCTGTATTTTAAACCCCTTTTTCACCCTAGGAAATACTTCAGCCATATGAGCCTATCACGTCCTGAGACAGCATGCCCCAGAAATGTCCAACAATAAATGCTCACGGTCAGAACTCAAGCCATTTCTCCTGCTACCAGATAGTGCCAGATCCACCAGGGTTACCAGTTTCTAAAACCACAAAATCGCAGGTGTAATGATTTCAAAGAATGGTTCCCCATGAGGCATCACAAAACATACTCATTGTTATCCTGCAGCTGCACAGGCTGCAGAGTTAAGCAAGATGGCTGGCAACATGAGCAGCCTCATGTTGGTCCCACAGATACAAGTCCCACCGGATTTTAGCACCAGGAGAGGGGGTGGGGGTTCAATGTCCTCTACATCAGTGGGGAGGGAGTGTCAAAGAGAAGGGATTAAAAACTTTTTGGCATATTCACAAAATCATATTGCCTCCCCTGACCAGCCCCCCAGAAATGACCGTGGACCTAAAGCATTTCCCAGTTGCTTATCTTAACTTTCACTGTCAAACACACATTAACCGATAAAAATCTAAGGAAATTCACAAAAAATACTTAAGACAGTATGGAGCACAGAAGTTTAAAGGAAGCATGCAAGACACCTACAGGTACAGTATAAAAAACACAAAATAATGGAGTAAATGGGTGAAATTATACACCTACTAGATGGTGAAGTAAACACAGCACAATAAAAAAGGTGCCAAATCTGACAGATAAAGTTTGATATGTGGAAAAAGGCACTGGGACCTATACGTTTTAATTGCCCAGCGAGATGGTCCTAAACGTAAAGAGCTGTAACACTCCGACCCGGTGCTGTTTGAATAACTTTACCAATAAGATCTGAATAACTCAATGCACAAGCACAGAACTTCCTTCCTTTCAAGTCAGAGGTTCACCAGGCTAAGATGCTTTAGTTGCAACATGTAACACCTTCCCCATCTGTTACGTCTCAAAGTCTAATTTTCCATAAATTAATTTTAGCAGACAAAGATTTCACAGGAGTGACTCATTTCCCAAAAGTCTTGGAATATTAAAAATTGTGATCAAATATAGATGATATTTTAATTTACATAAACCTACAGAAACCCAGAGGTAATTATAGTTCAGCTGAACTGGACCAGGTGTGGGATGTCGGATTGTCTAGTGGGTAAAATATTTTATTAAATCAGCTAGTCATACCGTTGACTCCCCTGTTCAAGCTTAATATTGGCACTCAGTCTTCTATAGATAGATGCCAAAATAAATCTTAAGCAGTGCAACAATCTTGTGCTAACAAATAATTAAAATAGAAACATGATTTAAGTTTCACATAATTTGCTAAAAGTTGGTACTACCTACAGTAGCAGGTGCAATTTAATACAAACATCAAAAATAGCCAATAACAAATGTGATCCTTCCGTAGTCCTACTTAAAGATTTATTTCATTAATATCAATTGCAAGTAAACTTGGACTAATTTAGAACATTGTCCAGAGCAGAAGAAACCCTTGATCATGCAATTATTTTCAGAGCTAATTCATGAAAGACACGACACAAAGGCAAACCAAAGTGCTAACTAGTGCAACCTTTGATGATGTGTTCAAGTAATACAAAAAAAGGTTTATTTTTAAAGGATAAATCACATGAATTCTGGCTGAGGCCTTATCACAATTTTATTTATGATGACTAATATTTTATATTGTTTAAAAAGGTTCTCACTTGAAACTTGGGGAGGAAAGTCAGGGCTAACCTCAGTAAACATTTCTTTCGATAAGCAAAACAATTATCGTCAAATGTACCTGTGTTTACTTTTATCATGAATACCAATTGCTTATCTGCTTTGGTCTAACTACTTCATTCAAATACTAAATCATACAGTTGCACTTATCATACTCGCCAAATCCAGAAAACCGCAGAATTGAAACAGGTTAAACTGCAGGCCACAATTGATTTTGATCCAAGGTGTCCCCCTGCCTTTTGCCCCATGATACAGGTGCTAGAATCCAGGCCTACCGCAGCCCTAACCAGGGCTTGACAGTGGATAGACAGAAAAGTGGTTGGAATATGGATAATATCATGATATTTTAAAACTATTTAGAAATGCATTCAGAAGAAAGTACTGAACGTATCAGGTGGCTAAAATAATATTCAAATTGCAAGCTCAATTAAAAAAAAAAATCAATTAAACTTTCCCAAGTCTGAAACAATTCAAAACTGAAACGATGACGTCATGGTGGAAGACCGCTTATGTTCAATCATCTGATTTGATCTGTAAAAATGCAGCAACTATGTGACGACATTTCATTGTAGTGAGTAACTTGAGCAAACTATTCTTTATAGTATACCTTTAGGCAATTTGCAGTTGCCATGAAGCCTAAAATAAAGGAGAAAAAAAAACTAACAACATTCAACACCTAATTTATTAAACAGGACATGGGGATCAAAAGGTCAGGTGCCAAATAACTCGGACATATAGCGATTTTTCGCTGATAAACTATAAGAACGAAGTGTGTTATATATACACACACACACACACACACACAATATATTTGTGTGAGGTGGCCGAGAAGGTACCTCTACCTGTTCCACGATCTTCTTGTATCTCTGGGTAGCCTGCTGTATGAGGTCCCGCACTGTCCAGCCATCTCTACACGGAACAACCACGCCGGTCCTCCCGAAAGTCACGGTCACTTTCATCCTGTTATTTTCATTCAGACCGTTTCAGGAACCGACGGTCAGCGGCCGAGGCCGACAGCAAAGCCGCTGCGCCCTCCCGTAGCTCAAGCTTCAGCCGCACTGCGTGTCGGAAGCTGGAGCAACAGGTGTCATCAGGAAAACGGAAAAAAAATCATTAAAAAAAACAGCAGCGGTATAGGTCAAATTGCTGGCCAGCTAAGAAGTGTTTTTCTTTTTCTTGTCAGGCGTATTTAATTAAGACGGACTTTAATGGCCTGCGCAAATAAGTGCGCGTTATATTAAGTATATAAAACAGCAAAACCGGAAGCTGATATTAGCTAGTTGTAGGTAGCCCGCCAGTGAGAGACTTCAGTCCATGTAAAGCATCCCAACATTAAAGCCATTAAAGTCCTTAAGTTCTCACAAGGTGTATTTTACACTCGAGCCTCCTCATCTCTGCTTATCCCCTGTATGCGGGTACGAAGCTTAATAAGTTTTTATCGGCACCTGGCTGGCTAACTATCTACCCAACCAACTGTGCCCTCGGGAGCATTACGGCACAGCGAAGGTGGCTAGCCGGCTAACGTTAGCGAGAGCGCCGCGCTTCGTACCTACGCTGCTCTGATTTCTGCCACCTGGATGATTGAGAACTAGAAAAACGAGTCGTTTTCAATTATCGCTGGATATTTCGAAATCCTGTTCTCCGCGTTGTTAAACACCGACACCTAGAAACACCATGGATAACTTCAGCATCGCTCTCCAATTCCCGATTTTTTTTTTTTGTCCCGTATGTGGTTTCTTCTGAAGTTCTGCTTCCTTTCCCTTGTTTTCTTTTCCCTCGCTCGGGTCCAGGCAATATCCGTTCATAATTACAGCAAGAACAACATTTTCTGTTTTCTATGTGTTATCCTTGTAATCGCAAGAAGCCATAAGTCCGAAACTCCTAGATGGCTGCACACAAACCAAACAAACTTGAGGCACTCGCAGCAAGTTTGTTAAAGGGCCAGTACGCTAATTCCACATTAAAGGGCAGAGTGAATTTTCAAGTCTGTCACCTACACAACGCCAAACTTTCTCTCATTAATAAATAACATTCAAGCGTGCTTTAAAGCAGCCGAAACTCAGGGCTCATTTGCTATGATAATGCTTTTATTGATTTATTTTGTATATCCAAAACAACATGGAAATAATTTCATAGTATAAGTCGGGTAATCATTTTGTTTTGTTTTGTTTTTTGAGGGAAATAATGATCAACTAAATTGATGTTTGAATAACCCTATTTACATGGTCATATGTATTGTTTTTTAAGAAAAAAATCTGCGAAATTAAGGTATCGTGAATATGATCCGTATGTCAGTCTAAAGAAAGAAAAACAGATAGGGTTTAGAGTTTCTATCTTACAGTCACATTAACCAGAAGGATAGTGTGTAGGCATGTCCAGCATGTTGAATTTCTGATACAAATATACGTGTATAAGTGGTGATACATCAGGCAATGTTCACACTGGTGATATCAGATTGCAAATAAAATATCTGTATCAAATATGATTCCATTCGTGTCAGACCATTGGCACTGTATAAATTGTATTATGACTTATAAGTACACATGTTAAATGATCCACCATGACTTTTACCTTAAGTATGAATTATTTTACTGAAATTGGTTACTCCTGGAATTTGCTGGCCTCTCACAGTGTGGAATTCTCACCTAAAATACCAATCAAAAAGCATCCAATTTATTTGTCTATTCTATCCATCCGTCTTCTGAAACCACTTATCCTTTTGAGGGTTGCAGGCGTTCCAGAACCTATCCAGCAGGCTACAGGCACAAGGTAGGGAACAACCCCAGATGGGACCCTGACCCATCACAGGGCACGCTCACACACACCTATGAACAATTTGGAACCTCCAATTAGCTTTGTCTTTTGGACTGTTGGGGGGGGGGGACCAGAATACCCAGAGGAAACCCCACGACAAAATGGGGAGAACATGCAAACTCCACACACACGGAACCCTGGCAGACACTCAAACCCAGGTCCCAGAGGAGTGAGGCGACAGTGCTGAGCACCACACCACCCCTATTTCCATGTTGTGGGTCCTAATAAAAGAAACCATCTAAATAGTTACCATACTGATGCTGTTCTTTTCATTTTTTCTATTAGGGTTGTGTTTGTAAATACACAATCGGACTATGTGTACTCTCTAGTGTAGCTCAGCTATGAAAGCTTCAAAAATACTATCAGCATTAGTAGCCTTGATAATGTAAACTAGACAGAAAACTATGACAACAGCAAAACAACAGGAAATATGAACCAATTACAGAATACATGAAATACAAAAAAAATTATTGCCTGTACTAAAGCTAAAGTTAAAAATAGCTGATTACATTTAATCTCATTTGACTATTGTAACATTTCACTGCCTAACCATTTAGCTATGAATCTGAAGCAAAAATATGTTAATTTGAACCTTCCTAGCTTTGTAAATATTATATGGGAATCCTGAACAGTACCCCTGTTCATCAATGGACTCTGCTAGCCAAAGAAAAGAGAGCCAGCATTTCACTGTGGAGCCTCTCTATCTTTTCCATATGCTTAAATAATTACTTCAGTGCACGAATTGGTTAGATCCCAATAACTTTAAATACTCCAGATTTTGTGTCTGTTTCGTTTTGTTATTTTTTTTCTCATTGAGCTCACATACTGGAAAAGAAAAATGATTTTTACCCCATGACTGAAAGACTGTCAAGAGCTGTTTCCAGTAAAAACAATTTGCTCTGCTAACTATGTGTCTTTAGAATACATGCTTGAGTGCAGCAATAAAGAATTAATACATTGCAGTACATAGATAATGACATTACACGTTATGTTTCCTTACATTTCCTTTCCCCAAATGCAACTGCTTGCAATATTTGTTTGTATTTCATTTCTCTTTCGATCTATTACAAATGTCATAAGTGTGTGCAGAAATAACCATTTAAGGCCTGTACATTAGGGAAGTGAATTTGTGCTTAAAGCTGGACTCAATCAGGCAAATTCTCTTATCTGCTCTAGTTTGGACTGCATTTCCTGTTATACCTGAAAAGTCACTATTTACCATATTGTCCTGCTTTTCTGGTGTCTATGTCCTACAAAACACCTTTCTTACAATAATTATGACTATATTTAAAAAGACAAGAGGATTTTTGACAATCGGTATATTACAGTCTAATGCTGTTATTGGCTAATACTGTGTGTGCTAGTGAAGTATCGCTTATATCGCTATAGGCCCAGCAAATAATGCAGGTAGTTATCATAACGCTCAGGTACATTGAGGAACTTACTGCAGGTAAAGGGAAATGTTTCAGAGATTCCCCTATGCACTTTTAAACTTTGATTGGTAGCTGTAAAAAGATGGTTTATTCTGTACCTCTGCCACTGAGTGTTAAGATCTCAGCATTGTACCTCAGTACATTAGGACTGTGTTACACACTGCATTCTTTGACCAGAACACCCCCATGCCAGGTTAGATGCAGTGTGAATTTCAAGTTTGTCTTCATTTTTTAATTCAGAATTCCCTTATTTTGATGTCTTTCATTTTTTCTCCATGTTCATAAGGATTGTAGGAACAACTTGTTCTTTTGACAGTATCGCTGAACAAATAACAGCTTCATAGGTCAATGATGTTTATGACAGAGTATTGCTGGACATATAACAGCTTCATAGGACAATGATGTTCATGACAGAGTATCGCTGGACAAATAACAGCTTCATAGGACAATGATGTTTATGACAGAGTATCGCTGGACAAATAACAGCTTCATAGGACAGTGATGTTTATGTTTCACTGTGCACTGAGGCTGGACAGAAAAGTCATTCAAAATATGGAAACTGTACCATATTGCCTGAAGCTGGAAATACTGCCATATTTTTCTGTGATCTAGAATTACACTCACTGTCTGTTTCCAAATGACTTGAAGCTAATAATACTGGTATGTTAAGGATGTGAAACTGGAAACCTATAATATATGGTCTCAAGTTGACTACGCCTGCCTGTCTGCACTCAACAGTCTCAATCTAGACCTACTACTGCAACATAGTGTTTCGAAGGCATGGAGTAGTGTTACTTCAAATTCAATTCCATTTATTAATATAATGTTAGCATCTGCAAAAAACTGTTTTTCTCTGACACCATACACTAGTGGCCAAAATTGTAGAAACACTTTATTCAACTCTTGGTCCAGTTACTTATTTAATCATCCAACGTATGATATTTGTAACACTCTGTGATTGCTTGTAAACATTACCGCTAATATTCGTGTAATAATTTGTAAAGCATAATGCCAAAAATCGCATCTTAATCTTTCATTGCTTCTTTATCTTTCATATAATACATATATTCACTTCTCAGGTATGTCGTGTATATTTGCCTTTTTCAGAATGATTGAAGGTCAAATTATGTATTCTCCAATGACACCAGCACAGAAGTCATGGCACACCTCTTCTTTACATAGCTTGTTTTTTGTGAAACATGACTGCTTTTATCTATAACAGCAACTCTTTCCATGTTCTCCCCGATTCCATTTTCAGCCCCCTTTCAATCTAAAAGATTCAACATAGGGAGACCAAAGTAAAACAATGTTAAACTGCATCTTTTGTGCAAAACACACCCAGTCCGTGTAAGATTCTCTTCAACGTGTCGATGTATTCCAGGGTATTTCCTACAAGAAGTACATCCTGGAACTCTTCAAATAAAAGCAAGGGCACTTAATGTTGACTCTCATACCTCTTTGCATAGATTTAAAGATTCAAGATGTTTAAGCAAGACTAGTAGTTCACCATAAAGTTAATACGATACCAAAAGCATAATAAGGAATATAAAATTGAATTTATATTAAGTTATATTTAATTTTCACACATTTCGGTGTCAGCCGTACTGTTCTCAGCATTATGTTCAGTATGTCTCCTGAGTTCCTTTGCGTATTTTTATTATGCTTGGTGACGGGTGGGGGGTTTGCGCTCCTCCTGCTGCCGTGTGTGTGTGACATTCTCACTACTGTTGTGACGCTTTACTCAAGGTTCTTCAGTTTCCTCCCACAGTCCAAGAACATGCAGGGAACTTGTGTCACATAGTGTGTGTGATGCTGTGGACCTCGGTGGACCGCATTTTCTGATAGAAACTAATGGATGACACTGTAACCCTGTACTGGGCACACAGTTATGGAGGATGAATAAATGTATGGGCTCATGAGGCAAAAAACAAGAGACACTGAAAGAATACACAGAGCAGTCACTTTCATTTCAATACAATTTCAATTCATTCAGGATTACAACCACTAAGTACAATTCTGCAACCACTATGCATTTTCCAGATCTCTGTGTATTCAATCACTGTGTATTAATCTGGCATTTTCCATTTATTTGTATTTTTAGTGAATACATTATGAATAAATGTATCCTGCTGTATCTTCTGAGGGTAACATAGGAAGGTGTTCTATCGCAGGGAATAGGAACATCTCACCCTAAAGGCAATGACATGGCTAAATAGAAACTCAGGGAAACAGGAAATTCAACTCTGTCTATCCAAAGAATCAGGAATCTGCTCACCAAAACCGACCCGTCCCTCGACATATGCCACACCCGCTAGTGACGTTCACCACAATGCAGAAAAGAGGTGTGGCAAGGAGGTGTACTGGAGATGTGAGCCTGTTACTAGGAATTATCACTGCACTTTGACTCTGAGCAATGTAAAGCTACTTCCTAGGAGGAGTGTATGTGTGAGGTCCTGCACGCCAAGCCTCCTCTGATGGCAGACGTCGTTCTTTGCATGCACACCCCAGAAAATGAAAGCATTTTAAAAGAAAGTACAATTTTTACGTAACTATCATAAATAAAAAGAAGAAATTCACTACATAATGCAATAAGGGATAAACTCGGGTGTTTGTGTTTGAGGTGTCACTGACTGTGAATGTTCTACCCACTATATGACCTTAAAATGCTGCCTCCCAGTTATCAACTGTGGGAATGATTCTTCTAGAAATTTCTTCCCAGGGCTTTGTTTGAATTGTACTTCTTGGATAATCGATACCAGATTCCCATTTTTTTGCAGTGGAAAAGGCTCCCAATAACCAGGCAGAATAAAAGATGTATCTTGGCAAGAGTACAAGAGAAAAACCTTCAAATAGAGGTCTCAGTTTCTGCGGGTTACGCAAGAGCCCCAGATGGAGCGCATAAGCCCCTGCTAAGCGGAGCTGCGAGAACTTGGGAGGGATGACATACTTATAGAAGGAGGTGAGTAATGTTTTCAGTAAATGTTTGCAAGGCAGGGAGAAATCCAGGGAGAGAGTCAAAAAGCAAACACGTGAAGCAAAATAAGGAGCCTTACTTTTCTGGTTTTTTTTTCTGCCATGACAACAAATATTAAAAATAGTTACATATGTTTTCAACAGCAGTTGGGTTCGTGTTTCAGACAGACTTTTCTGCAGCGAAATTCATCCGGAGAATATACTGGCAGAAACACGGGATGCATTTTAAGTACCCGTGTGCACATGTAAAGTCTCGCTGGAGTGAGCTCGGAAAAATACTGAAGAGTCCTTATCAACAGCTGTTAATGATGAAGTTTATTCACTTGCACAAGAGCTGCAAGCAAGGTGAAAACACACACACTCTTTGGCTTAATGGATCAAATTAGCACTTTGTCACATATAACCCATTTCTCTTTCAGAGCTTGAGAAAAGAGCTTGTAATTAAAACTAAATCCGGAAAGTAGTTTTTTTCAATTAAAGCTCATTATATTTGTAAGCACACCTTATAAACTCTGTAGTCGGAAACCATGGTAACTGCAATATAGCCGCGGGGGCGCTAACTTTCATTTAATTGCAGAAAACAGCTAACATTGATCCGAACGATTAAGTGCCAAATTTATGAATAAGTAAACACAGCAAAGTGGGGATGTAATGGAAAGACTGCTGTTCATCGCATTGAGCAGGAAGTCTGAGTCCCGCTCCAGCTCCATGGGCTCCTGGCTGTAGATACATCGCACTGATGCTTATTGTATCCACTTATTCAACATGTGCCGCGACGAGCCCTTTACCGAGAACATATCTCTTTCACTCCTTCTTGCTGAAACACTAAGATGGGGTCTGGGTGCTCAGTGCCTGTAAGGATTGTCACTGGGCTTCATATGCTTCAGTCGCTGCGGGTCGGCCTCTCATGGGGACACGGCAGAAATGAGGGACACAGAAGGAGTCGCAGGGACAGATTATGAGGCTTCTGCCCCGTGGCGGAGTGGGTAATGGGGTGTGGACCAGCTGGACACTGTGGACAAGCAGCGGGAGCCAAATAGCGTTATTCCCTGGCAGTGAATGGGGTCCAGATTGAGGGCGGGCCTCAGCACAAAGGCAGCGGACAAGCTCGGGGGGGGGGGAGACTATCTCCTCCATCATTACAGCTCCTTCCCGTCCAGCACTCTACCAAAATCATGGCTTGGCAATACGACAAATACTAAGAGCAAAAATTAAGGTTTATCGTCATTCATGCATATTGTCTAGTACTCATACAGCTGCTTTTCTTTATTTCTGCTTTGCGAGTCCAGCTCACGCTGCAGAGCCAGTTTCATCCAGTTTGGCCAGGATAGCGATGTACGCCAAGAATGATGGACAATACAGATGTTATGCAATTAATCTGAGGGCTTCGGATGGGCCCTGGACCACACCGCGTCTGTCTTTTGAAAAATAAAGTATTAAAAAAAATATTTCAATGGAGGGGCTGCCTTGAATGGACCAGACTGAAAGTCACAGAAACCTCTCAGGTCTCTCTTAAGGAAGGATCAGCAGCTCACGGCTGTCTCTTGACTAATGACATTCCGTGTACCAAACAAAGTCAATTAAGATATGTAAATTAACCAACCTCAAATGTGTAGCATGACAGTCTTTGACATACTGTGACCCTTACAGTAAGACTTCACATTTAATGCAATTCAAAAGCATTTCTGTACATCTTTAAGTGAGTTTATTATTCAGGGTAAATTCAGAAACTGAATCAAGCGAAGACGTGACATCTGCCAGTGGAAATAATGCCTCACTGAGAATCACCTAAAAGTCCAGGCAGCCCTGTTTTCAGCACTGATCTGGGAACACCGGCATCTTGCACAGAAGGGGACATGAGCAGCAAAAGGCCAGTTTGGTGTGAGGTGTATTGGTCCAGGGAACAGCACTGGGGTGTCAACAAATATCAGTTTTTTCTCACTCCCATGCTGACCTCGGACGAGGTGTGAGGTGTCTTGCTTGGGATTGTGCTACCATCATAGCATGTACACCAAGCCAGAGAGAGCCGAGAAAACATCAGGCCAGTTCAGCACCACAAACCAACCCAGTGGAGGCAATTTTCAGCAAGACCCCTGAGGCCTTCATTTAGTCAACTCTGTCTGCTGGCAGAGAATATCTGCAAGATGCGCCATGTCTGCTGTTCTTGTAAAAATTGTAGAAGTGAAATTATTTATTGACATTACACAAATCCTTCATCTCTGGTGGGACCAAGAGTCAGCCTTAAATTTAAAAAGTCAGAATATTCTATGCATGTTTTGTTATTTAATTAAAAGTACAATGTTTTTTCTGCTGAGGTAAACTCATGAAAAGGGTTTATCACCATTGAGTTAGCCTATACATGTAAAGTTGAAAATATGATTCTGAGAACAATTAAGCAGTGTTGGATAATCAAGAAATTTACATGTAACGATCGGGAGACTTTTTTATGACTGAGTTTAAAACTTTATATTGTATTAATTTTGAATCTATTTGGAATGTATAAACAGTAAATTGCATTTGTTTAACATTTTAGCATGGCATATTTACTGTTATTAAAGCTTGCATCAAATATTAAATTCTGTTTTTAATATGTAGTTCAGATTGAACAAACACTGATTTAAAACACTACAGGGAATGGATATCATTCTAGAGCAATATAGCACGTTTTGTACATGCAACAAATGTTCACCCTGGTATATTATAAACAGTGCAAAAGAAAACGCAATATACTGATTGTTTTGTCATGTTGTTTTTGTTGAATTTTTATATTGTCACCACTGATCAAAACAGTACGATTTCTTGGTTGCAATGGAAAGAATAAGCAGAAACTAGCAAACCAGACTTTTCTCACTATTTTTCTATCAGGTTTCAGCTTGGCAAGGTAGCGAAAAGCACTGCTCAAGACAAGCAGCGATATCTGCCACGTGAAACCGCCTTAGATAATGACCGTCACCACGCTCAGTCATTCTAAGAATGCAGAGTTGGGGTGTAACGGTTACTGGTCTCATGGTATATCGCGATAAAATTCCAGATGGTTAGCATTACCATTTCAAATTTTAATTATCATTAAAATCACAATCGTTTTGGGAAAAACTCACGTTAAGTACCAGATTCCAGTGTCAGTGAAAACATGGCGGAAGGCAGTGACCACTGACAGTGACAGCGCTCCAGAGATGATTTAATGTGAATGCGCATTTGATATGGTTTTCCTTACATAAGGTTGGCTATGTGATTATTTTAATATATAAAACTTATTATTTTTATAAATTATTTCAATTTGCGTATCAGTACTGATAACTGTGATAATTTTGGTCACCATAATTATGACACTAAATTTTCATACCGTTTCATCTCTAATGCAGAGGAATGTAAGTATCATTTGCGCCATTGATGAAGAGGAGGAAGACGAAGAGGAGAAGAAGCTTGATAGGAGTCTGCTAGGTTGAATTTTTCCCTCATTTTAAAAGTATGTATTGCACAGGTAATGATAACAGTTGTGGCTACACACTAGTAACCCTTCCACACACATAAATGCTCCTACACACTAAACAATGTTATTTTTCAGAAAGGAATAGATGTTCCGCCGGTTGAATGAGAGGCCTTTGGCTGCAGCTTCGATTAAATCTTGCATGGGGGCAGTCTTGAGACAGCGGGCCAGTCGATCCAATCATCGATCAAAGATGGGACTGGTGAGCTCATGCATACGACTGATTTACAGAAACTCATCTGAGCTTGTGGAGTCGCCCTGTTTCACACATAATTTCCCCACCTCAGGAGTGAGCTCCGCCTCCATCCTCGCTGGAAACTGGTGACAGCACATCTGTATGACCTCTGCGTCATGCGCTCGACTGTTGCTTTTAAACGTCAGACCAAGAGCGGCTTCACTGCGCTTGTAGCCATTTGCTTTTTTGCTTGAAGTATACTTACTTTTCGATTATAGTGTTTTACATTCAAACATAGGTGTTAGAATAAAGCACAATATTCACATATTGCGAAAATTGCGAAAAATATATAAATATAAATTAAATATGAAGAATGATGACAGGTCACACACACACACATACTCATATATATGTGCAAGTGTGCGCGTATCTGTGTAACAACACATTTAAAATTAGTATGTAATTCTTTCAAAAACCTACACGAATAGCATCTGTAGTGTTACTGAAAACAGGTTCTTAGAATAAAAGAGATATTTACCATCATAACATATTAAGACTAAAAATATAAACAAAGATCTAAATTAGGATAATAACAGTCAGGCAAAAATATCCACAAATGTTTTAGAATAAGCTGTTATTGTAAAGATCGTAAATATTCGCTTCAGTTATAAAAAGCAGCAACAGCAAGCCGGACTGTAGCCTTAGCGACGCTGACATTTCGCTATTCTTCATGGTAAATGCTGTCCCCTAGTGGTTACTCAGATGTTATTTGAGCTTCACTTGTGTCGGGGTATATTTCTGAATTTTTCTGTGTGTTCCTATGCCTAAATATATGCATGTATTGTTTTGCCATAAATTATTGAATATATGTGAAATATGTGAAATCGCAGTTAAAACACTTCATGTCACATAATTTAACTGGCTTTGCTCCAAAGCTTTGCCTTTTTGCTCTTCTTCCTTCAGATTAATTGCTTCCCTGACGCTGCCTCTCTCTGGGACAAATCACAGCTGTAACGACCAGACGTGCAGCAGCAATTAAAAGTGTAACTGAAACACTCACCAAGCTGAACTTTTTCGTTCTTGTATTATTGTTACTGTTAGTATTTTTTCCATCTCAGAGATGCAGAGATGCTTCCACTGATTTAATCAAGATTAACATTCTTAGGGTTTTAAACAGGATTTGAAAGTATTTGCCCTTATTGGAGGTTCTTTTCGGGATCAGGTTCAATCAGAAGTACCTTCCCTGTCTTTGTTGTTGACTTCTAATGATCTGTGACCAGAATTTATTTTTCTATGACAAATTAAAGGCACTGACCTTGGAGATTTGGCAGTGAGATGGGAGATAAGGATCAGGCGCAGAGACTGGCGCTCAGACCAGAGGGGAACGCCCTCGCTGTGGGGTCTGACCTCCTGGCCAGTCCAGCTTCCCCTGGGGGAGAGCTGTGTTTGAGTTTCGGTGACGGCTGCAGGCATTTCAAATGATTTAACTCAGACTGAGTGTCTGCCTGACTGAGAATGTTGAGAATCCCG
>JAODUD010000001.1:33894942-33922319 GCA_026784285.1 Stomatorhinus walkeri | reverse complement strand
TCAGGGATGTGCCACTGATTTAATGTCTGGGGGGGGGGTGTCTGGGGGGGGGGGGGGTTTATCCATGACACCACAGCCAGCTGGCCGCACCGCAGTTACTGTCTCCCATGGGAACAGGGGAGAGTCACTTAGGCATCTGCTTCTGGGGATAAATGCAGCCCTCTCTAGGTACCGTGTGAAGCACTTGATCTACATTATACAGACATGGGTGCTGTCTGTCCCTCCAGACCAGATCGCAACACCAGAATGTCACCCTAAAGCCCATACCAAGAATCAGGGAAAAAATCACAATGGTGTCACTTCGTACTGTCTCAGATCATAGTTAATGTAATTGCACGGGTCCCTTCTTGATTCATTTTACAATTGGGGAAGATCTTCATACTTACCATTCCAGCTCTGCACTGAGTTTAAAGATGAGCGTCTCTTGTGAGCTATGCTAATTTTTGTGGCTGACTCTTGTAATGTATCCAGTGAGTCTGGGCTTGATGAGAATTTGTCTCGTGTTTTGGATGCCAGACAGGCAAGAAATATTTAACATTAGTCCCAGTTCACAGCAGCTCCTTCAGTGCTCCCACAGACTGTAGAGGTAAATGTGCTGTCACATGGAATCCCTACTCACACGTCGGCCAGGCTGGGGCTTCTTCAGACTGCATGAAACATTCAGGGAGTTCAGAGAATACCCATGCCATGTGTATATTTGACATTAACCATCTGAATGTTCAACCTCATAAATATTTTCTGCTCAGACCTCAGGTTCAACCGCAAAGACCTTTCTACCCAGGCTTAAACACACAAGCCTAAATAAATCAGCGGGGCCGGCACTCAAAAATGATGAACGCACAGACGCCCTCACACAGAGACCCTATACAGATTTAATTATAAAGGTAATTTTTCATGTACTGAATTATGGATGAAGGAGGTCCTAATATTATTCATATTATTTACTAAACACATTACTGCCCAGATGCCCAGTGATGGGCTGATATCCCAGTCACTCAATCCCCTGCCTTATGTCTGGGATGGAATCCAGGCACGCTACCATCACGGGTATGGAAAAGGGAAGGATGGACGAATATGAGGTATCAAAATTACCTTGAAGATACAGTATCTGCCGGAAAATACAACCCCTGGCTTCACCTAGGGGATGGCTAGCGCTGCATCTTTAACCTATAGCAGGAAAGCAGGGCTTCAACTCGGCTTTGTTCAATAGATTCTTCAGCTGTCTCTGGTCAGAAAGGTCGCTGAAAGGTGATGCTGAAAGAGACCTGGTCCCATCTGGGATTCTAACAAAAGCGGAAATATTCTGACCTTTTTCAGTGATCTGCCTCGAAATGTTATATTTATATACAAATCTCGGAAGCAGAATATATGCAAATAAATATTGTCCTCTAAAAGCTTTTGAAGAAAAAGATATACAAGTATATTTTGAGGCAGAAAAAGTACTTATAATTTAAGATGTATTGATATTTACTGATATTTCCATTATTTTACAGCAGTATTACAGGTAACATTCTTTGAAGTGAGCAGGGAATCATTTTCAATTTACCATTGAAAATGTTCTTTTCTAGATTTTTATTTCCCCAGGAAAATGTAAAATGCATAGTAATAATTTGCCTATTCACAATTTGAAATTTATTCATGGATTGAGATGAATGTAGAGAGACTAGACTGCTTGGTCTAAATAAGAGAATAGCTTCAATGATTCTGCAAATTAAAAGTTGATTTGACACAACAGCCAGTTGCCCCAATATTGTACACTTGTTATATTATTGATGCATCGTACCTTCCGCTTGACTTACTGATTGCAGGCACCTTTGATAATGAATCATCACACTTAAAAAAATCAGCTCAATGGATGTTAGACACAAAGTACAGCCAGAGGCATGTGATCACTATAATGCATGGAATTAAACGATTTACATGCGTTTACATACCTATCGGTGTTGCTCATTGTCCATAAAAGGCGACTAAATTCCACCTTCTCCATTTTTCTGGAAGCACAGCATTAATTGGATGCTTTCATTCCCAAACACATATAAAGAAGTGAAGTGTCAACGGAGATTAAAGACTGGTCATTTTGGGTCAGAAAATTGAAATGATTCACATTCCCTTGACATGACCTAGTGTCTCTCTTGTGCCTTTGAAGCTCAGGATAAGCTGACCTCGGACGTGCCTTGGGTATAAACTGACAGGTTTGAAGTTTACAGCTGACATGTTAGGGGGAACTTACCCTCTCTCCTTTTCCATCAGTCACTCTTTTCTAAGCCACCATGGACTTTCAAATGAAAAAAAAAAAAAAACTAAAAGACAGATGAAAGGGCATCGTAAAAGTCAGGTACCTCCTCTGTTTATCAGCCGTTGTGTTTACCTAGTTTTTTTTCAAGGAAATAAATGTAATGAGAGGAGGTAAAGATTATTTCTACACTTTGTTTTCTATGAAGAACACTGGGCCATTCTCATCCTTGTCTATCTTATCTAACATTGCAATTCTGCACAGAATGTTTCCTGAAAAGACAGCCCATATGTGAGGCATTGTGGAAAGCCTCTCTCACCCCAATAATCACAGTGCTGATGTGGATCCAGCATGTGGGACTGGGGTTGGAGGAGAACCAGGCGATGTTAACGGAGTACCAAACTGAAAATCCATAAATTAGGACAAGCGCTAAGCCCCTAAGCTGCGAAGCAAAATTTATTTTAGAGAAAGCTGAAGATAAGAGTTTCAGACATTGGAAGCTTCCAAAACATACAGGAATGGCTTGTTCTTCAACTTCACTGTGATTTAACAGGCATAACTCTATGATTTGCTTTCACATCACAGAGATAACAAAAACCAAAGTCAGCCTTGTGTACACTTTGTGTCACCGATGAACATGAAACAATGAAATAGAAAAATCCTTGGGATTCCATGAAAAGTTCCTTGTGTCTCTAAGGAACTCAGGAAATCCTGGAGTGAATGTGACACGGTGTGATTTCAGGTTGGTTTGCTGCCCTGTGGGCTCCAGCACCAGCATCCCAGAGTGCCTAGAAGTGTGACTGGATAATTGGTTTAACAGGTTACTGCAGTTTCACTGTAAGCCCCAAGAAACAGGCAGGCGAAACGAACCATTTTCTAATCTAGCCTGACCTGGCTCAAACCTCCTGTTTGTATGAAAGGTGACATTTCTGTAATTAGTTCTTTTTTTAACATTAAAAAAGAATGGTTTGGGGCATAAGTTTTGGCCAAAACTTTCCTTCTTCCACAAAACAAATTGCCATGTCATACAAAAATCCTTCCAACAAATTGAACGTCAGTGGATCATTCCCCTTTAAATCACGGTATCTGTGCCTGTGAGGAGGCTGAGGTACAGTCACCTCGGGACAGGCTGGTTGGCACCTCATGTGGCACACATCTGTTTAATACGCAGTGACCGTTTTGCATCAGAGCATTATACAGATATTTTTGGCAAGTGGAGAAAGGAATGAAGTTGGTAGTTCAGTTCCAGGAGACGATTTGATGTCCTCGGTCCGCTGATAAGGCTTCAGTGGGAATTTGGCGAGGTCACCGGTAGTAGCATCCTGAATTTTTCAAGAAATGCCACTGGATGTCTTCAGCAACCAGACAGAGTCAGGACTTTGCCACATTGTGTCATCCAAATAAGGGTCACTTGGTTCCTTATGAACATATCCATAATTTATGGGTTTGTTAAGTGCCCACAGCATTATATGTACGGTTAATGTTTTATGTCTTTGGATTACAGAGCAAGTTCATTGTTACGTACCATGTTGAGAACCTCAAGCAGCACCTCAGGTCATTGGTTCTCTCACCAGTCACTCCAGGCTGCAGTGTCCCCCCCCCCACTGCTAACACAGAAACATTCCAAGATGGCTACCAATAACACATTGAAATATCATTTTAATATTACTGGTTTGCAGTGGAGAAGATATATTTCACACACAGTTGTTTATGTTGCAATACATTAAGTCGATGGGTCATCATTTCTAATGGTCTACATTCCCGACAGTACTTCCCCCATGCAGATCGCCCCATGATGATCTATGGAACCAGTAAAATGCCTTCTGCCAAATAAGGCCAAACATATCAATGGCCACCCCACCCTCAAGATTCCAAATCGGGCCCAGTTGTTTCCTGATTCATGACTCGCAGGAGAATCATACACTGACAAGTCTGAAAGTGCCATGTGACTTTCTGAGCCCCCTGTTTGGTTGGGATCCATCAACATGGCACACATTGCACAGCAGCTGTCGCTAATTAAACATTTATGCACAAGTTCCTGTGAAAATCCTGTTTGGAGCGGCGCTCCGGGGGAGGGGAGCACGAAGGAGTCTGTGGTGCTCCAGAAATCAGGCTGGAGTGGCAAAATTAGAGCCGAAGGCAGAGCTGACGTGGCGCAGGAAAGGAGCTTGAATTGTAGCACTCGGTCATCCAGGTGCTGTGCCTCTCTCTGAACTCAAATGCTGCAATGAGGTGACGCCAGGAAAGCAAAGAAATGGGTCAGAACTTTACTCGAGCAGGACCTCAGTGTGTAACTACATAAATGCAAGCCTCACTTCAGTCAGTGTCATGAGCAATACCCATCCAACCATCCATTCATCCATCCATCTGTCTGTCCATCCATTCATCCATCCATCTGTCCATCCATCCATTTTCCATACCTACTGCAAGGTCATAGGGGTCTGGGGCCCATCCAGGAAGCTAAGGGTACCTGCAGGGCACCTGCCCCTGCCTAAAATCCAACACAATGAGTAATGCTTTAAAGCAATATTAAATACCAATTCAAACAACTCATGAAGAATAGTGTATTTATGCAAGGAAGTAATAGTGTGTTAAATGATTCATTATCTTAAATTATGTCACATATGTCCACTGTGTAGATCAATATGGTAAATAGGGGAGCAGCTCATAGTGTCAAAAAAAACATAGCTTTCATGACATAACTATTCAGAGTGTTTCTTATTATTAACAAATCAGTTACACGAAAAGTGCATTCCTAATAGTCCTAGTTGTAGTTTCAGTACTTAAGCAACGCACAACAAGCTTGGGAGCTGGGCTACTCATTATCAGTCATCTGTCTTCCAACCACGTGTCTGATGCTGGGTTACCGTGAGGCTGGAGACACAAGCGGGGCGCCCCCTGCATGAGGCGCCAGATCATTGCAGGGCACAAACATACATTCAAGCAACACTTTCAGAAAGTACTTTATAGGAGGAAGTAGGGGGGAATTTTCTAAATCAAAAGGGAAACCTTTTTACATTTGGCAGCTGTGACTCTAGTCCTGTGTTCTCTTTCTTGATTATTGGCCAGTAATGAGGGTCTTTCAGTGGTGAAGTTCAATTACAAATCCCTTCTGAATGAAGGAACGTCTAGTAATCAATGACTTTGATTTGTGTGCTCTGAATAGTATCACAAGGCATTATTCAAGTTTGTAAAACCCAGAGGAATTAATTATTCATGTAAATATTGACAGGATAATGGTGCTAGACCCTAAAATAAAGATCAGTATCAATAGGGCCTTTAAATAAATAGGAAATTTCGCAAATGAATGTTCTGTGCAACCGGTTTTCAATGAGGAACCCGAAAAGAAACCCCAAGATTGAGAAACGCTTCAAGAATTTCCTAATCGTAGACGGGTCAAGTTATAAAACATCTCGGGCAGTTAGAGAAGCGAGTGTCACGTCTGGGCCCCCGCCCGGCAGGAATCGGAAGATCTCGGGGGTCTGTGCAGCCCGTCACATGTGACGCGTTTCATGAGGAAAGCTGCAGCAGGATTTGGGCGCTGCCCAGGGGGAAAGTCCGTCACGGATACAACAGGAGCGATCAATAAGAGTTCACAAACAACACAGCAATTTATATTTTAGGTTATTAAGCTGTACGCTAAAATGTCAAGATCTTTATGTTTGAAATGTCACATGCTGCATGTTTCTTTGCCTTCATGTCTCTTCTGCAGTCACTGCCGTTCACTGTAATTCTGTCTTCATTTACATTATGTATTCTTTTAGCTTGCCAAAATGAATTCGTATGCTTTTTGGCTTTCTGTTTTTTTCATCTGCAAAAAGAAAAGTCTCTTCAAACAAACATGACATGATTTTTCTGTCTGTAGTTAATCAGCGGTGCAGGGGGAAATTAGGCTGTCAGGCAGGGGGGGCGTGAGGCAGCAGTTCATGCTGGTCTATGGAGCCCAACAATGGCTGCTTGATGAGACAGATGCTAACACAGACACACACACGCACGCACACACACGCAGACACACACACGCAGACACAGACACGACAGACACGGACAGACACACACACAGACAGACAGACACACACACAGACACACAGACACGACAGACACGGACAGACACACACACAGACAGACAGACACACATACAGACAGCCACACACATGCAAACACACAGACGCAAACAGACACGACAGACACGGACAGACACACAGACAGACAGACAGATACACACACGCAGACACAGACACGACAGACACGGACAGACACACACACAGACAGACAGACACACATACAGACACAGACACGACAGACACGGACAGACACACACACAGACAGACAGACACAAACACAGACAGCCACACACATGCAAACACACAGACGCAAACAGACACGACAGACACGGACAGACACAGACAGAGACACACACACACACAGACACAGACACACACAGACATGGACAGACACAGACACAGACACACACAGACACAGACAGACACACAGACACACACAGACTCACACACAGACAGACACGACAGACACACACAGACACAGACAGACACACACACACAGACTCACACACAGACAGACACGACAGACACACACAGACACAGACAGACACACACAGACACACACAAATGACAAAGAGAACACATACAAGGTCCTTTATTCATTCCTGTCTAAAGTTGGTAGGGGGTAGAAATAATTTATTGCTGGGGGGTAAGTTTTCTATTGCCATGTTAGATTGGCAAAAGCACGTCTCTAAAAAACACAGTGATTAGTCAAGTATATAGCACCAACCACAGTAATGAACCTCTTTTGTCAGCTGTTTCTGCACCTTTATGTCAAATCAGATCATATTCATTATGTCCTACATACAGCCTGTTGTAAAGCGTGAACAGTACATTTCTTGTCTAAGTATAATTAGTTTTTTTTCTTAAATCCATTTGCCTTTGTGCTGGACTATGTGATCGCCATATTGGCAGTATTCTATTACTTAATGGATCTTCTGTCCTTGTTACAAAAATAAAATCAACATGAGAAAAAGTGTCCATTTGCAGAAGGACCACAGTCTTTAATACTGCTAAGCTCTTTTGTTGGTCTCCTGCAGTTTGCATAAAGGAAATGTATTTAATGCCACAGTTCTGAAAGTCTTTGTCGCCCCCCCCCCAATCTTCTCTTCTTTAGACAGTGAAACATTCTGAATGGCTGACAAAAATTAGTTTTCTAGTCTGGAAATGTCTGTGTTAATTAAAGGCCTTCTCAATGGGCTGGAGCGTGGCCCGCGTAAGACCGGCAAAGCAGGGGTCTCCGGTACTTCGACCCGGAGGAAGCGCGAGTAGGACCACCAGAGGAAGCTGAACGCTGACACCTGGCCAAGGGTTCAGGTAGAAGCGAACGCCCATTTAGTGCCATCTGCGAGATGCGGTTACTTGGGAACACGGACGCAAACCAACAGCTGGAGCAGAGAACATGGGCCTGATTAGCTGCTTTTATTAGCTTTCGACCCTTTAAATGTAATGAAGGATGTTCTCAGGTCGTTCAGACATGAAATAAACATTGATGCATTTTACTCCTCACTTTTAATGCGCTACAGTCCCCCATTCGTTACTCATGCGCTCGCTCTATAAAACAACACGATATGCCCGCACCTCGCGCAGCTGCCCCACCCGGCGACAAACACACAGATATGGCAACAGCGGCAGAGCTCCCATTACGGGCCTCAGCCACCACGCTGAGATGCGAGCCAGCCGTAATGGGGGCGCTGTCTGCGGCAAATAAAGCATGCTTTGTGATGAAATATGACAGGGCCAGTGGAAATGTGTAAATGAGCGATTTATTGTGCAGGCTGCCTCAACAAGCTTCCATTTGTGTGGATCCCCGTCCACGGGCAGCGCTGATGAGGCCGCTCCCTTTGTCCCGCTCACGCACCCACCTTCCTGCCGGCATCCGTTGCCCTGCCTCCTTTATTTCTCAGGCTATAATAGAATAATGAGAGTCTGACCTAGAAACACATCCGGTAAATCTCACATACTCTCTATACACAAGGATTATTTTGGCAGCGCCAGTGTAATGTTCGTAATTATCAGGTGATAAATAAATGTCCACATTTTGAAGTGGGCAAAAAAAATGAATAGAGTGTAAGAACAGAGAGCTACGAAGGAAAGATTGCTATCCTAGTAACGGAAAACGGAAGGTTTTTTTTTTGGTCGTCATGCTAAAAATACAAAGGAAAAAAGCAAAAGGACTGATAAATGATAAATCACCATTGTACTGTTTTTAACTTATGTTCTATGAGTAAATTGAGAGTATTATATGAGTAGATGGACTTGTTTGAATGGCCTCCTAGACATGATTACATTCTCAGAAAAAAGGGTAAAAAATTGTGCCTTTGCTTGTCACTGGGGATGCACTCTTGTAATTGAAAGGGACTCTGAGGAACATCCCAGAGGTACAAATATCATTAATGTACCACCAATGGTACATAAATGTCTCTGTACCTTAAAAGGCACATTTACCTACAGCTAAGGGTACAATTTGCAGACCCATCAGAGTACAGCCCTAGTGACAAGCAAAGGTACCAATTTTGACCCTTTTTCTGAGAGTGCAGTTACATATTGCCTTTGATTTGCCTTGTCAAGTGTTATGGTTGTTTCTGACAGATTGACTATCATGGATATATTTCAAATCCCTAATAAAGCTTCCAGCCTCAACACAAGTTTCATGCTGCCTAACAACATTAATAGTATTTATTGTATAAAACCTCCAGTTATTTCACAACAACTGCCTTCAAAGACGATGTGAAATTCAATGAGAGTTATGAACCTCTGCAGAAATTGGGCTTTTAACTATTTATTTCTTAGTTTTCTTCTTATATTTATTCCAAGCGGCAGGTCATATATAAAATTCTAATTTCCACTTGAGAAAGCAATTACGCCAATTACTACTGAAGGATTAGCAGGAACATAAAGCTAATTAGTCTGCATGCTTGGTTGTACCGGGGGCTGCTACGCCCTCAGAGAGTAGGTGAGCACCCCTGCGGGTCAAAACTCTGCCTCCCGTGGCAATTTCCGTGAAACCGGGCAGATTGGGGTTATAATCACAAGTCTGTGGCTCTCAGGCTGTGCTGAGAGTCACCAGCTGTATGCTGGTAAAGAAACGAGACAATCCAGCCAAGTGGATGGACAGGTGCCCCACATGCACAGAGCACTGTGCCTGCCCTCCTCTGTGTGCCTGGAACAATCGGGCTGGTCTTGCCACTGATGGGCGCAGTTGGAAGTGGATTTGATGCTCCTGATTGGGTGATTGCCGGGCAGCGGGGGATCCAATCACGACCTCTAAGTAAATGCAGTCGGTGTGTGCTGGGTGGCAGGTGCCGGAGGAGATGCTCTACAGAAGCTGCACTGCAGGTGATGCATTTGGTTGCCGTGTTACAGTCGGACACCCTGTGGTGTGTTCTCCACGACGGGGCTGGGGCTGTTCATTCATCATCACCTGTCAATACGAAGAAAAAAAAGGCTGTGGCAACTAAAGAACAGAACAATGATGGGGTTTTTTTTTAAATATTAATGATTGTAACAGTAGAAACCAACCATCACTATTTAAAAAAAAAAGGCCCAAGCCTGTTCATCATGAATCATAGATATTCTAATTCATTTCAATTACTCATTAAACTTTTGGAAGCATGGCAATACTGATGATGTTGTGTTGCTGCAAGGTCAACAATGACTTTTGGCTTAGACCCACTCCACAGGGGAGTTAAAGGACTCTTCACCGGCACTGATACTGTTTGCTGTTGGCGTGCTCAGTGATATATAGCAGTGGAGTGTCTGTCTAATCCCACTGACTCCAAGATGGGTTTATGCATCACAGGCAAGGCCAGCAAGTCAAACCCAACCCTCCCACATAACCCTACGCTTACATGGCTGCAGCATCAGAAAAGGCTACAGCAAAGTATTTAACGTTAATATAATTTAACGTTTAGTTGTGCACCAGCTATTTATAGACAATTTAGTAGCTCTGTTGATCATATCTTATTTGATCACTTTACAATAACTGCCAAAACGAACTTTACTTTTCCACTAAATAAAGCCATGGAGAATATTAAGAGACTGCTCTATATTTTTAAAGAAATTTGCATTTTTAAATCCTGGTTAAATCGTGGTTCTGCTGGCAGAAGGCTACGCTGAGCAGCAAGATGCTTTCAGGTTCAAAATTTCTAAGACAGCTGTGCACAGAAATAATGAAGCAGGAGACACTGGGAACAACCATAATTCAGGCAGGTAGAGGGTCGAAGCGACTTTGTAATGCCAGAGATGACTGTTTACTTATCCGACAGTTTCTCCTGAATCGGAGGATGACATTAAGTGACCTTCAAAGGGACTGGGAAGCATTAAGTGCAGGTGTGAAGTGCACTGCTAGGATAGTGTGTATCAGGCTCCTAGAAGCAGGACTGATGTCCCATAAAGCAAGGAAGAAGCTCTTCATTGATGAGAAGCAAGGAAGAACCAGGCTGGAGCTTGCAAATAAATACATTCATAATTCAGTGAAGCACAACCATAAATTGAGAAATGAATGAAACAGAAATTGTGCTGAGGTCTTTTAATTTTTTCCACGGCCGTATAATATGTAACATTTTGTACAATATAGCAGACTTAAACAAAAATAAGTCTTAACAATTCAGCACATGTTCCTGCTCCTGCATTTAATTTAGGATCATTTCATTTGCAAATTCTTTGCCTAAGTCAAGTTAACATGTTTATTTCAGTTGACTCATTATTTGTGGTGCACTGCTTAGTCAGAGTAAAAAAACAACATAGGGTTGGCTGAGATGGCAGGGGCAGTGCACCGGGTCCCACATCTGGTTGCACACTGCCACCTAGTGTTCAGGAATGCCAATGCTGCTCATAGCAGCATTGTATGATATTGTTGAGACTGTTATGTTTCCTTTTATTAAATGTGGCCGTGGAGGGCAATGTCATGACTTACATGAGTTCTGAGATGCTAGGGTAGCCTCCTAAGATCCAGCCAACACTGTCTGTAACACAGCCGTACTGCAAAGCCTGTTTCTGGAACAGCTCTGTAGGTCAACCATTACATAGTACAGCCAACAATAGCTGTCAGAGTATCCCCGGAGAGCCTGGTTAAAGCCAGTGTGTCAAAACATGATGAGTTAATAATCTAAATATATTGTTAAAACCAGTCTCCAGTGCTAGCTGTTCCATCCAGAAGAATCTGTCCAAATGACCAGTAATACACAAAAAAAATGTTTAATTCAAAATTTATAGTTTGCACTTTTATTTTGGTCAGTTCACCTACTACACCAGATACTTTCCAGGGCTTGAGTCAGACAGGCATGAAAGCGAGGCTGGCCCTGGCCACTAGTGTGACGCAGCCTGCGGTCCCCTTCCTGGTGCGCAGAGTTCAATATCATCTGTTTACGTGATACATAGAAGGGAAACCGCATCACATTTAGAAAAACAATAAAGCAAGAAAGGGGAGAGAAGAAACACGGCAAAAAGCTATTAAACAGTCCATCATTTCCTGCCGTTATTGTATTTGTGAAATTGTGCTCTAAACAAACCATGGAGATGGGAATCATCCATCAGGGCTGATTAAGTCGTTTAGGGGTAATTGTGACCCCCCCCAACTACCAACAGCTCTAACTGATATGCCTGTGAGCCCCCCACTCCTCCTCCGCTCCAGCACTGTGCTAACTGGCAATAATATTTCCAGTTATCCACACAGCAAGCTGCATGCATATCCGCCTTGTTCTATGGGCAATCGAATTAGAGTCCTCCTACAATAAATCACTGACAAACTGTTTATTAAACAAAAAGGGCTCAATTGAATTATTAATGACAGAGATTAATTTGAGGGCTGTTGTGTACTATACCGCGTTGCCCTGGGGCACAGTGGGTTATGGGTAATCTGGTGCATGGCTGGTACGTTCACTACAAATACAGCATTAGATGTGATATGCAGTACAAAACAGCACTAATGGGTCTTTGTCACAAAGTTTCTTTTTTTCCTTCTGATTTGATGATTAGTCCTTGTCCAATTACCTTGTCCCATAACTAGTACTCTTAGTGTCTTAATTAGTGCAGAAGATGTTGATGCTGATGCCACGAGTCGTTGACTGTCAGGAAGCTATTCTTACAAACAATGATTGGGTGTTAGACTTGATATACAAACAAATAAAGTCTATCTGCACTTATCATGAAATTTTTTTTACTTATTTGGTTAAATAAAAATATTGCACTATTAACATAAGCCTGTTTGACATTCAGTAGACTTGTTTAAAATGTTTTTCCAGTTCCTTCTAAGCTGTGATCACTCCGCGGCCAGGCGTATACATGCTCCGTATATTACGTGCAGGTCTCTGCTGTTCCAGGACCTTGTTAAGAACGGCGACCGCGCTCCTGCCTCAACCCATCGCAGGCCTACTTCATCAGCAAGTTCATGATCTGACAGCGAGGCTTTATTGTGTGAGATGAGAGCGCAGCCATATCAATAAAGCAAGCAGTAGCGGCCGCACGACCTGCATTTGGGGGTAAAGTCACCCGGGTGTCGCATAAACAAACAGAGATGGAGAGATGGGGGACAGGATCCCCCCAGTGATCACTCCGGCAGCACAGTGTTATATTGCACAGAACCATTCTGACAACCCTGGCAATAAACAACACACCTGTGCCTCCCAGTGTGGCATCATAATGACCTTAGATAACTCCTGCACTGCCCCCCCCCCCCACGCACACACACACACACACACACACACACACACACAAACACCATCCTCCCCAAGCAGCAGCCCCAACTGCCCGCTTTGTCATGTCGCCTTTTTCTAGGCAATGTGTTTTCTTCTTGTTTCCCTTACTTTGTGCCATTATAGAACCCCCCCCCCAAGCCATAACCGCTTCTCCCACTATTATGAGCTCCCCAGAAATGTTTCCTCTTGC
This sequence comes from Stomatorhinus walkeri, assembly GCA_026784285.1. Lineage (NCBI taxonomy): Eukaryota > Metazoa > Chordata > Actinopteri > Osteoglossiformes > Mormyridae > Stomatorhinus > Stomatorhinus walkeri. The sequence continues at coordinate 33,909,140 of JAODUD010000001.1, read as the reverse complement.
TGAGGAAGGACTGCTCGCAGATATAGCATCATGGGAAATTCAGTATCACAGTTCAGCAAGATTCTCAGTACGATAAATTATGTCTTAAATTATAATGCAAACGGAAAGTGTTGCAGCCTGGTTTGTTGCGAAAGGCCCACTGGCTTCAGAAATGAGAGCTAACAGCCTACGATGTATTTCAAATACAAATTATGGCAACATCTGGTGCTGTTTGTTTTCTTGTCTATGGATGGGTTTTCCCCGACTCTGTCTGCCGCCTGCCTGGTGTGTGGCTTAGCCTGTGTGTTTGTCCTGCCCGCGGCCCCCGGCGCCTGATCCCTTAGACTGCGCCGGTTTCTCATCCCTCAGCATTCATACTCAAGACAACAGTCCAGCTTGTGTTCCCTTGATTGATCTTGTGGAAATCAAAGCTGACGGACTGCGAGTTTGTGACTCTTTTATTATGTTGTCTGTCTCCCCTCCACTTCCTGTGTTTCTCATCTTCTGCGTTCTTCCACTAGAAGCAAATGCAACATCTGACCCTGTCAGTTAAGCCACCTCTTCATTCATGGAGGGGGGGGGGAATCCCTCCACCTCTCTTTTCTCTGCGTCTCCTCAACTCCAGGGGGAATTCTGTGTTTTTTTTGTTTTTCTAAAGAAATACTCAGTGGATCTTCAACGTGATTTTCCATTATTAAGAGCATAATGGGAGCCAGGGCTAAGAAATCCGTGGAAAAATAAGCAGAGCCGATGGCTGCTGCTAGCAAGACAGCCCATGTGTGGCTTTCAGTACAAACACCTGATCCTCTCAGCCATTTTCAAAAGATGCACAATGTGTGGCTTCCTCAGGATTTGCCATCATGAATAGGAGAGAGATGAACATAATAAATAAATCAGTAGCAAAATGCTGAAGTTATTATCTCATGTTAAGAGCTGTACAATTAAAGTGCTTCAGGATACAATAGTCAAACAGCACAGAACCTGATTGGATGTACACTGAATTCCTTTTATTTCTTCTGGGCACATCACAGTGTTACGTCCAACTAGGACAGAGTCTTATGCATTTCCCTTAGATTCCTGTCCATTCAAATGTATATGCAGTATATTACATTTCTCCAAGCACATGTAAAGTAACAGTGAACTGTGTAAATACATCATAACTTCAATGTCAAAGAACCCTCGTCCTCCTAATATTTGTTCACTCTGGCGTACGGACAACTAAGCGTCTTGGAGGGACGTGAGCTATGAAAACACATTAGTGCCACAAGCCTCCGTAAAATCCTTGTCCTACTTCCCCCAGCAGGCATTGCTGGGAGACCAAACCTTTTGATCTTCCACAGCCTGCTGAAAAGAGTGAGCAGTGAACTTTGCTTGGCCAGATTCTGGGTGTCTTCCATGCAGCAGATGCTCCCTTGCATGTGAACTTTGGGAAACTCCTCGTCTTCTTGCCCCATCCCACCAGTAGATGCGGAGGGATCCTGGCAGACTCTAACGCCGGCCCGCAGCAGTCGAACACGGCAGTGGACGGGGAGAGACTGGCACCTTGTCCGACAGCAGCCGTCAGCTGCTCCCCCCGATCTCATTAAGGGGGCTGTGAGCAGCTGGTGTGTGGCATCGTGGGACCAGGACTGTGGGGGGGATACCTGCTTCCTGTACTCCCCACCAGATGGGGCCTGCTTATTGGAAGCAGAGCTGGAAACATGGTACAGCCAATTTACTGTCCCCTGAGGGACAAATTACAGTCCATAAACAAAGTTACATTGACATGGAACAAAGGAGCTTATCAGTGTGCTGTTCTGAGCCTGTCTTTGCCCGCCCTCCACTTTCTTCCTTCATGTTTTACTCACCAGGCGATAAAAACCTTCTCAGGGTCCGAAGCCCTTAACTGTTGTTCTTTATTGCCAACTGAACGGGTTGTGGAAGACTAACAATCATGTCAATTCTACATTCCGAACACTGATTAGCATATAAGAAAACCTTGTGTTCTCATCAGTTAAATGTATGCCTGTACTGTATTCTGTTCTGTTTTTGGGCCGGATGCTTTGAAAAGGCCATAATTGCTGGGAAAATTAAAGGTAAAAGTGGAAAAGGATGACTAAAAATAAGGTGGGTGAACTCAGTAATCATAGCAATGAGTAACCATAGCAATGAGTAATCACAGCAATGAGTTACCGTAGCATTGAGTAATCACAGCAATGAGTAACTATAGCAATGAGTAATCACAGCAATTAGTAATCATAGCAATGAGTAATCACAGCAATGAGTAATCACAGCAATGAGTAATCACAGCAATGAGTAACCACAGCAATGAGTAACCATAGCAATGATTAACCACAGCAGTGAGTAACCACAGCAATGAGTAATCACAACAATGAGTAATCACAGCAATGAGAAACCATAGCAATGAGTAACCACAGCAATGAGTATGCCAATTGGGACACCCGAGCAGCCAGAGAGGGGAAATAATGTTCTGGAGGATCCCACCCGTATGGAGTCAAAATCAGGCATTGAAGTATGAGTTAATACAATACAACTTGTGTCCTCCTTAAACATGATTTGATAGATCTGATTGAAATTTGAGTGTGTGTTTGTGTGCACAAGCCCCCGTATGTGTTTTCACTTGGGTGCCTGTGAGCTGTTGCATGTATGGTGTGTTTATGGAGAGCCCCCCCCCTTCCATCACGCATAGCATTAAGCCATTAAGCTGTGCTCCTCTTTCTCATGAAGATGCCCACTCCACTGCACATGTTCCTCCCTGAGCACTTCAAGAACCTGCTATGATAATGAGAATCAAAGGGAGTGAAGTGGAAGAGCAATGGGACACTAGGGACTCCTATCTGGGCCTATTTACAGTTGTACTAATTATGGGTTCATTATCCCACACTTGTGTGCACTGCTGTGTGCTTCATGTGCTTAACAGTATCCTCTTAAGCCCAGTATGTTTTTTTCTTATTGGCTTATTTACTTGCTTAAAACAGTGTTTGTTGAGTATATGTATAAAAAACAAGAGGTTCTGTGTAAAACTGAAATTTCTGTTCATTCAGTGGCTTTCCCTCCTCTAGGAGCCTCTACTCTGTTTTGGTGTTGTGAGATCCCTGGAAGAATCCCCTAATGCTTTGAAAGTCTATTTTCTATTTGGCCCATCTCAAAGTCACAGAGTATGTCTAATCTTCTCACATTGCTCTTAAGACATCTGTGACATTGTGACAGATAAAACAGTTTGTTTTGCTAACTCAGGAGGGGGGAGGCAAAGAGTGAGAGAATGTCTCCAGTGGCCCGACATGAGGGCCTAGTTGATTCCCATAGTCGATACAAACTCCTTTCTTAATGTTCTCAGAAGGACATTTCCCAAGCCAGTGGTCTATAGACCCCAATCCATAATGCTCTAGTCAGTCACCGTGGATGCTTCTCTCCTGAAAGAATCCTTTATGTACAGTGAGTGAGTATTACTCTTGGTCGATGCCTAAAGAAGCTCTATTGATGACTTCAAGCAGTGCGGTAATGACCCAGGTCAGCAGATTTTGCCTTCCGCTCTCTCAAGGCGTGTGTCACAGCTGTTGACACCTGCACTTTTCAGACCACTACAGATGTTGTCTTCTAACCTTTGTGGCCTTGAAATATGAATTGTCCAGCCCCATGTCACCTACACTGGAAGATAACTGCCGCTGGCAGGATGGGGGATTTGTTTGGGTTGTGACTGTCATTCTTAAGCATAAAGAATAAAATGCTTAAAGCACTCTAGGGTGATGGTTGCAGTTGCACAAATAAATAATACAACATCACCACCATGCTACACATCTTGTGTACTGTGAAGAGCCTCTTTCTAGGCTTACAGGAGTGTTTGGTGTCTATAGGTTGAACACTTGTGTAGGTAACATACTTACACCTGGAACAACAGCCTGGTACAATAACCCAGTTGGTCTGATGATATATATGCCATATTGCTGTTACTATCTTGTTTAATGTGTTACTCATTAACTAAATTTGATCAGATGGAATTGGATGTGTTAGAGACTTCCATCACCCATGTAAGCATGGAACAGCTGTCACTGACAACCAGGACCAAGCCTTGGTTGCGATGCCAAGCGTGACAAAAAAATGCCAAAGAAAGACACACAGAAACACATAAAAGACCAAAACTTTCAAAGATACCAACTGACTGGCTAAAGAAGCAATGTAGTGCTTTTATTGCATTGGGTACTGAGTGAAGAGAAATGGTCTGATAACTCATCTCTTAGATTTGGAGAAATACTGGGCCTTGGGCAGGCAGAGGTGAAGCAGTGCTGATGAATGGTCTCTGAAGTCCCCTGCAGCAGCTCTCCTTGAGAATCATGGGTTAAAGATGACCGTCGCCCACTCGACTATATTATCACTCATACCCCCCATGTCTCACCGCATAATGCATTCGTGTGATATAACATAATCCTTCACAGACCCACACTGGCCAAGGACCCCAGTTAGCCCACACGCTTAATCAGAAATATGCAAACAGAGCCCCCTCCAACCCCCCGCCCTCCCAGGCACACACACACATACGTGTGAAAAACACATCCAGTTATTGTTCTGTTTGCATGCTCATACAGAGGTGAAAGCATGTTTTAACCTCTGTCCCTGTGTACTAACCATGCCTTCACTGCCATGAATTCACTTGGAGCACAGGGTAAAGTACGGGAAGATGTACGCACTGCATACCCCCCCCCCCCCCACACACACATAATGAATGGAGGCGTGGGATTTCTGTCTTTTATGGGCTGTAACAGTGTTGACAGGCAGGGAAGTCTCCCCATACGCCAGGGTACCTGTAGTACTGGTGGGCTTCTTCTGTACTTTTCATTAAGTACAAAATAACAGAGCGTGTTCCCTAAGACACAATCCAGGAGCCCTTTGGAATGGGGGGGGGGGGGTCCTTCATCCTTCAAAAGCCCTCCCCAGAGCTCGGCTCCCACATGCTTGCTGGGCCGTGGAATCCAGGCATTCAAAACCCCGGCGGTGATGGCCTGTCCCACGTGGACGGTGCAGTTAGGGCTGACCTGTGTGAGGCTGCAGCCCCAACCCTGGGTCACGCGTCCAAGTGCACACGTGTGCACGTTTTGCCCTTTCCGTGCTACAGAAAGCAGCCGACCTCACACAGCAGACACCCCCGAGCTGTCAGAATATGCTTCTGTCACCGTGCACTGCTGGGCCGGATTGGCGTCGGGTGATCGGAGGACTGCCAGCGGATGCATGCGCCTGGAAGGTATTATGTGTGTTCAGTGAGGGGGACCCCAAAGATAACTGAAAGAGGTCAATGCCAGTGAACTGGCGGCAAGCAGCTTGAGCTGTCCCGCATTCCTGAAGCTGGAGAAGGAGAACCTGATACTATCGGCCCACCAGCCACACAGGGCAACGTGCATAATATCACATACACCTCAGCCGAGGTTGAATAAACAGAAGGCCTGGAAGAATTTGATATTTTAAAAGTCAAGAAAAATGTGACATGGTGGCTCAGCTGGTAGCACCACACCTCCCCGGGTGAAGCGCCACCTTCTGCTGGGCGTGTGGAGGCTGCATGTTCTCCATGTGTCATGTGGGCCTTCTCCCCCATAGTCCAAAGTCAGGCAGTCAGGCATCCTTGCATTCCGAAATGCCCTCCGGGGCCGGGCTGCCGTCCCATTAGGGCTGCAGCCCAGCTTATGCCCTGTGCTGCCTGCCACAGGTTCCAGATCCGTCTTCATCCTGTCCAAGATAAGGTTCTGGAAGTTGAATGGAAAACAAGAACATATTTTAAGTGGAACACCGTCCAAATACCATTAATATAAAATTATAAACCAACCTTGCTTGTAACTGAAGATGCAGGGATTATCTGAACGTGTGACCTGTAGTCTGACATTACAAATTTATAGTCATTCTAGTTACGCTGCCTGGATGTTCGTATTTGTGGAGCCTCACAGCAGACAATGTGTGGGGTCTTCAACGCTGCACTGAGACTAAATGTTTTACGTAAAAGCAGCGAATTCTCATGGGCAGATTTCAAGGACAATGCGAAGTCGATTGGTTTTCGGTAAAGTCAGTAGTTGGCGGAAGGTGGATGTCAACGACAGCCTTCCTGGGGGGGGGGGGGGGGTTGTTCACGGAAGACACGCACTTAAACCCAGCGGACCTGCTACCGTCAAATTCGGCCGGCGTGACCTCTCTGGACCGTCAACACATCTGAGGGACAGGGCAGATGTTTTGAAAGTGGTGATCATGGAGGCTGAGACAGAGAAGCCGGGCTGGACCACATGCAGCATGAAGTAACATGAGACAGGACAGTGACATGAGAAAGAGCTGCTCTCACACATCAGACCTCTGCAGTGCAGCTGTAGAAAACCTGTGTGCTGCTCTTTGAATGACTGTCAGGTGTGAATTTACGTGCTTGTACACTATTAGAATCTATTAGAATCTTAAGTGTACTGATCTCTTCTTCCGGATGCAAGGCAGCCACTGGCAGGGAAAGTAACACATATTCATGAAATTTGAACGGAGAATCAAAAATGAAATGCATTGATATAACTGATTAAACTATTAATCTCTGAGAGGAAGAATGTTTGACAATAGCAATAGGAACAGGGATTCCTCTAATAGCGGTTAGAACATTTATATGTTTCATCATTTTTTTTTTTGTTTTTTTGTAATTATCACACATCAGAATCTAGCTGCATAGAGACAGCAATCATCCTGTTTGACTTAATTGGATGCCTCTTCATATGCTGTAATATTTTAACATTTTAATTAATGTGAGGTGCTAAATAAAAATTGTTGAATGATATTTTATTCCTATCCTCTACATTCCTCTGCATCTCTGGGACATGAGCAGGTGGGGGCGGGTATTAAACTGGCTAATACTCATTTGTCCCCAGAATGCAGTGATGAATAGTGTCAGCAGGAATGACAGTTAACACCCATAACCATCATTAAAGGGGTCTTGTCTAGACAGAGTATGCTGGGACTCACATATACAAGGGGATCATTACGGCAAAACCTTTACTGTTCATCATCATCCATCCTGTGCAGAATGCTCCCATGCATACGGACAGCTCATTTGTTCTTATTACGGACATCTCTGCAAATGTCAGGCATCAAATCTGCAAAATGTTCTTTTTTTATTAAAATTTTCAGATGGATAGAGGTGACTAGGGAGGGGGCTGGTGCTTTTGGAACAGGGACCGAAATGTACTGCTCTCCAGCCAAGTAAAAACATCAGATAAACAACATGCTTAAACTATTTCTTTTTTAATGAAAAGGAACATCAGCTCAGCCTCTTTTCTGCATCTGCAGAACACACTGTGTTGTCAGTTGGGGTGCTGCTGTGGGTGTCCCAGGGAGGGGCACAGCAGATGGTTTGTGACCTGTGAGTTCAGGTCCCAGGGTCAGCAGAGTGATGTCAATGTTGACTCCTTGAGTAAGACCAGTCGGTTGAGTATAAAGCAGGGGTCTCCAACTCCGGTCCTGGAGAGCAACTATCCAATATGTTTTCTGTCCCACTTGGCTTCTGATGAGCCACACCTGTTCCTGGTATTTACCTGAGACCAGGTGTGGCTCATCAGAAGCCAGGTAGGATTGAAAACCTACTGGACAGTAGCTCTCCAGGACCGGAGATGGAAACCCCTGGTATAAATCACGTTCACAGAGTACTCAACTGGTTGGTTGAAACAAAATCTTGGTCTGGATTTGTCATTTCTGAACCTGAACTTCCCACCTCTGTTGGCTAACCCTGCTTTCTCCATTGTATTTTGCTTTGGATTAAAGCGCCTCCTTTTGTAAGTGTGTTGCATGTGAATGTGGGAGGGGTGATGAGTATAATCCTTGGGTTTCGGTACCCTCACTCATCAAGCACACGTTCGGATGCTGATACCACACATCTCTGTCGTCATTGAGCACCAAAGTCATTTTTTTGTGTGTATGACTCACTGAAACTGGTGTCACAGACTCCTTACAGCATTCTCCCTAGAACAGCCCATTCATATGCACACTTAAGCCCTGAAACCGGGGAGCATTATTGCACCAAAACGTGTTCTGGGAAACAGCACTAGAGCAAGAACCAGCACCGCAGTAGCAAAAATAATGTACACATCCACACAATTACACGTCTAGCCCACAGCGGCCTAACCTGATTTATTACTTACCATCGAATGAAGCCATTAAAACATAACATCTCCGACAATGCAGCAAGCAAAATAAAGACGGAAGGCGTAGGAGACAACTGTAAGGAATGACCCGCAGATCTCTAAACTAGACTCCGGAGTGCAAGCTAATGTTTTCTTGATTTGATTCAGATAATGAAAGTGGGTAATAATATTCATTAGGCAAGTATCCCTGGCTCAGATCTGTTTGTAATTTGTAGAGGACAGATTTGTAAGCGAAAAGTCTCTGGGCATTTTGATTATGCTCTGCTATATGAATTAAATTAGAAACTCATCAAAAGAAAGGTAAGCGCTATCACAGCCTAGCTCTGATATAATTGTGCTTATTCACAGGGCTTTACCCTGGAAGCTGTTTGGACTTTTGGGATGCAATTTGTAACAGCACTTGAAGTTCCTTCAACTACTTCTGGGTAGCGGACCTGAAATAGCCAGAGAGTCTGAGATGGATATATCACATGGGGGTCCATTTGATAGATCATGTGTGAACTGTGCCTTTCAACTTTTCTTGGAGTCTTGAAAATGCATGCAAATCTGGCAAAGTCAGCTCAGAAACACTTTATTTGATACGGTGCAAGTAACTTAGTGACTCAGCTGTTACTCAAGTGCAAATCATGAACAAATATAGTAACTGCATGAAATGCATGAACCGTGATGATTGATTAGTGGTGAACGAACATGGGATAAGTATGTAACTAACACTTCGTTTCTGGTTAATTAATACATTAAGTAAAAGTGTAATACTACATTATTTGTGTAAAGTCACCATCAGTCCTAATCGCATTCTTTATTTATTGTCTACATGTAAACATATACATATAACAATGCAAAGCACCCAGTGTCTCAGTCAGGTCATATCTGTGACCCCGTGAGCCTGTTCATTTACAGCTGAAATGGAGCACGGCCAGGATCATCCCCTATGGCTACGGCATGCTCCCAGAATTCCTTTGGTGGCAGCTTCCCCAGTTATCCTGTTTTTGCAGACCACTGAGGCAAAAGCACATCCCATATCATTAATCTCTTGAGCCGCTAAATTGACTATACTGAAAAATTCTGCAGGGAAAGGGGATAAACTAGAAAACCCAAGTAACTGTTGCACTTCCTCATGAAAGGCAAATTACAAAGACCGTCCTGCTGCCATATTCCATTTGAGCACCTCCAGGAGGAAGGCCATGAATATGTTAATGCCCCAATCTGTGCTGCAATCTGTGGAGAGAAGAATGGGAGACGCAGGGAGAGACGGGGGGTTACTGACACATTTCAGTCTGTCTTCAGCTTGTGGTCATAATTTCTTGGAGGGAAAAAAAACTTTCAATTCAAAGTCAGATCCTGTGAGTACAATAAATTATCAAGAGCTAGGCAGGAGTGCCATGGAATGGTTGGATACATGCTATTGGATTTGCTTTCATACTCAGGATATTCATTATGACACATATAGAAATCTATTGACAAATGAGATACTGGCACATTTTCTGCTATAACAACATCCATTGTTTCAAGGCGGCATTTTCCTTGATGTGTTCATATCTATGAAAGTGCAAATTTATATTCCCTAGGGGCATATGAAATGTACATATCTAGATTACCATACAGAGTTTTAACATGGGCTTCTGCAGGATTTACATTTCTCAGTGAAACAAAGCCATTGCATGGCTGCTGGGTGCACGCTGTTACAGGCAGAGTCCTCTGTGTGAGATGCATTATAATCTGCTAGATATGGCTATGGGAAGATGGATAGATGTAATTAAAAATGTAATAAAAACAATATGCAGCACTTCATTACTTTTACATTGTGGAGACTTTATGTGGAATGTGGGTAATGCTCCTCTCCCTTGCCATGTTACATACAGGGCAGATATTAAGAGATAAAACATGTTGTTAGGTGCTTGCGATGGAAGGAACTAGAGGGTTAGTAAATGCACAAAAACTCATGTGGAAAGGTTGAGTAAAGCAGTGGTTCTCAAGTTTACGATCTGAGCTCCCCCCGGAAAAAAAACATTGCTCAAATCTGGCAGAATTGCAGCATATGTTATATTTCAGGTGTGATAACTCAAAAAGTATTGGCCAGATTTTTTTCACACTTTGCCGGTAAATTGTATGGGCGAGGAACTAGACTCAAATTGAGGAACAAATCTCACCGAAACTGAAGCAATGTCACACAGCATAGATAGAAGGACAGGCTCAGACACTTGATCCCATTGACTCAAAAAGTATTTGACATTTTTTTTCAAACTTCCAAGAAACATTGCATAAGCAATGACCTGTGCCTATTTCATTTTTAGACAAATCGTACCAAATCGTGTTTTAAACATGATTACTCAAAAAGCATTTGGTGGATCTTATTACCACATCACAAACAAATATATGGATGAAGATCTATACCTGATTTCATTTCAAGATCACACCCAGGAACATTGTATGAGTGATGATGAGGGACGTATTTAATTTTTGACAAATCACACCAGAACTGTAGCTGTTTGTGATGTCATATGAAAGGACAGCCAGAAACGCAGATCTGGTGAAAATGATTACATACTTAGTGAAGTCACACAAATTTGGGCTTTTAATAAACATTTTTAAAGGGCGAAGAGATTGTAGAGGTTGGCAGGTGTGGGACGAGTGAGGATTAGATGGGGGAGGGGTGACGGGGCTGTCTGGGACATACATTGCTGTTGTTCCAACAGAATTTAGTTTACAAATTTGGTTAGGAAGTACTGGAGCTAATCAACGATGACATTTCTTATCTTCCTGTAATTATCCAGCACATTGGAATGATAAATCACTCATTATGGCATGTGAAGATGCATTCAACTGTTTGAAACCTGGATCACTATATGACCTTATTCTCTAGCTCCTCGGAATTCATCCAAGGAGATTTATACGTTTCTCTGTAAATGCAGCTATCTTCAGTTGTGCTTCCTATATGAAAATGGGCTTGAAATCACAAGTTGCTCAACTAGTGGAATACTGTCCACTGGTAACTAGCTCACCATAAAATCCCAGGATATCATGAAAAATTATTTACATGCTATGGGATATTAGAACTAATATGGCCAAACACAGGGGAATGTTGTATTCTATAGGCCAGTGTTAGATCCTGGCTATATGACAATATCCCCATCTAGTGGTTATATGACCATACAAACACCTGAGGATAATGGTGTTATCAAATAATAATGAGATATTAGATGATGCTGGCTAATGGCTGTTATGTGCCATCAACCCCAACAAGGGAGCAATTAGTGTAGCCATTTTGGGGTGTTCTGAGGGGGTGTTGAAAGAGATGAGGGTATTACATTTGTAAGGTGTATATAGGTCTAATAATAGCATTGGTCTTAATGTCCAGTAGCTCGCATAATATATTTCAGCTGCATACATAATTAGATGCAAAATATAGAACGAGAATTACCTTGAAATGTATAGCCCCTTTTTGCTGCCGTTATTTCAGTCGACAGTAATACCACACACTAGAATTCTCCCATACCTTTTTTCACATTTTGTTTTCCTCCTTGTTAACTCTTTCATTCTAATACAGTTTCAAAAATTCAGCTTTAAGGATGACATGATTTTTATGTTCGCTCTCTGACCGAGCCAGAGAAATAAATTGTTAGGTCTCCATTTTACATAATTCGATCAGGGAGACAGTCACCATTAAATTGGCTTCAGGATCACTGGAAGCAGAGGCAGCATAGCATTTGTGTTACGTTGTGTCTGAATTTTCAAATGCCAGGCAGAAACAATAGGTGCCTCCATCACTAGAGAGTATGTAATTGGATTCCTGGTCCACAGCAATAGACAATAGGAATTCCTCTTTTTTCTGACAATTGAAGCAGATCTTGCATGCAGACTTCTGAAGCTTGGATTGCTTCTTTAGCTTCCCTTCCCACATATGTTTTGCTGAAAAATGCTATTTTTCATAAAGCTCCAGCTTTTCTTTTTAAAAATAGTTTTGTCATGTATCTGGCAATTAATTTCTTAACTTAATACTTGTTTGTCAGTGGCGGTACTCGGACTGAAATGGTTCACTGCATCTGCGACTGTAAGTAGCCCTTAATGTCGTAAGTAGAGTGGGAATTGAACTTGTGGAAGCAATTCAGCCTGATTTAGCTGGACTCAGGCTGTAAATTGCAGAGCTAGAGGAGGTAACCAGAAGGGCAGCATGGTGTTTTGTTGGGGCTTTTTATCTGTACGGGGTAGATGCGATGTAAGATAGGATCGTAATTCTTTTATTCATCAGGAACTCTGTCATCTTGCCACTGAGAACAGAAAACACTATTGATTTTTCCAGCACAGCTGGGTTAACTTGGTGTTCCTCTAGGCTAAAGGAAGGAATTTGAAATACTCCCTTCCAGCTGATCCTTCCAGAAGTCTTTAAGTATGTGACATCCATTTGACAGAGATCTACGTACACCGAGAACAGTTTAGACCTTCTGACCCTCCCCCATTTCAGTGACTTTAACTCAGTCTCACATGGAGAGCACAGTATCCCGGCAGAATTTCATCTCCCTTGCCAGATCATATACTGCCCCAAAAGAGAGTCCAGTTCAGCTGTACGTCACAATTTGTTTCTTACTCTGTTCTATGTTCGCTGTGCCGTTGCTGACAGCAGGAAAGGCGTCTGTTGTGCATCTCTGTCAGGTCATTGTGAAGAATTAGTCTGGGTCACAAGCAACTAGGTCTAGCTGTCTCTTGAAAGCTTTATTGTTGAGTGACCGACCCAGTCTCAGTCAGGTGCTACTGATGACAGAGAGAAGTTTGCAGCAGAATGTATAAGCATTGACATTGCTATTGTATTTCCATCTGTTACAGTGCTACCATTCTGACAGCAAAATTATCCACTCCCTTCTGACCAAGGGAAAATCTTGAAAATCATTGGCACTGAAGCAGTAATTATATCATTATCACAGCACTATTTCAGTTGCAAATGAATAAAGCAATTTTTTAAACACATGCATAAAATACAATTATGATAGATGCTAGCTGAAATGATGATTCTTGGATATAGTTTTGCTAGTAAACCCTTCAACAAAGCCCTGAATTGGAATTGATTCTGTGAATACCCCACTGCTGTTGGAATACGTAAGATATTTAAGTTGGCTTGACCCTGGCACTATATACTAAGTAAATAATAAGAAAGAGCAAATGTTTTGGTTCAGGTCTGTGGAATAATAAGGGGGATTTCATCTGTTACCTGTGTTAATCTGCTGCCCCAAAGCACATATTTCTGCTTTAGCAATGTCTTTGTGGAGGCAACGAGTGACTCATCTCTGCAGCTACACTAAGGCAGGAATGTTTAACAATAATGCTTTCCCGCCGTACTCATTCTGCCCTTACTGGTATTGCGTGCTTTTTCAAACATCCATATACTTGCATATATATATATATACATATTTCCTCAATATGCATAATGGACCAGAATATAGGTCTTTAGCATTCTTCAAAGTTTGAGCATAAATATCAGGGCAGGACAAAGAATCTGAAACACTGCTCAAAATAGGGTTTCAGGTCTCTCGCTTATAAATTCATAGCCTGGGGGCCAATCTTCACCGATTGCATGTTCCATCAGTAAGAGCAGAGTGTGATGGTTGAATTAGCAGAGCAATAGCACCACTGTACATAAAATTTTGCAATCCACACAACATAATGGGAGACATATCAGAGCTCAAAGAAGAGCAAATTGTCGGTGCGTGTCTTGCTGTTAGATTTGTGACCAGGGCAGCAAGTCTTTGTGGTGTATCGAGAGGCATGTTATTTAGAGTAATGTCGGTATACCATCAAGAGGAATGGACTGCATCCAACAGGAGTAACTGCGAACAATGATAATGCATCAATACACACAGTAAGACTGGTGACAGAGTGGTTTGATGAAAGTGAAGCTGAACATCTCCCGAGCTCATTGTCACCAGATCTGAATATTATTGAGCCACTTTGGGGTATTTTTTTAGGAAGCGTTTTCCTCCTCCAGCATCACAGTGACCTGGCCACTGTTCTGGAAGAGGAATGGCTCAGCATCCCTCTGGCCACTGTTCTGGAAGAGGAATGGCTCAGCATCCCTCTGGC
>JAODUD010000001.1:33856258-33883448 GCA_026784285.1 Stomatorhinus walkeri | reverse complement strand
GTCTTTGTTTGTCCTCCGTGTGTCATCATGCTAGTTCCCCCCCCCCCCCCCCCACACACACACACACACACAGTCCAAAGACAAGTTGACGTTAATTAGAGTTTCTAAATTGCCCATGTGAGGGTTAGGGTTCTCTGTCTTGCGCATTTGGGATCGGCTCCAGACCCCCAAAACCCTGATCAGGACAAATGGTTACAGAAAATAGATGGGGTTTCAGTAAGCCTAGACTCACTGTAGGGTTTCAGTAAGCCTAGACTGACAGTAGGGTTTCAGTAAGCCTAGACTGACAGTAGGGTTTCAGTAAGCCTAGACTCATAGTAGGGTTTCAGTAAGCCTAGACTCACTGTAGGGTTTCAGTAAGCCTAGACTGACAATTGTATGATCTTTGTCTCTACAAATAAACATTAAGTAATGTGTAAAAGTAAGTAGGTTTACAACTCATACCTGTCATCTCACGTGCCTGCAGAGTTGGATGGACCTGAGGCCCAGACTTATTTTCAATCTACACCTTAGCATAGTCATTCCCTATTTCAGGAATGTTCTTGTTCTCGGAATATGACCTTACTGATTTGCTGGTGCTCTGCAGGAATGACCTGCCAGACATATCCATGTTCCTTCAGCATACAGGAAAGTAAGCTTTCTTTCCACAAAGGATCTGTTTATACTGGGTGTGAAGAACTCTGCTGCTGGAAGACATGCTGTTCATCTTTGTAATGAAATGAAATAAATAAAAGTGAACAGACAGTCAGGAATTATTGCAGCCATGATGCAGCCAAGAACAAGCATCAGAAATGTTTGTGGGATCTGCTCATTGCTTTCAGAGAGCTGACAGTTTGTCTAGGCATACAGCCAGGGTTTTAGCAATTAATAAGATATAACGTAAGTCTTTTTAAGATCAGCCCATGGTAACAGCGGCAGAGAAACTGGCTCATCCCTTCCCTGTGTTCAGATCACGGGTTATATATCTTAGGCAAATGAGTGTATGAGTTTTACAGTATTTGGGCCACATGCTTAATGTAAGTTGTACTGAAGATTTCCAGATTTTTTTCATGCAGCCTGCCATGATATCTGGTGAGGTCAGTTTCTCAAAACTTGCTTATTTCTTCATGAGTTTATTTTCAAGGGCAATATTTATGTAACAGTTTTTCCTGCCATAAACATAACAGAATTTTAAATGTTACACCAAGGAAAGAAGAAACATTTAAAGTAAAGCAGCATAAGAGCCCTTCCTGGTAATGAGCCTTGGACCAAGCACTTGTCTTAAGATTCTTGTCTTCATAACTGTTCTGTCCTGTTTCTTTGTGATTTTGCTGTCTTGAAAATAGGGGCCGCTTGTATTCCGGAAGGCAATTTTTGTCAAAGTGTACCAGTGAGATCCCTGAGTGACACGTAGACAACAGGACAGAACAGCTGCTTCCTGTTCACTGACTCTTATCGCCGCTACATTTCTTCCTTCCTGCATCGTTAAGCATATTTGTGGCGCGACTGCATTAGTGATCTGTCTGCCGTTCGCTTCCAGGCCTCACACAGATCACGTGACTTGTTTACTTAGAAGTGACTGCCGTTACACTCTCAGGGTAATTAACTTTTCAAAACTTTTTAAGCATTAAAATTTGTTCTCTGAGACACAGTATATTTGAATACACCTATACAGGGTAACACTTTACTTGAGGGGGCACGACTAACTTAGTAACTCAGTTACTACTCATGTACAAATCATGACCAAATATAGTATCTTGATTAATGAACAAATATGGGTTCAGTACATAAACTGGTTAATTAATACAATAAGTAAGAGAGTACAGTCGTCTCTCGCTACTTCGCGCTTCGACTTTTCACTCTATTGCGGTTTCTTGTCTATTGGCTAAAAAGTTGATCGAGACAATGAAAATGATTCATCACTATGCATCGTAAGCATCTTTGCTCTTCGTAATTAAATGTACAATAATAACAATATGATATTTATAACATCTAATATTTCTTATTTTCTATAATTTTTTCTAATATTTTGGGTAATATGAGTGTAATTGTCATGCCTGTCCGATTCTCTTGTGTGCCACGCAGTCATACAGTAATGGTGACTAAAGGCTGTTATTTCATGTCTAGAGGGCTCTAATGATGTTAAAAACCATATTTAGAAGGCCGTAAACAGGTTTCCAAGGCTCTAACTACGAAAATATTCGATTTATAAATAAAGAATCCTACTTTGCGGAAGTTCACTTCCTCAGATGTTGAACAAATACATTTATGTACCTCACCGGAGGTAAAGAAAAGACTGAACTGAATGTTATGTGTGAGAAGATAGGAATCAATAACAAAGTTGCATCCATTCAGAGCCTAATTTTCTTTTCCATGCAGTAAGTAGAGAGCCCATTACCATGCGCTAAATGCTCCCTGGATGTTTATTGTGGAGGCAGGGTGTAACAATGCAGAGCGTGTGGTGTTCATCGGTGGACAGGCCAGGTTCTCTCACTTACATGCACATCTCCTGCCACAGTAAAGAGCTGTAGACAAAGTGCACTGGGATGTAGATGCTGGTGGCTGTTTGCACAGCAGCAGAGAGACATACTGATGGCAGATAACCTACTAGCCCACTTTGACCCTGGGGTCAAGGCTATCTAGTTGTTTGTTTTCCGGAACATCACCAGGACCTCTAGCTCTTTGCTGGCTCTGCATTTAGGGGGGTAGCATTCCACAAGATTCTACTGTTTTTATTATTTTTATATAACTATATTCTGAAATTATTTGTACACAATGGACAAAATAATAAAACATTACAAATATGTTACCATCCAAGTGAATGTGCACCATGAGCTCCGAATTCTTCCATTTTCTATAACTGCTTGTACAATTCAGGGTCACAAGATGCCTGGAGCCTGGATGGGGTGCCATCCTCAGGGAACACTAAGGTGATTTGGTAGCCTGGTCAATCACAGCATGTTTTTGGACCATGGGAGATACTAGAATACCTAAGGTAACCCCATAATGATATGGGGAGGACATGCAAACTCCACACATGTGGAACGCTGGTAGAGATTCGAACCCAGGTCTGAGAGGCTTGAGGCAAGAGTGCAAACCAGTGTACCACACAACTCCCAAGCCCATGTGGGTAGTGGGATATTGGATCATTCTTCCAGAAGAAAGGTCTCTGGATCTACAGCTCCTTGTGCAGCACGGCTCACTCTCTGAAGCGCTTTTTAGTCCAAAACACAGCTCTGTATCTACTTTGCACATACTGTAAAGGTTGAAGTTTAAGTTTTATGAAAGGACTTCCTGCCCCTGTTCATGAAACCACTTTTAAATTGATTTATCAATATGTAGGGAGGGGGGGCATTTTCAGATCTGGACCAACATGTACAAACAGTGTTTGCAGCATAGCGTGCAGTTAGTCCAGTAAAACTGCTTTATAATCCTTGCCTGTTATATGTAAGGGTCTGCATTAGGGTCACTTATCAGCTTTTTGTCCAGGCTCCTTATACAAGATTATTCATCTTTGCGTATCAGCCTTGAAAACCAGTAGATTCCAAATGGCAGCCCTACCATAAACCGAAGGCCCTTAACAGCTGGGTTTGTCACTGTAATTTACTTACTTTTGTCTTAAATTCCATTGTCAATGTTTGTTTCTCAGTTATAGTCCAACTGTGCCAATGTTCAGTTAAATTAAGATTTGTCACTCACTTTCGTTTCTTCTAAAAATAAAATCTAATTGTGATCTTGCATTAATTTTGTCATTAATCTAGTTAATCCAAGCTTATATGCAAAATCCAGATGGATTGTTGCTAAGTGCACTAACATAAGCTTATATCGAAGTAAAGTGCAGATGAATATGTGAG
Organism: Stomatorhinus walkeri; assembly: GCA_026784285.1. NCBI lineage: Eukaryota > Metazoa > Chordata > Actinopteri > Osteoglossiformes > Mormyridae > Stomatorhinus > Stomatorhinus walkeri. The sequence continues at coordinate 33,879,615 of JAODUD010000001.1, read as the reverse complement.
ATGAGAGGTTCACATGCAAACCTGTGCACCTGCATATGCTGATATATCCTCTGCATAACATATGTTCTGGTACAGGTATTAAAATACACATGAATAGTTTTTGCATTAACACAGAAAGTTAGCAGGGAAATTTGTGCACACGGAGGCAGGCGTCCAGGCACGTGCCTGCGCAGGCAGAGCAGAGCATTCCAGGCGCCTGAGTGAAGTGAAGGGAGGGGAACGCCCTTGTGCTCTTCAGAGCCTCTGTGGTTATTTCCCTTTCGAGTGGCACTCTGGAAGTCACAGAGGCTCAGCATGCACTGGTATTTTTGCACTTCATCTGTACTTATTCAGTGCAGTTGAACAAGGCCATGGAGCCTCACATGAGAGATTACAGCAGCTGATCTCCCTCCACTGGAGTGTCTTCTCCAGATTAATGTTTGTCTAATCGCTGGTGTTGTCATGCCTTTTGGTGCCACGCAATGTCTGACTGAGCCCAGGGCTTCATAATTATATCAAATGTGCCTTTCTTCCTGGAATATGGCTGACACAGTGTATGGCTTAAATAGTTTTCTAACTTTTTCCCTTCAACTCACCCCATAACAAGAAGCTGAGCAAACTATTTGTGACATGTGCAGAGGATTTCAGTCAACAAGACACCAAAACAAAATTCCTCGCTTCCCATTTTTGTCCAATGCACAGAAAAGACTTTAAATATGGAGATGACATGTCACCAATAACATAAACAAGATCCTCACTCCCCCTTAAACATAATAATGTACAAAAACACTATATTGCCAAAAGTATTGGAACACCCCTCCAAATCATTGCATTCAGGGGTTCCAATCACTTCTATAGCCACAGGGGTATAAAATCAAGCACCTAGGCATGCAGACTGCTTCTACAAACGTTTGCAAAGGAATGGGTCACTCTCAGGAGCTCAGTGAATTCAAGCGTGGTATCAAGCAATAAGTCCATTCATGCAATAATTCCATTCGTGAAATTTCCTCGCTAGTAAATATTCCACGGTCAACTGTTAGTGGTGTTACAACAAAGTGATAGAACAGCTTTGGGATGAATTAGAGCGGAGATTGTGAGCCAGGCCTTCTCGTCCAACATCAGTGCCTGACCTCACAAATGCTCTCCTGGAAAAATGGTAAAAAATTCCCATAAACACACTCCTAAACCTTGTGGACAGCCTTCCCAGAAGAGTTGAAGCTGTTATAGCTGAAAGGGGTGGGCCAACTCCATATTAAAGCCTGTGTATTAAGAATGGGATGCAATTAAAGTTCATGTGTGTGTAAAGGCACGTGCCCTAATACTTTTGACAATATAGTGTGCATATGAGGCATTTCAGACATTTGTTATTGCTCCACAGGAAATATTAGTTTTTAGGTAGTACCTTGTGGAGATGTGGTGTTGCAATGCTTAGCACTATTGTGTCACACCTGTGGGACTTGGGCTCAGGTCTTTGGCAGGGTTCAAGGTGTGTGGAGTTTGCATGTTCTCCCCACGTCATCATGGGGTTTCCTCCGCGTACTACAGTTTCAGCCCACAGTGCAAAAACATGCCAAGGTGGATTGGTGTTACTGAATTGTGCGTGGGTGAGTGAATGGTGTGTGTGTGTGTGACTGTGCCCTGTGATGGATTGGTATCCCGTCTTGGGTTGTTCGCTACCTTCTGCCTGTAGTCTCTGGGATAGGCTCTATTTGCAGAGTTGTGCCAGAAATAATTCAAAATGGAAAGATGGGCCATGCAATGTCATACTACAGATATGGAGGACAGGCAATTTGCACTTCATAATAACATTCCTGGAAGCCTATTTACCTTCATCAGATATTTCCTATTTGCTTGGTTACACACCTCTGTTGATTGCCTTTGTTGAATAAAGCACAAGAGATCTGAATAAGATCTACTGAGCCTGAAGAATCTGACTCATGGGAACTGGAGTTTAAATCCGGTCGCTTCTTCGAGGACAGTCAGGCTTTAACGAAGGGAAGCTCTGACACCACAGCTGGGTAGGGGTGTGATCTATAAATACACATGAAAGTTGTGGAAACTGTCTGAGGAAACAAGATTCGGGTTGGGACCCCCTCCAACTCATGATGGGGACCCAACCCACTTTGCCGGGATACACCCAGCTCATCTGGATGTGGCTCCTGGAGGGTGAGGTCAGAGCTGAAGGTCAGAAAGAGGTGGTGCATGTCCTCAGAGAGCCCCTGCATCATGTCTGATGTTCTAAATGTCTCTCCTGGAGCAAATAGTTACTAGGTGTGGTGATGTCTTATTTGCCAGGATTCTGGAAAATAGAGGAGCTTAAAAGAATAGTAACCATTTCAACAGTTTCAAAAATTCAATTTTTATCGTACACAACATAAGGTCTTGGTGTCAGCTGGTATTGTTCGCATGCCACTACTGAGCAAACTAATTATCTGTTCTTCCTGCAGTCACGTTCCGTCCATCTGTCCCTTTTTACCCATGCCTCCTGCCAGCCCTCCTTCACATCCGCCCTCCCCGTGACCTCCCTTGTGGATTTCCCTTCTCCATGTGTCTGTGTCCTCGGACTGACTCCCTGTCTCTTCGTCCCTCCTATCGCTCCTTCTGGACTAAGGCTGGAAATGTTTCAGATTCTGGCCCTTTGTACAGATGGATCATAGTAACGTCCCTCTTTGTCTAACCCCAATTAAACCTGATCGCTTGGAATCCTCGGTCTGGGTCTTGTGTAATGGTACAATTATTATTATTATTATTATTATTATTATTATTGTTACTGTTGAAATAATGATAATAAATGATAAATGATAATAATAATGTTGTCATACCCTGCCCGTACGAGTTGAGTTAGTAACCCCAGTTCGGTCATTGTGATGTTCTGTGGCGTTCAACCCGTGTGTCTTCGTAAATAAACCCCATATTTTGGATACTCCTGCCTTTCATCGTCTTTCCTGCCCGATGCCACCAGCATCCAGGCACGCTCCGACCTGGATCATGACAAATGTGCTGCAATCCCTGGTTATTTTTTGTGAGTTATGTTTACCCTCATTCAGAGCAAGAGAGATCAAGCGCGCACCTGAGAACTACTGTGCTTCTTATAAGTTCTGTTAACTTATCGATGTAATATAATTATTATAATTATGTCCAACACTGTATGTTCTGCTCTGACAATATAGCAACAATGTCTCCTTTAATAATATGCTATTGGAAAATGGTTAAAATAATTAATATTTACATATTTTTCATTTCAGAAATATACCTAGACTTTGAAATTATAATGAAAGATGCCATTTATGTAATGTTGCGATTATGATGTCAGTGGGATCTTCTAACTGTCTCTTTTTAACCACTTACTGCATGCGTGAAATTGTGTGCCACTCCCACTCCTGATTACAAGAAGGTTTCAATGTGTAAAACTGAACAACAAAAGGAAACAAAATGTTTTCAAGGAGCCCAATTTTCTGAGGTATCAGTCGGAAGACAATGAAGGATGGAATAGAGGACAAAGTCAGGAATGAAGGATGGAATAGAGGACAAAGTCAGGAATGAAGGATGGAATAGAGGACAAAGTCAGGAATGAACAATGGAATAGAAGAAAAAGTCAGGAGTGAAGGATGCTTGGTGCCTGCTGGGGAGAGGAGTGTATAGGGACTGAATACACATATTCCTCCGGACCAATGACAATGGCCAAAGGAAACCGGAATAATAGTGGAGGTATTTAGGCAAAATAAGAGGTCATGCTTAATGGGCTAAGAAGGGCTGTGAAAGCATAAAGGTATTAAAACCTGAATTCCCAGTAAATGGCTGTTGTGATCCATTTCAGCTCTATTTATTGATTGTTATGATCGTGTACCACTTAGACATGTTCCTCTTAAACATGAAATCTCCACTCTGTGTGGGATGGTGATCCTGTGGCAGGCTGGTCCTCGGTGATCTCGCACATTTTCCATGGAAATGGCTCCACTGGGAGGTGACATGAGCTCCATGAAGCAGCTGCAGACAGGGTGGGAGGGGCTGCCCAAGAGCCCCATCGCCTTGCTGAGCAGCTCGTTGGCTGCAGCGCAGCTGCAGTGGCTGCGCCTCGGCCCCCCCGTGCTGCCGGGCTACATGCTGCCGTAGGATCACCATCCTAACAGTGTGTCTTTTTTAAGCAATTGTGGAATAGTTACAGAAATGTGTCACGACACATCTAGCTCTACTGCATATTGGGCTGTGGAAGCGATTGGAACACCTGGATTCAATGATTTTGGGGTGTGTGTGTTCTGCTATACTGTATATACACATACACACACACTATATTAGCTCAGATTAGCTGAAGAACAGGGCGTAGAGCACTTCATGGAATGGGTATCCATTACCGAGCAGCTGCATCCAATCCTTCCATCACCAAGTGCATTACAAACATTGGATGCAGTGGTGTAAAGTGCGCCAACACTGGACTCTACAGCAGTGGAGACGTGTTCTCTGTAGTGACGAATCACGCTTCCCTGTCTGGCAATCCGATGGATGAGTCTGGGTTTGGCGGTTGCCAGGAGAACAATATTTGCCTGACTGCATTGTGCCAAGTGTAAAGTTTGGTGGAGGGGGGATTATGGTGTGGGGTCGTTTTTCAGCATTTGGGCGTTGCCCCTTAGTTCCAGTGAAAGGAACTCAGTGCTGCAGCATTGAAAGCCATTTTGGACAATTTCATGCTTCCAACTTTGTGGGAGCAGTTTGGGGATGTCCCTGCTCAGTCTGGGAGGGGGGTCCCATGGTAAATATTACCAGCCCACATACCCATCAGCCCATCGAAAAAATGCCCAGTATGACGAGTCCAGCTTGGCTTCAGCCGAAGAGAGCAGCAGTGAGCTGGCATGCTGTATGGTGATTTTGCAGGTGTCGGCTGCTCATGCCTGGGAGACGTCCTTCAGTAATACAGGAAGTAGTACAGGAATTTCCTAGTAGCCAATCAGAGCAACCCTGGGCTCACATTCTTCATGGGCTGTTGATAAAGACTGTAACTTCATAACTCCATAACCAGATCATTAGATATACACGATAATAACAAAAGTATTGGGACACCTGGCCTTTACAACAACAACAACTTTCATGACATCCCATTATAAATAGGTATAGGCATCAATAAGGAGTTAATCCCAGCCCATTGCAGCTATAACAGCTGCTACTCTTTTGAGAAGACAGCACAAAAAAATCTGCCTTGTCGAAAAATGCTACCCTAGTGCTAATTAGGGTAATAGCCCTTACCCTTACTCTTACAAGATTTTTGGTGTCCATCATCCACAAGAGTGTTTGTAAGGTCACACGCACACACCCAAACACACACCAGCATCTTCATTTCACCGTAAGTCCGACCCTGTATTTGCCTTGATGCCCTGTCTGCCTGTTCAGTCTGTCTGCCCTGCTCCCGTCCTGTTCTCCTGCCCAACCTCCCTGAATAAACCTGTCCCTTTACCTCACGTCACGTCTCCAGCTCCGTTCTGCTCACCCGCCTGCTGCTTGGCATGACTGAATGACAGATCTCCCCGACAAAGCACCGCAACCGGACGAAGAGCAGCGATTCGGTTTAATGCATGAGGTGCTTTTCTGGCTCAAGCAACCGGAGGTCCAGGAGGACCCCCTGGCTCTGTGGATGGTCAGCCAAAGTACTGACCTCCTGAGTCAGGCTCGCCCTCCCAGGATGGCGTACCCCTTGCAAGAGGTACGTGACAACCTCCGGGTGCTGCTGCAGCGGCTAGTGGTGAACCGAGCTCAGCGGGCTGCAGTACAGAACGCCCTCACGGAGGAAAACCCGCCGGCCGCCTTCCCAGAACCGCCACCTCCCCCTCCGAAGGGCACGGGGCGGCGAGAGAGACAGCGGTGATGGAGAAGAGATCCAGAGGAAGAGCGGATAATCTCCATGGGGCTCATTGCATTCTATCCTCAGGGTCTCCCCTACGAGGAGGAAGGGGAAATCCCCTTCCCCAGAGAAGCTCCGTCCTGGGAGAAGATCACCGAGCTGCTTCCCCTGGACCGAAGCTTTTATCGCGAGGCACGCCTGGGCACAGGGGAAGTTAGGGCCATGTGGGACGCTATTCCCCGGGTCCCCGCGGTCCTTGGAGGGAGGGCACTTGCTTCCCTCTCGCCGGCCTGGAAGGATCCTGAAGCGCCGCCCGCCTCCGCTCCCGAGGACCTGTCTGCGGCCGCCTCTGCTCCGGCTGCCCCGTCTGCGGCCGCCTCCAAGCCGGCTGCTCAGCTCATGGCCGCCTCCATGTCAGCTGCTCAGTCCGCGCCCGCCTCCACATCGGCTGCTCAGTCTGCGCCCGCCTCCACGTCGGCTACTCAGCCCTCGGCCGCCCCCAAGCCGGCTACTCAGCCCGCGCGCGGCCAGCCCCTCAGCCTCTCACCCCAGGACTCCTGTCCGCCTTCCTCTCGCCCCAGAGGGGTCCGCCACTGCCCCTCGAGTCCCAGCCTCTCCCACGCCTGCCCCTCGAATCCCAGCGTCTCGCGCCCCTGCGCCTCGTGCCTCAGTGGCCCTTGCCCCAGGGCTTCCGACCAGTCCTGCCCTGGGCCACGTCCCCGAAGAGGTCCCTGACGACCTGCCCCCCGCTCCCTCCTCTGCCGAGGAGGAGCTGGAGTGGGATCCCTCGGGGACGTCCCTGATGGGTGGGCCAGCACCCCAGTTGGGTCCACGCCTGTGACTGCCTCGCCTGTCGGTGTCCCGTAAGGGGAGGGTACACAGGAGGGAAGTCCTGGTCAGGGTCACCCAGACCCCTGCCTCGCCTGCGTCTCTCCGGGCAGAGGCCCTGACTCCGGGGTTGCCCGGGGGTCCGCGGGCTTTGCCCTGTCGGTCCTTGGCGGGCCTCCTGATGGTGTCCCGACTCGCAGCGTCAGCCGTTCCCAGGCCGGCTGCTCCAGGCCCCATGCCTTCCTAGGGGACCTCCCCTGGCCCCGTCCCTGGGCCATTTACGCCCCCCCCGACTCGTTCCCCGTCCTGGGTCCCTCGGACTCTCTTCGGTCCCCAGTCCCTTCCTGTGTCTGTCCCTTGTTCCTCCATCCTACGTACTGTCTTCGTCTCTCCTTCGTGGTCCCCTCCTACTCCCTCTTCTCCTTCACCCGCGGCCACCGCCCATCGCCCGTCTGGGCTCCCCCAGGCTCCCCTTAACTCCTCCTCCGTCCCTGTTTGGCCTCCTGTTTCTGCCCCTAGTCCCTTCGTCCCTTCTGTTTCCGCTCCTCCTTCCCCATCAGTTCCACTGTTCACTCCTGGTCATGTTGTTTCTCCCGTCAGTGTTCCCCCTCTGTCTCCCTTCCTAGTCTGTCTGTCTGCGTTCCCCATCCTTTGTCAGATCCTGTCATGGCTGTTTCCCCTGTGTATGTTTTGTGTTTCATTCCTGTTCCCGGCTCCTCATTAACTTGTCTTTGTTCTTGTCTTCCAGGTCCAGTCTTTCTTTGTCTCGTCCGCCCTTTCCCTGCAGCGCGCTCGGAGTTCGTGCCTTGAGGGGGGCTCTGTCATGATCCGCCCGTCCGAACCTCGTGTGTTCCGCACCCCCCTCATTACCTCGTGTCTGATCCTGATTGACACCACCTGTTGTCTATCCATGCCTGCCTTACCCACCTGTATTTAGTCCGCCTCTGTATCAGTCTTCCCTAGATCTGTCATCTGCATAATTTGTCTGAGTTGCCCTGTCTGCCTGTTCAGTCTGTCTGCCCTGCTCCCGTCCTGTTCTGCTGCCTAACCTCCCTAAATAAACCCATCCCTTTACCGCACATCCGTTCTGTTCACCGGCCTGCCGCTTGGTGTGACACTGCCTGTACCACCGTCTTCTAGGAAGAAAAAAAAAATGATATATGAACAAGTTTCACGTTTGATGCAAAAGAAAACAAGACTTAGTTCAACCCGTGAGAGCAACAAAATTGTGGGAAAACACCACAAAAACTGTTCTATTTTGGACACAGGTGTCCTTTTTAACGTCATGCCAGTGGTAAGCCTAACGATAACCACCAGCAACATTGCCATAATTATAAAACCTAAAGGAGATTAAGTTACCCGAAATAAACTATATAGCCATGGCTGCAAGTTGTATCAACAAGCAGTGCCAATGAATGCGATGTGATTATTGCACATACTATCAATTTCTGTGCATTTGTGTTTTTTCTTATAATATGAATGAAGATGGCGTCATATGCAATTATTTTTTGGTTTCATTAATATTTCATGTATATTTTATTTAATGATGTAGTTCACATAAAGCCATTTTGTACTTAACACAATATTTAATTAATTATATATCCTTATGCTTACCAATATCTGTGTTTATGCGAAAATTATGTATTAGACTATGATTAGAACAGTTTTGTAGTGACTACCAGACCGAAGCATCACAGGAGAACGTATAAACAAGAACACTTGCTTACAGAGAAAACACGCTCTTTAGTAGCAGTTCTTAAAATGACCACAACAGGCCTCCACCGGGCAGCGAACCAATAACGCAAATTAAGCAGAAACACATGGTTGTCAGACGCCGGACTGTAAGGTGCACACACGCTGGGAGATTTACACAAGCTAAATATCAAGACACGCAAACACACGTGTGTCAGTAGGGAACCGGAAACGCAACCATTAACATAACAACAACAACAATACAACAATGGCTATTTACAGTTGCACGCGGGGCATGCTGGGACATGCGCCCCGCCGATTCTGCAGTTTTATTGATTGCGTGTGCTGTAGATCGACTAGTCAACTAGATTTATTCAAATAAATAACCCGTAATTTTCGACTAAAACTACAAATAAATCAACTGACTAAAATATGACTAGAATTAAATTGCATTTTCGTCAAAAGATTAAAACTAAACATAAATCAAATTATGCTGTCCAAGTGAACAATGTGCTCAATCTCAGAGGCTGACACTGAATGGTATAAAAGGAGAAACATCCAACTTCAGGAGCTCTGCACTGGGCATTTTGGAACTGTGCCAAATGTTAATAATGTAAATAGTTCCACGTATTTGTCATGTATTGTGGTGTTATTGTGCTGCATAGTAATATCACGTGTGGCGTAAATGTTAATTGTTGCAAACCCCCTACATGTGATGTGAGTGGTCAGGGCAACCAGCACAGTGTTGGTGAGCGATGTGGGTGCATAGAGGAAGAGTGAGAGGTAGATGACAAATAAACACCATCTCATGTTTAAAACCACTGCATAGCCAGATTAAGTATTACTGATGCCTCACGTGTGGCACCCATGCTAGACTAATGTTTCCTCCTGGACATTCAATGGATGTATGTTATCTAAAAATAGTATATCTTGTATCCAGGAGACTTAAACTTGTGAGATCAAGCCTGACTCACAGTGAAAGGCACACTGATTCTGGCTGGTTGTTTATCCACCTCAGAATGTGCACCCATCCACACATGTGCCTTTGATGATGACAGAACCCCTACTGGCTTTGATTACTGTGCTGTTTCCGCGGTTCAGGCTTCTGCTGGGGCTTCACCACCCAGAGCTGTATTTTTGGCGCTGGGCTGTTTTGCTCCCTGATAGACATCACCATGTCAAAACTAGGACACTGGGTTGTTTTCAAAGCTCTCCATTTTGTTGTTCTCAGTCCAGCCTGTTTTTTGTACATTACATTATGTATCTACAAAGCCGCACTGTTATTTCTTTCCCATTTTTTTGCTTTGGAATAGCTTTAATTTGAATTTCAAAGCAGATTTCTTTCTCAGCACAACTACAAAAATTAACATCACAATTAAGCTTTAGCAAAAATCTGATTAGACCATTTTTGGCAAAAAAAAATATAATAATCTCTCCTAAATCATTTCCTGTTCTTATATTCAATAATATTAAATCTCAAATTCCAAGAGAATACCAGAGAAGGAATTTTAGTTCCTCCACAGCTAAGTGGATCTGATCCAATACATAACAGTGTATCCCTCCTACATACACAGCAGACAGATATGTTTCATTTAACCTGCATGAACCCCAAAGGCTTTGACTCCATCTTAGAAGTAGTGAAAGACATACGTAGAGTGCTCATAGCAAAACACTTGATGTCCTGAGAGAATGCCTGTGATAACCGGTTCTAGGGGTAGGCAACCCTGATCCAGGAGTGCCAGAATCCAGCGGGTTTTCTATCCTACCTGACGAGTTACTATCTGCCTGAGATCAGGTGTGGTTCCTCAGAGACAAGGTAAGATGGAAAACCTGTTGGGTAACGGCACTCCAGCATCAGGGTTGCATAGCTCTAATCTATTCAGTGACCTTTTCTCTGAGAATCATCTCATATTAGCTGGAGATGGACTGAAGCTGCTCATTATCATAAGAAGCTGGTAACCTGTGACTGTAATTGTGAAGCAGCAGGTGCTGCATTCCTCTGCTTTTACTACTGCAGTACAAGCCCTGTGGTGCCATACAGTGGATTATTACTGAGAGTTAAATATGATGGATTCTCCAGAGGCCTCCCATCTTCTCTAGGGCAGTGTGAGAGCTGTGGTGTCACTGGCGTCCTCTGCTTCAGTCACCCAGTCTTGTCTCACTGCTATAACAGAAAACAGACAAGGAATGGTTCATCTGGGATGTGAGGAACTGCAGGAAGGGATCTTTCTAAGCATGACAGAACGCACTGGGAACAAGACTGGGTTGTGTTTGGGCGTCAGAGTATGAAGATTAGAAGAAGGCTGAGTGACATGAATTTCATGGGCAACAGGGGCCCCTAGAAGTCTGTAATAGGTTGTACTTTTTCAAAAGTCTGTTACCTCAATCAAGGCGGAAGGTTTATGAGAAAGAGATGGTGGAGTCCACCACAGTGTAAAACAAAATGTGGTAAAACTGACTTGACCAAAGCTAGTAGTTATATATCTTTACGATAAGTTTGATGTGTTCTCCATATTTGATGGGTGGCAGTGGATGTAACTGGAACTGACCGTGGACCTTTGACAGACTGTGAGTCACTCCATAAACTCAGTGGATAATTACAAACGAAGGCAGGCAATGGCGAGAGAAGCCCCACATTCCCATAATGAGGGATGCAGGGAATCCTATACACAGACTGGCTAATGCTGCTGACTTATAGAATATGACTGTGGGGTTAGCAATACTAACATCTTAACATCATGATTGAGACACATAACTTTAATTACTGCGTAAGTTTGCAGTTTCCTTTTTCAGGTCTACTGCTCTGAAGTGTGATTTTTCTGGTTTGGTTTAATATCCATTTTTACTTTGGGGAAAAAATGAAGAAGCAAAACGCAAACACACTGAGAGTAATATATAAAAAAGCATAATGTCTTTGATGTGGGAGACGGGTCAGCTACGTGTGGGTGTAACTTTCAGCAAAACAAAACTAAGCTCCAGAAACCTGCTCAGAAAACACAGGCTGGTTAATCATAAGAGCTACAAACAAGGGACAATGTTCTTGCTGCAGCTGAAAGCCAACATCCTGTCTGGCTGCTGCATGTTTATTTGACAGAGTTGTTAAGCACCTCGGTATTTCACCAAACTAACAGTCAGAGCCCTTTAAGTGGCTTTGGAGATACTGTGTGTCGCTTCCTCACTTCCCATTTTAACCCTTTCATTCATAGGGGTGTGTTTACTTCATTACAGGAACTGAATCACCGCCTCATTCTCCTGAAAGGTATCACATATATTAGTGCCCATTCTAGTCTTGACATTGTTACTTTTACTTTTGCAGAACCTTGATGATGTCATCGCTGGTCCCCAGCATCATTCAGGACCTAATATTAAATGTTGAACTGTGAATATTCATCATTCAAAATTCACGCAAAATACAAATGATGTCATGCAGAGGATTAACTTACTTGCTCATGAGGTAAGTAAAGAGACAGAAACTAAATGCAACAGAAGCCTGGTTTGATAATTCAATAAGAATGATCATTTTCTTCACATATGGACTGAACTTTTCCTTGATCCCAGCTGTCTGTGCAGATGGGAGCCAGGCGTCTCACAATCAAGAAAGAGATGCATCATTTGCAAGCAGCCGAAGACCATTTCATGCTATGTCTTCTGGCTTATTTCACTCCTGGCAAAGACACATATGGAAAGGAAATGGGGAGTTATCCATTTGATTTGTACTACCTTATAAAATCTAGAGCTCCAGATTCGTGAGCTGCAATTAGTCATATAATGGAAGTTAAAAACTGTCTCAGGAATTTAACTGGCACTGCATGTCCCTAAATGGATACTGTTGTTTTGACTTGTATCTATGTAGCATAATTACCTTAGTGAATAGCAATGTTCACATTGGGAGTCATTGTTTGTTTTGTTTACCCTGTTCTTCCCGTCACTTTTAACTGATACATTTCCAGTTAAAGGCTGTAGCAACTTCTTTTATTTGGAGTGCATCAATGATGAGAAATAACATTCGATCACATTCTGAGACATTTGTTTTCTGTTCAATACATTTATGGCACCCAAAATCTAACGAAAATACATGAAAACATTCATATCCTAATGACGAGGGTTCTCCATTGATGTAAAATGTTCCTTCCAGAGCTAATTTGGTGTTCATCACTGACACAAAGTATCCACAAAGTATCCTGTGGTAAATGGTGCCAGCTCTCTGCGTCACACCCAGCTCACTAAATCAATGCTTGCTTGGTCTGAAGTGTAGAATGTAGACTCTATGAAAGCAAAGGGATTCACCACTAAGTTCATTCAATGTATTAATTTCCTGTGCACATGTTTTACATAATAACATATCATGTTTTTCTCGAAGCTTCTAAAGAGCAACAGCGAAACGCCAAAGCATCATATGTACAGTATGTATCATCGTTCATTTAAGACAGTTCAAATGCATTACACTGTCACTGACTATTGATCGGTTCTGTTCAAAATTTATTTTTCACCACAAACTTCTGACTCAGTGCAAACATGACTGTGACCTCTGGCAAAGAAAGATAACAAAATGTGCCAGCACAGGGAAACCACTTATCAAACAATAAAATTGGATTTAGCAGAGCTGTTTTCTACTATGGCAGAGTCAGAATGACTATATATAAATTCAGATTGAAAACATGCTTTTTAACATTTGAAGCAGCTGATGGTCACAATGTGATGAGGTTGTTTTTAATTCAGTATTATTCAGTTTCTTTCTCTTTATGATGTGTCCTTGTATACCTGCTGATTAACACTTTGTGTTTTTAAATGTGCATTATAAGTGAACTGACTTGGTTTCAGATCTTTACTGTCTTTCACAGAAACATGACACAAATATACCTATAACTACAATAATGATCCATGCATTGTAAATGTATATACAAATACTGATAGGTTTATATTTTCATTCACTTTTCTGTCTTTCTTTGGTTAGCAAATGCCTTTTTATGTCATTACTTCCTCCATTCACATATACCACTAGTTTTTTTTATTAAATTATGATTATGGGAACCAATTCCATTTAAGTATATTGCTCAAGGATATACGTTTTGCATAACTGTCTGGCTTTTAACCACTAACACTGTCTTGTCACCTAACAATAGAAATTGTTATAATGACACTGTCCCATGTTCTCTCAGATGAAAGTAAAAAAAGCAGTTCCCATTTACACAAAATTTCACTCACAATCCACTTTATATGATTATAAAGTGACTCCAAGCACACATCTGTATTGGTTACTGATGAAGTTCTGCAATCAATGTGTGAATAACCATGAAGCCTTTTTTCCTGATTAATCCTTAGACACACAGAGAAACATATAACACAGACGCCGACTTTGAGAAGGAATAGCTTTTACAGTGTTACAGAAACATAATGGTATTATATTATTCAACTATCGTTTGTAAGTCAACATACAGATTTCCATAAATTCCCTGAAGTTTAGAAGGTTAAGAGGATCTGATGGTCCACTTCTCCACCAGGGCAACTGCAGTAGAGCCCATTCTGATGCATGCACTCCAGATCACCCCTGCCTAGGCCCAAACAGAGCCAGATTCACTGTCTAGACAGGAATGAGTGACTCACCCAGGGCAAGCGTCGCGCTTCTGTGGGACACCCTCTGAACATTTTTACATTCATGGTTGGCCACCATAGTGATGCTTTCTTCCAACCTTGCCATACTGGAGTATGTTCAAGACCCTAACTATTAGCATGACTGCATGTGCATAACTAACTAAACCGGGTCTGGCTGTGTAAATAATTACCACTAACAGGAGTGCCTGTATGCATAAAGACACGGTTTGACTGCTCTCCCTTAAGGATGATGTCAAAGAGGAATGCTGAAAATGTAGCGGAATTTGAGAAGCCATCTGTTTCAATGTGCCCCACAGGACGTGATGGCTTGTATTGTGTTAAAAGATGCCTGATCAAATAAGGGAATACTGAACCATGACATCATGCCATAGCTCTCCTGAGGAGACCAAGACGAGGTCAATATTTTTCAATGAGTGAGCTACTCAGAACTTAAATTCCAGATGTTGTTTGTATAAGATTAGCGAATGCTGTCAAATGATGGTGAAGAAGCCTTAATGTCTCCAAAGCCAGGGCTTGATTTTGCTCTTCAAACATGCAGACAGACCAAAACAATCCATATCTATCCTTTTCAGGAGTGGCAAATTACTACTGGTGTTTCATAGACCTTTTATTGAGAATTGGAACGGGTATTTTCACTTGGCATCAGTCCTTACACCGATGGGCACAAAAGAAAGGTAGGCCTACTTGTAAGGATCTGCAGGAGCATATGATGAGCACCTGTGATAGGTCCAATGTCTCAGTATAACGATGGCAGTGATATCTTAAATAAAAGTTGACATTTTCATTAATCATTTATTTGATGAAAGGTTGTAATGAAGCAGAGAGTGATCTCCATAGGGGACTTCAGCACCAATCTACCTAATAACATTTTTTCTGTTTATGGGGAAAATTACACAAACATATGAGAAAGACTTAAATCTTAGATTATGAGCAGGAATGACACTTGTAGCACTATGGGTGCGAAACTACCATTCTACTCACTAAGTCTTCCCATTAAACATTCCACTCAAAATAAGACCAAGTTAACTCAACATATTGTGTGTGTGTGTGTGTGTGTTTGTGTGTGTTTGTGTGTATCTTTCTTTGGGAAGCTGGAAGACCCAAACAGAGGACAGAGAGTTGTGGAAGAACGCGATCCTACAGAAGTCATAAATCCGTATCAAGCAGAGAAATCACGTTGTACTCTGAATAGATTCATGGTCAATATTTTGAAACAGTTTTAAGGCAAAGTCTCTACTTTCCATCTGGTCCCATTAAGTAAAATTCATAAGCTTTGAGGGACTGAGTAGGAGTTAGGCCCTTTATTTATGAGCAAAAAAGTTCATATGAAGCTTTTGAATATGTAAATTGTAAATTACATTGTTAGGAGTCATAATGGCATTATGTGTGTGTGTGTGCGTGTGTGTGTGTATCTATATATAACACACACACATATAGCACAGTGGCCAGTATGTTTGGGGGTTCAAATCAAATCTACAGTGCATGATTGTTGTGCCATGTAATGCACTGCCGTTCCGTCTGCGGTTCATCCCAGCCTTGAGCACTGTGTTACCTGGGAAAAGCAAAAGACAAAACAGTACTTTCTATTGCTATTATTATGTAATTTCAGTTCCTATGATGGGCTTCCACCAGTAATGACTTCCAGTACTCCCTGTGTCCTAACCTGTGGAAAGTGCTACAACACTTATGTTCCTGGACTTCTCACCATTTGTTTCTCACCAAGTTTCCATGGATACCGCCCTTTCCCTGACGTCACAGATTTTCCTTCTGGAGTTTTTTGAGGACTGCAAAGAATATTATGGTCCAGGAGGAAACAGAATTTATTTCTTCTGAATTCTGCCAATATGTGAAGCAAGAGTCTTCTGTCTTTCAGAGTGTAATTAATGACTGAGTGTAATTAATACTTGTGCAAGCATAATATGCACTAGTCCAGCTCACACAGTTGCGAAGAATCTAAATCAGTTTAATAGTTTTGCATAAATATTTATTCAACATGAAAATCTGCATGCAGTGCTCAGAAGCACAAAAGGATAAATATTTTAGTCAGTGGTGTCCTTTCTATTGACTGTGCTTCATTTGAAAAACTACAATAGATGAACACTAGAAAAGGGTGTAGTCCGGTTGAGGATGTAGAGGGTGCAGATGTATAGTCAATGTATTTGCTATTTAACCTCCCTGGCTTATCTCTTGCATCTATTGCAAGACGTCGCACTGCCCATCTCTTCTAATGCATATGAAATTTAAAGATCATCCACCCTCAGACAAGGTGTCTCCACCCACACAGCAAATAAACTCCTCCCATTTGTTGACTGACCTCCTTTTGCAGTTAAGAAGTCTGACTGTGTCCCAGGGATCAGAGCCATAACCCACATTCTGCATGATAAACACAGGAAGCCTACCCCGAGGACGTCTGAAGACTGGTTATTTAATAAGTCGCGACTCGGCTATTATTTACGAGGGACATTCCTAAAGGCAACCAATCCAAAAAGTAAGCATGACCCAAAATGGAAGCAGCAATAGCACAGAATATGACTAACCTTGGCTTGTTACAGCAGATCAAGATGATTATATTCACAATTAACTTACTTTGGCAAAGTCTGGCCAGAAGAATGTCTGCATTAATACAAGCAAATACATGACACGTAAATTACATGTTAAAGAGTAAATATGTGAATGCATGTAACCCTTCTTTCATTTCTCTGCTTTATTTCCCATTACAGTGTGGTTGTTTAGGATCTGCCTTTAGGGCCAGGAAAAGCAAGGCTGCCAGAATGATTAAAGTTAGAGATGGACTGATATTACTAAATTACACCAAAACTAAGCCCAGATAGCTCAAGCCTGATTTGTACTCCCGACTAGATTTTTAAATGTTACCCATGAGTAATATGTGCACCGGTACAGGATATTTGTGAACTTTGCAAGCATTGTTAATTTGCACTTCTCCCACTACAATCTGTGTTTCGACTTTACTCTTAATGATCTTTCTTTCTCTGAGCTTATATAGCCAAAGTCAGATTGCTGGGTACATAAGTTAGAATCACGCTGTATCCAAACTCACTCTACGTTCTTCACTTCTCCTCAGACCGATAGTATTTTTGGCTTAGACATTGAATCTTATACATGTATGCTAGCTAAAAAATCCAGCTGGACTGCCCCAGGTCCAGAGCAGGCAAACTAATTAACTTGATGGGGGTTGTAGCAGCACCACACCCTCCTCCCCTGGGGGATGAGCTCACAGGCTTTGGGAGCGATGCAATGATTATAGGCTTCTCTGCACATCCCGTCTGTCCTGAGGACAGCATGTTCAGCAGGGTTGCCAGATATGGTGCTGGCTTCTAATAAGAAGAGATACTCACTTCCTTCCGGAGTCAATGATAAAAAATCTTCTTGACTGCTATATTATTTTCAAGGTCTAATATAGCAAATCCAGATTCAAATCCAAACTTATTGAAACTTTTAACTCTAGTTCTACACTGTATTTAAATAATTTATTCAACATAATTGATAACAAATATTCAACCTAATTAAAACTACCCAATGGACACTTTATGGGATATTCAGCTAATACGGGGTACCTAGCTAGTACAGGGTAGGATCAGCTTCCATAACTACTATTGAACTGTGTTTGAGTTGTGTGTTCAGAGAAGCCATTTCTGAACACCACTGTTGTCCTGTGCTGTTATTTTAATCAGTCTGACCATTCTCCTCTGACTGCTCTCATTAACAAGTTGTTTTTGCCTATAGTCTTTGCCTGTATGCTGCTAATTGAATGTTTTTTTGTATGTGGCACCATATTCTGTAAATTATAGGCACTGTCTTATGTGAAAACCTCAGGAAAGTGGGTGTTTCTGAGATGCTGGAACCACATCTGACTTCAACAATCACATTGCATTCAAAATACCTTTGATTGTGCATCTTAGCCATTCTAAAGCTCAGCCAAACATCTTGGACTCTTTGCTGTATGTATTCAGTTGTTCATTGTTTGGAGAAGCAGGCTGTTCACATTAAGCTGATGTACCTCAAAAACTGGCCACTGAGTGTACATTTACATTTAGTCTCTCAGATCATTGTAATATTGATGCTGCTCTACAATTTCGAGGTGGAATAGCCCAAGATTCTTCTCTATGGAAATCCTTTGGAATTCTTTGGAATCCTTTGCATTCTTCTCTATGGAAATCGCACAGTTTGTTTAATAAATCAAAGGAATTTTTTAGGAATCTGGGTAGATTCTGAGGGCATTTACTGTCAGTAATTGAAACTATCAGAGTCTCCACATCTATTTGATATTGATTATTCATCCACATGTGCCTTGTAGGTTCTGTTGGTGTCAGTGGTGTCACTGTAGTTTCATCCCCCAACCCAAAAACATGTTATTCAGGTTTATTGGTATATTGCAAAGCTTGGACCCTAATGTTCGGTGATCCTCAGATCACCGTAACCCTAACTGGGAAACTGGCTATTATATGGATCGACAAATGTACTAAATACACTACCTTTATCTTATCTGACTGGTGTAATTGATTTAGGACATTTAGGTGAAATAGATGTAGGTACACTTCTGGATTCATCTATCCGAAGACAGTGAGGTATGTTCTCTGTTAGATTCACCCAGCATTCCATGTTTATTGCCCCGCGTGACGTCGTGACAACTCCCATAATGACTGAAAAAAATGTGATGCGGATAAGGAATACAACGATCTGAAGCATTCAGAAAAAAACATGATTTATGTATTAATTTATTCACAGCTGCAGCACAAAGCATGTAGCCAATTGAAATGAACCTCCTGTTATGAATTTTATTTGGTGAGACTGACATGGAGCATAACTATATATATTGCAATTCACTTAGCACTGAAAAACACATATAGCCATATATATATATATAGGGTGGGAAAACTTCCACAGACATAATATACAAAAGCAGAACAAAAGTATCCTTAGAAGAAGTGAGTATTACTCTATTACTCCATGGCGTGTTTTACGGAATGTTTGTATCTCATCAGAACAAGAATGTTTATCTTTATGCCTGGAAAGAAAAGATAAAATGCAGGCCTTCGCTGACGAAAGCCGTTCCAGAACCTCCAGCCTTGAGAGATAAAGTCTGGCAGGTTTAATGGAATATTACATTTAGCATCACATTTATGCCTGATACGATCCAGTCAAGCTCTTGTGGATTACAGTCCAGTAACTCATTTGAGGTACACCAGAACATAAACGCACATAAAAGTTATACTGCAATATTATCTCCCCGAGGGAAAGATTATCTCCCCACTGTAGATTTCCCCCTAAATTCATACATATATTCAAAGACTGAGATTTGATTAAAAAATTTTTCACGGTGGGATTTTCCCACCAAGCTGTTACTGGGGTATTTAACGGGGCAATTATGTTCTTCCAGTAATTACCAGAAAAAATAGAATCTAACATCTGTGTCTAATATACATGCACTTCTACCAAATTAGTTTGAGGATGGATGGATGTGTGGTTGGGTGCATGGTAGTTGGATAGATGTTAGCTTTGCGCCTCCCCGATGGAAATGTTTAAGTGGCTAAATGTGTCACCCGGTTTTTTATTGCAGCAGACAGTATGTTTTAGCAATTTAGGGAATATTGCGACGGTTTCCGTTTCTGTTGTGGCTTTATGCAAGAAAAATAAAACGCACGATCTTAAAAAAATGACGGTAAGCCTGCGTTCATTTATTCGCTAGTGGAACTTAATTGACCGACGTTTAAGACGCGCGTAGCACAGGGACCTCCTCCCGCATACGGTGGGCTTGTCCCGGAATAAAGCCGCTCATCGGGGTAGCAATAGTCCTGTTGAGTAAAGCGGCACGGCGGAGCCTGGAAGGCAGGTCGGGAACGCAGGCAAAATAGCTCTGGGGCAGGAAGAGCTACGACAGCCTCCGTAACTACAAGCTCTCTCTCTTTGTTTTTGTTTATTTATCTTTGTTAATCTTATCCACGCTTAAAACCCTAAGGTGTTGTTCTTTCGACTTATTTCCCCCGCAGTTTTCAAAATGACAGGTAGCGCAGCGGCCGGGCTGCTGCTGGCGCTGTGCTTCAGCAGCGCCGTCTATTCTATGCCGAAGACCTCGGGCAGAAGCAAACGGCAAGCGCAGGAACGGGTCTACCCGATAGCCGATACATCGCAAGGTGAGTTAAAGACCTGTCTTAGCCGTTTGGTACTGTTTGACTTTGTTTTAACGACTTAAAAATGCGCCGAACATTACATTATTATTATTAGTGTTATTGTGTAATATTGCTGTCCACTTAAGCAAATTCGACCTCTACTTCATCCATCCTGTAGTTATTTTTGATTTTAGAAATGGATGAATATGAGTTTTGTATTTTCTAGTAATTTTATATGGAGAAGTTTTATAGAGATCTATATGGCAATTCATTATTTTCATTGACTTTTTCCCTGTAGACTTATGCGTTGAAAACGGTCGATATTATAGAGTTAACGACCAGTGGGAGCGGCCCTATCTGGGCAGTACGTTGCTCTGCGCTTGTCATGGAGCTGCAGGAATAAAATGTAAAACCAAACCTGAAGGTGAGCTTGCATTTCCATCACAGCAATGCAAACTGTAGTCGATGCAAGTGGTTCTCACCCAAGTAACAGCTTAGTCTGTAAGTCATAGCAAATTCTCCACCGAGGGACATTTCCAGTGTGATCTCAGATTTCTCAGACTTTGCTGGATCATAAATCCTGTGCTTTTGGAAGAATGACGCAAATTTAATTTTCAAGAGCTTGGAATGATTTCCTACAGGTTTGTCATTTTAAAGTCTATTCCTGCCCAAAGTGTCTAGTTGTGCACTTCATGGCCTTTTTTTCTCATAGCTGAAGAGACCTGTTATGACAAAGTAAATGGACGGTCGTATCGTGTCGGAGAGACCTACGAGCGCCCCAAGGACGGCATGATCTGGGACTGCACATGTATCGGTTCAAACCGGGGAAAAATTAGCTGCACGATTGCAAGTTAGTGGAGTAATATGCACACGTGTGTCTTTACATACAATTCATACTCGTTTGTATAGCCTCATATTATCAGTTGTACTGCTTTTAAGGACTGTCTCTTTCCGTCAGATCGTTGCCACGAAGATGGGAATTCCTACAAGATTGGTGATACATGGAGAAGGCTTCATGAAACAGAAAGCTACATGCTGGAATGTGTCTGTCTGGGCAATGGCAAGGGAGAGTGGACCTGCAAGCCTGTTGGTGAGAGGCAGGATTGATATCATGTTGTGCTAGCATGTCCTAAGAATGCCACGTCTGTAAGAACCTATGAACACATCCAAAATACATCATTCTGTATTCATAATGCATTATAAACATGGCTGTAAAAATATGAAAAGGGGTAACACACTATAGCCATTTTTTATTATGCAGTATGAATGCTTTATGAAGCTCTCACCTATAATGCACTATAGATACCGACAGACAGACAGACAGACAGACAGACAGATAGATAGATAGATAGATAGATAGCCGATGGCTTTAAGTAAAGTGTTACCGAAGTAGTTTCACACATAGGAAGGGAATGACGTGATGTAGAGGTGACTTTTTATGGAAGGAAACGGTTATGAAACTTACCCCGCTGCCCTGAGTAACCTAAAGTTCTCTGTTCTGCTAAGCTGGGCAATATTTTACTTTTTTGTAAATATTGACTGGACTGTGTATTCCCAGTAAATCTGACACATAGATAAACATAGACCTGGTGCAATGTTTCATTTGCAATAGCTATTTGGTCAGACAAATCATAGATACCTTTCCAGGAAACAGTATTACGTTTGTGTGACAGGGGCACAGCAGGGCCATGGGTAGCCTGTCAGATTCAGGGGGGGCAGCACATTACAGGGCCCTTTGAAATCTTAAAATTACATGTAAAATTGGGTGGGAGGACCCAAGTTGACATTTTGCCAGGGGGCCCAGAATATCTAGCTCCTCCACTGGTGATTTGGAGAACAGTTATAATTTTCTGATGTCCAAAGTTGAACAATCAATATTCTGTTCTCTTTGTAGCGGAGCGTTGCTATGACAACTCGGCGGGCACGTCCTATGTTGTTGGTGAAACCTGGGAAAAGCCTTATCAGGGGTGGATGATGATGGACTGCACTTGCCTGGGAGAGGGCAATGGCCGCATCACCTGCACCTCTAGAAGTAAGGACCACCCTTTTGGCTGGAGAACAGTGAGCACCACTCTGGATCGCAGTGTAGAATTCCCAACCCTTCCAGTTTTCTGTAACTGCAATTCCACCTTCTTCCACCAGGACTTTGTTTTACTTTCACATTTTTCACGCTCGGTAAAATACTCAGTCATGGCTCTTACATTAAAGTCATTAATAAACGTTTGGCATGAGGGATGTACCCTTCGGAAGAGGTTAAACAAACACTTATCAGTTTAATGATGGGGGATAAATAGCATTTGTCGGAGTGTTTTGGCTGGTGAAATATGTCCATTCCCATTATTTAAGAAGGCCGTTGCATTAAAGCTTGGCTTTATTGTAAATTGCCACCTCTATAATACTCTCTGGGTCAGTTTTTTTAACAGACTTGTGTCTCCACTCTTTGCCGAGATTTTTGCGCTCAAATGATCTTGAAGAATGTCTTTGTATTTATAATGACTCACTGCACAATGCACTTCCCACCTGAGGTCTTCTCTCATTTGGGTTGCTAGTGAATGGAAATGTTGCGGAATTTGCCAAACACATGTTTCCTCTGAGCGTTGGCCAGATTTCTTGTTTTGTCTTTAAATGGAAGTTTTCTGGTCATGTCCTGATGACCCCACTGCCTCCGATTTCTTTAGATCTGTCTGTTGGTCCTTCTGCAGTTGCAGAGGAACAGAAAAATACCCCTTTACTGTGACTTTGCAGACCGCTGTAATGACCAGGACACACGGTTGTCCTACCGTATCGGTGACACTTGGACCAAGACGGACACCCGTGGCAACGTGCTGCAGTGCCTGTGCATGGGTAACGGGCGCGGGGAGTGGAAGTGCGAGCGGCATGCCTCCCTGCACACCGGGCCTGGTGAGAACCTCCGTTGCCCTCCCCAGCAGCTCTCCCAGCATGGCTTAAGCTCACCTCTTTCCACACAGGCTAGTTGGTCTTAGGTCTTAGGTAACCAGTCACTGCTGGTTTTAACTGCGCTTTCCAGTGTATTCACGAGTGACTGCTGTGTAATCCAGGCACCGGGTCCCGCGTGGTGACCAGCATTCAGCCGGCCGTTTACCAGCCAGTGCCCCACCCCGTGCCACCCACCGAAGGCACATGTGTGACAGAGTCCGGGGTCTCTTACTATGTGGGTATGCGCTGGATCAAGACCCAGGGAAGCAAGCAGATGGTGTGCACCTGTCTGGGTAACGGTGCCAGCTGTGATGAGTGGGGTGAGTAGTCCTGCTGGGGGTCTCAGAACC
>JAODUD010000001.1:33824441-33844677 GCA_026784285.1 Stomatorhinus walkeri | reverse complement strand
GCGATGTGGATGGAATTCTGACTTTATATCACTCCACTGTCCCTTGCTTCCTTTGTCACAGCTGTTCCTGCGCCCACAAACCTCCATTTCGGGAATGTGGGCCCTGATTCCGCTGAGGTGTCCTGGACAATCCCAACCTTCCCTGGACCCAGCGGACGTACCCGCTTCATTGTCCGCTACTACCCCGCCACCAACTACGACGACATAACGGAACGCAGTGTGCGTGGGGATAGCGACAGGATCATCCTGAGCAGTACGGGCTCTTTGCTAGCAGATACCGAAGTGCATGCTCTGCTCCACTTTTAATGTTGTGTCCTCCTAAAACTTCTAGATACCAAATAAGGACGAATCTCTATCAGCCTTTTTGGGTTGTGAATGTTGACTCCCTGGTGAAAGACTGACGCTTGGCCATCTCTGTACAGACCTGCTGCCTAATACTGAGTACCTGGTGAACGTGGTGGCCATATACGAGGAGCGAGAGAGCTCCCCTCTCAGAGGCACCATGAAAACAGGTGAGTCTGCAGCATATGAGTCAAGTCCATCAGCAGCAGCTGTGTGGCAGCGGATGCATAAAAGTGTATCTGGAACCTCCCCCCCCCCCCCTTTAGCTGTGGACTCCCCCACCGACCTGGAATTCTCTGACGTTTACACCAACTCTTTCACCGTTCACTGGCTGGCGCCCCGTGCTGTCCTCACTGGCTACCGCATCCGCTACCAAATGTCTACCGGTGGCCGTGCCAAGGAGGAAAGATTGCCACCCACCCGGAACCACTTCACACTGACGGGCCTGGTCCCCGAAACGGAGTACATCGTCAACATATATGCCAGCAGCCAAAACCGGGAGAGTCTACCTCTCACGGGTCGCCAGGCTACCAGTATGACCATCTTACTCCTCACGCTCCTGCTCTCAGTCTTGACCATCTCCACTAAATCATTTTTAACTTGTATTTTTACACATTTGGAACCAAAAATACTTCCACGAGGCTTTGTTCACCTTAGTGCAGTGGTTGTATCCTCACCCCACAGTTTCTGACTCGCCTACTGACCTGGAAGTGACATCGTTCAGCCCCACCAGCATCACCATTCGCTGGAATGCCCCCCCCGTCACGGTCAGATACTACAGGATCACCCACGGAGAGTCAGGTGAGACAGGCTTGATCTTTACCACCCAGTAAATCTACTAGCAGCTGGCAGGTCTGCTGCATCTGCTAACGTCATCCTGTTTGACACAGGGAGCAATAGCGTTCCTAAGGAGTTCACCATCCCTGGCACCGACTCCACCGCCACTATTCGGGACCTGCGGCCTGGAACCGATTACACCATCACCGTGTACGCCGTGACGGGAAGGGGGGACAGCCCCGCATCCAGCAAGCCCATTTACATCAGGCACAGGACAAGTACAGCATCACGTTTTTCCTCTTTATTTCTGTCCCTTCTAGAAAACTGAACACGATTTTAGTTTGGTAATTTGATATTACCGATATCATTGCAGTGTGTCTCTGTACTGGGTAAGCAGCATTGAAGACGGGTGAATAATTGTTATCCCTTAGAAAATTTGTAGTACTGTTATCCTGATTTCCTAACAGCTTTGATGTTGTCAAGTACTGTTTAAAGAAGGTGAAAATAGAAGAATGGTTGTCTCTCTGTAGAGCCGGGCTTTGGTTCTGGGGAGCCGGTAACAGATCTGCAGGACAACAGCATTACAGTGCGCTGGACCCCGGCACAGGGCCCTATCACTGGCTATCGCATTATTGGAACTACCAAAGAAGGCCAGCAGGCTTTTTCTCGTGAGGTCCCTCCTGGTAAGTGTGTGGAGAGCCTATGATGGGCACATACACTCCCTGCTTCGCAGCTGGCCCCGTCTTATTCGCGGAGCCTTGATAAGGCATAAGGCTTCTGTTGTGTGACGTATTCAGTTTGGACCTTCGTGTTTTGTGCTCTTTATGTTTTAAATTGTGGAGCTACTCCAAAGCTCATGTTCCGACAGCAGGGACCGTGAGCCTAGTGTTTATGCTGTCTAGTGCCAGCACATTTATCTAAGCGATCTATCTTTGATGTTGCAGATCAAACACAGGTAACTATCTCAGGCCTGATCCCCGAAGTTATGTATGACGTGCATGTGTATGCTTTGGGAAAAAATGGAGTGGACACGCCCCTGGTGAAGCCCAATGTGGAGACTGATGTGCAGACCTGTGAGTGAACCGGCAGTAGTAACATATTGGTCGTGCAGTTTTGCATGCAGTTTGACTTTGTGAGTTTGTTGCAGGAGATGAAAGACTACTTAAACCCACCCTGTAATTTACAGCTGTGGACAGTCCCAGGGAGCTGACCTTCTCTGATGTGGACTCCACAACCATGAAAATCTCCTGGGAAAGTCCTGACAGTGAGGTCACGTCGTATAGGGTCCTTTACTCCTGCACCGAGGAAGGTGAGCGCGAACTGCATCCCGCGCCCCACGCCGATGACGAGACAGCTGTGCTGCGTGGACTGCTTCCTGGGACGGAGTACACAGTGAAGGTCATCGCCCTGCACGGCCAGAACCGCAGCCCCGCTCTGGTCAGCCGGCAGGCTACAGGTGCACCTTGAACCATTCTTATGACTGATTAATTACCTACATGCATGGTTGAGGACTGACAGAACCAGAGCTTCTCCTTCCATTTTAACGGTTCCATTGCTCTATCTGTAGCTGTTCCTGCTCCCACCAACCTGGAGTTCTCTCAAGTGGGGCCGACGTTCTTCACCTTAGTGTGGCGGAGCCCCAACATTCGACTCACTGGCTATCGTGTGGTTATTAACCCCAAGAACAAGAGTGGTCCTACCAGGGAGATCAATCTGGCTCCTGATCAGACCCAGGTCATGGTGCCTGGACTCATGGTATGCCCACTTCTCTCTAACCTGTATTAGTGCTTCCCAGTCCAGTCCTCAGGGACCCACAAGCTGTTCACATTTTTGCTTCCTCTCAACTCCCTAACAGACAGTTTGCTAGGAAGGAGCAAAAATATGGACTGTCTGTGGGACCAGACTGGGAAACTGCAATGTGTTAATACTGAAGGAGTACTGAGCCCTCCATTGTTTCCATGATGTTTATGACAGCTGTCATACCTAATGCCCTGGGAGTTTTATATACCCATGGGATAATTTGAGGTCTGCATGGTCTTTGCCTTAAATTCGCTCAGTTTGCCTTATTACTCTTCTCATTGTGGGGCATGTGTAGGTCTCCACAGTATACGAGGTGCAGGTGTACTCCCTTAAAAACAGTCTAACCAGCCGCCCCGCTCAAAGTGAGGTCACCACCCTGGAGAGTAAGTAAGCGTCCATCAGAAAAACAAATCCACAGACCAATATGAATATCAAAATTAATTTATTATCATTTATAATTTTCAAAATTTATTATTATTATTATTGTTGTTGTTGTTTGCTGCTGCTGCTGTTGCTGTTATTGCAGTTGACATGATGATGAGTATGGAACAAGCACATTTATTTGGATTTAGCTTCTAAAATTCTAAGGAGTAAAACCTAAAAAAATGAATTAATCACATAATATTGTGCTGGTGAATGATTGATGGTTTAGGATTCATGTAAAAGCAGTAGAGTTCATCAGACATTTCATTATGAAAACAGATTAAATATACATATGTCCTTCCTCTTAGCTTTCGTCTCTCTGGATTTTAATACTTCCTTATCTGTGCAGACATTAGCCCCCCCCGCCGTGTGCGGGTTTCGGCCGTAAAGGACACCTCCATCACCCTCACCTGGCGCTCAAAGACAGAGCCCATCTCCGGATACCTTGTTGAGGCCACGCCCAGCACTGGTAGCCACCAGCCCATCCAGAGTACCATCTCGCCTGAGGAGCGCAGTTACACCATCACAGGTACTCATTTTTGCACCCTCTCAGCTCCCGGTAATCACTGTCTAGCAGTTTTGGTGGCAGCAAAAACATGGACTGTCTGGCAGGGAGCTAGGAGGGAGCATAATTTACTAGCATAATGAAAGTGTCATCTCAAGGTCATACACGTGGTTTGCCATCACAAGCTAGGATACACACTGTAGCAATTTTTTATTATTATTATTATTATTATTATTTTTATACCGTCTATTGATGAGTGATTAATCCGCAACAGGTCTCCATCCTGGCACCGCTTACGTAATCCGCCTGTACACCCTGAACGGAAACTCCCGAAGCGATCCTTATACCATCCCTGTCACCACAGGTATGCGGCCCTTCACTGCCCCTTTGCCTTTGTCTTACTATGGGTACAGCCTTTCTCGGCAAGATTTTTCACCTGGAAGTAAAAACGCTACTGCAGTTCCACCCAATATATATATATATATATATCTTTTTCAGAGAAATCTATGGTGGAATCCCCTACAAACATTCAATTCACTTCTATAACCCCCGACTCCATTTCCTTCACCTGGGAGCCGCCTCACACTCGCATCACCGGTTACAGCATTTCCTACCGGGAGTCAGGGGGAATCTCCCGGGAGCTCACACCCCGCCCCCATGCTGGCATGAACTCAGCCATCATCACTGGTAAAAACGCCGGATATTCACAGCTGTAGTACAGCATTTAAACCGGTCTAGCGTCTCTGTGTTTTAGAGATTCCGGAATGTTCCTGGGCACTCTCATAGCTGTGTGTCTCTGTGTAGGTCTGAGGTCTGGTATGGAGTACATCATTAATATCATAGCTCTACAGGACACCCAGCAAAGCACACCGCTGGTGGGCAAAGCCAGAACACGTAAGTACTTTTAAAATTGTGACCATTAATAATCTGGTTTGTAAAAGTTTTCAAAGGAAAGCGGTGTCAAACCATGCAGCATTTGTGTGGTCCTGCATTCAGGGCCTTTACGACCATACCAGCTAACACGGATGCCTACACTGTGCTTTCTCCTGACATGTTTCCCAAACAGAGCCGGATCCATCAATCCCAGTGTCTCAGCTCCCAGTGCCCCACCATTCGAGTCCTGGTATTTTGGACGTGCCTGAGGACAGCCGTCCAAACGTGGTGGGCAATGGTGGCCTCAACATGCCCGACCAAGGAGGTCAGCACATTTACACGGAGGACCAGAACCGGAATCACAGGCAGCGCACCCGCGAGCCCCTCGTGTATTTCCACAATGGGGCACAGAGGCCTGTGGTGTGGGTGAACGAAGTAACCTTCCCAGGCTTCCCTAGTAACAGGTCCATATTCCAGGAAGCCCAGACCCAGACTACCATTTCCTGGAGCCCGTTGCAACACAGCTCCAGTTACGTGGTGTCTTGGTGCCCCGTCACCGACCATAATGAGCAGATCCAGGTAAGAATACACAGAGCCTTACAGGGACGCAGAGCCACACAGGGACGTAGAGCCGCACAGGGACGTAGAGCCGCACAGGGACGTAGTGCCGCACAGGGACGTAGCCGCACAGGGACGTAGAGCCACACAGGGACGTAGAGCCGCACAGGGACGTAGAGCCGCACAGGGACGTAGTGCCGCACAGGGACATAGCCGCACAGGGACGTAGAGCCACACAGGGACGCAGAGCCACACAGGGACGCAGAGCCACACAGGGACGCAGTCTGAGCTCTCTTCTTTCATAGAGTATCCATCCGTTTCCCATATGTTTATCCTGATCAGTGTTGGTGGGGAAGCAGGGGGGGTAGGAAAAAAGGGGTAGGTAATTTAGAGACCATTGTAAGTTGATGAGTAGGGGATTAAATCATTCTGCAAGTCTATTACAGACTAAAATAATAAAATAACATTCTGTTACTAACATGAAATGATGTAATGCCATTGATTGGCAGCCAGGGCCAGTGTTGTCTTGATGTTAGAGCAGCATCGCGTACATCATCAACTTTACCACTCTTCTAGTTTTGAGTGTTTAATCAATACAACAGACAGGAAATATACTACAAATATATCCATCCTAACATCAGTTCAGCCTGCTCCAGTTGAAGAGGGAACTGAATTTTAAAGATCACTGTGCAGTTAGTTCTACCCCCCCACCCCTCAGCAGTGTTTGTATGATACTGAAATCCCTGTAATCCAGGTCCAACTGCCAGGAAGTGCCACCAGTGCCACCCTCATCGGCCTGACGTCTGGCGCTTCCTATAACATCCTCGTGGAGGCTGTGAAGGGCTCGGCTCGGGAGAAAGTGCTGGATGACACAGTTACTGTAGGCCATGCGGGTAAATGTACACATCAATTTACCAGTTAACTTGTGGCCTCTGCTAAGCAATTTCAAACATTTTTGTAACAGATCTGTAACAACACATTATGCAATAATGCCGCATTATGCCACAGAATGTAATAAATTGAAAGATGATAATGATAATAAGAATAGGGTAATGTTGCAACATAAAATTATAATGTAGTCTATATATTTGTAACATTTTGTCAAGTTATTTCATAATGTGGTGTTATTACATAATGTAACTGTAACAACACATTATATAATAACATCGCATTATGTTTTGAAAATTTAACATTTTGTCAAGTTATTATATAATACAATATTGCATAATGAATTGTTACAGGGTCATTCATGAAATCTGATTTATGCCCCCTCTTTTTATAGTGAAAATGCTGTTCTTTCTTATTGGTTTCATACTTAAATCAGTTTGAAACGGGTGCCTTCTCCCTTACGCAGTCTCGGGGATCCTACCTGCTGAAAGAGATATTTGCTACGACACTTCCACTGGCACCGCCTATGATGTGGGCGCTGAGTGGGTGCGCATGTCCGACACGGGCTTCAAGCTCTGGTGCAAATGCCTGGGCCTTGGTAGCGGTCATTTCCGATGCGATTCCTCCAGTGAGTCTCATGCTTTCTGTTACCTGGCACTTCTTTCCTGGCACGGGCAGTCTTCACATGTGTGTTTAGCTCAGAACCATACTAGCCGTCCATATTTATGAATACCGAAGTACGGCAAAAAGAAAATGTGTTAATGTTATCAGTTAACAAGATGTAATGTGAATGGTGTGTGAGAAGGTGCCCATTTTGTCACTTGGCTGTGGAGGGAGGGAATTTCATCAGGCTGAAAATGTCCTCACCGTTTTTTTTCCACGCTGCCCCGATCAGAATGGTGTCACGACAACGGTAACAACTATCGCATTGGTGAGAAGTGGGATCGGCATGCTGAGAACGGGCACATGATGAGCTGCACCTGCCTGGGCAATGGCAAGGGCGAGTTCAAGTGTGAGCCACGTGAGTGAGAAGCGAGGCCTTTACTAATCAAGGCAACGTGGACTTCCTCTCTGCAGGTTTCTTACTGTCAATGACCTCATTTACTTTAATACGTTTTATGTAGTATTTATCCAGTTTACAGTTTAGTTTGCAGTGCGTAGTGTCTTTGCACTTAGTCTGCAGTGTGTGTATAAGTGAACTATATGCTTCTATAATCTGGTCTGTCTATCTATCAATCTAGGGTCCTTTATCATATGCTACGTAAGACTGTCTTTATATTAACAATGACCATACTGGTTAAACCTTTACTGACAACTTATGGATCAACACGTATTATCAGTATTTTATTTAGTTGTGGGTGTTTCACAGTAGACTTTTGCGTATTTATGCAGATGAGTCCACTTGCTATGATGACGGAAAAATGTACCACGTCGGGAACCAGTGGCAGAAAGAGTACTTGGGAGCCATTTGCACCTGTACTTGCTACGGTGGACAGCAGGTAAGGTGCCTCATAGAGATACTGGTCTGCACTGTGTCACGGTGGTTTATGGATGTACACGTGAGGCCACCTTGTGGCTGGTTTGAGTTTCTACCCGGGTGGGCAGGAAGCAGTGATCCCAGTGCTCTCATGTAACAGTGTTTGCTGTAATTAACCGTGGGGTTCGCTGTAGTGGTCAGGTGTGTCAGTGTCACTGTGCGCATGTCACTGACGTCACAATTCCCCAAGGGCTGGCGATGTGAGAACTGCCGCCGGCCAGGGAGTGAGGTGGGTGTGGACGTTCACCCTGTACACCCCAACGCATTTCAGCGCTACAGCCACAACATCCCGCGCAAAGTGGTGAGTCCGCTGCTTCCTACAGATCGAGATCATTTCGATCTGTACCATCCATGGTGTTCCCCGTATTGTGCCCTGTTTGATGGGACAGGCTCCAGATTAATCACGATCCTGTGCCAAATAAGCAGTTATGGATGGATGGATGGATGGATGATTTATTTACCTTTATTGACCTGGACATCTGTATTTGTTACATAGTTGAACATATTACAGAACTTGCTTGTCAGTATGTTAATGAAAAAGCACAAAATACATTTTGAAATCAAATTTGCAAATGTTAAAATCCAATTTTTGCACTTTAACATGAACAAGCCACCAGTGTTGAGTGGTATAAAACAGGATCCTATGTAGGTACAGTGACACCGTTTGATCATTTTTTGGCAGTGAAAATCCCTGGCTATGAATGAAACAAATATTCATACATGAGATAGTCTTTGAAAAATATGTGAGGCCAGTCAGTGAACAACTAAAAATGTTTATACTTGTGAGACATGGGAGAGAAACCCAGGCTGATGGATAATGGTGAGTTGCTGGTGTCATCTTTAACCCTACAGAACATCCAGTGTCCTATAGAATGCCTCAGACCGGAGCTCCTTGCAGACGCACACGTCCCTCAGAACCCACGGGAATGAGCCGACCTCCAGCCCTCCCACCCATTACAGTGGCCAACCACCCAATAACCTCACCCCTTAACTTCCTCCTATTGGGCTTCCAATCAGGGTCCCAGCTAGTGTCTGGCTGCTTCTCCACCTCACGCCTCCTAAACTAGCACTGCTGCGAGCTCTCTTCACCCTGCCTGTAATCCCCATGTCCCAGCCCTTTGAGACACTTGAATGGTCAATGGAAAAGACATTCCCAACGCTGTTGCAGAAGGTGATCCCCTTAGGATCAAGACCCACATTTATGGGAGAACTTTAATTTGTTAAGAGAAATCCAAGAGACATTGATTAAACTGTCCATCTACTCACTAGCTCTAAAGTTTGTTATTAAAAAAGGGACCGTCCTGCTGCGTCCAAAAACCGCAGAAGGGCGGAGGACCAAAGCCAGACCCAGGCCGTTGTTGTATGTGCCTTACAGTCTTATTTTGAATGACTTGACATTTTAAATGCCCCTTAAAGCTATCAGTTAGTAGTAGTAATGGTATTTCTCATGCTTAGAAGAAGCACATGGGCCCTGAAGGAAGTGGTGCTACAGCCAGCGGGCACAGATGCATTGCAGTGTGCCCACGTCCCTCTCGAGGGGTTGGCACTGTTGCAATGGCACTGACTGGCATTTACCAATGCTGACCTTGACTGACGTGTCATTTTCCATTTCTTGCTAATTTTTGTTGATGCAATTTTTAAACATTATTTTTATACTGCAAGTGCCATCTTAAATACTGTGGAGAAAGAAAAGAAATCCCATTTTCAATAAAGTCTCACAAACAGTCACCAGAAAGGGATTCATCATAAATTAATACTACTAATGAGTACTCGTATATTAAACTTGTCTTTGACTACTGTCTGAATCTTATTTCCAGCCTCAAACAGGACAATGTTTAGGCATTTAAACCCCATGATAGCAGAGTTACTTTAACTGCTTATAATTAAAGTTATAATTCCTGTTACTTAAAAGAAAATGTGAAGTGGTTTTAATAAGTGAACATTCACCATTCAGAAATTCTGTATCTTGGAGCGGATCTGGCCCCCTCCACCTACTAGACCACTAGATTACAGGTGGTCAAGCCTGTTAGCCCAGTGGACTAGAAAAGACAGTGAAAGTGGAAGGAAAATCGCTCCCTGTAAATAACTCTGCTGCACTAAACAGAAAAGTATCTGTCAGCACAGTAAAGGCTGGTTCATACTTCTCTGCAGAAGTACAACACTCGCATATCCACTCTGCATGTGCCGGCACTGCAATGTTCATACTTCCTTGGTTAAGCCACGTACTTTGCACATGTGCACATGTTGAATCTATATTTTTCTTTATATAAATTGTGATAGTCCCTGCACGTGTACCACAGCAGTGAGGTTTGTGTTTAAAGCCATCAGAGGGTCGCCAACTTTGGTCAGCTAGCTGCTGTGAGATTCATGTATGCAACAGTTTTATTACCTTGTAAATAGTCTGTAGGGTTTGCAAACTACCCCAACGCTCATCAAAAGCATCCATGTTGGTATTTAAAGTGGACGTTAGTGAATCAATCATGTCCAGTGTGTCCAGGGCTGCACTGACAAATTTGGCATTCGTCCGTTGAGGCACACAAGGATGTGAAACGTATCAAACATTCGAGCAGACACGTCCATTAGTACGGGTGCAGAGAAGAATGAACCAGCCTTAATTTCACAATTTTCAGAAGGCACCTTACACCTGAAGCAGGATAGGACCACAGCTAGAAGAC
This sequence comes from Stomatorhinus walkeri, assembly GCA_026784285.1. Classification (NCBI taxonomy): domain Eukaryota; kingdom Metazoa; phylum Chordata; class Actinopteri; order Osteoglossiformes; family Mormyridae; genus Stomatorhinus; species Stomatorhinus walkeri. Next base: position 33,834,299 of record JAODUD010000001.1, on the reverse strand, counting down.
AAACTCCAGCCCCAATAGCAAGAAATACAGATGTCAAAATTGTCAGGACCAACTGAAACAAGGGGGGAGCAATTTCCACAGAAATGTCACTTTATTTTTGACCTTTTAACAACCATGAAGATGCTAAACATGGAAGCTTTGTATAGAGAAGCAATGGAATACAGAGGAATGTACCATGTGTGACCAAAGGGGGGCTGGGATGTAATATACGGTTTGCAAGCCTTCAGTGGTGGAAGAGGCGCAAGTTGGTATGAACCAAGGTGATGCCCAACTCATTGCAGGCATCAATGACCACCTGGTCAGCAGTGGAGCCAGAGGGCGCTGCTATGTATTCCACTCCACTCTAGATAGGAAGGAAGGAATTTATAGTGGATTTACAGTACAGTGCTGCCTCCTCATTAAGAACTTTAAGGAAAAAAACAAAAGTGAGTGAAGGCTGAGAGAAAGCCCAAGCTGTACCTGTCTGGCACGGTCCACGTTGTCTCGGAAAGGGAAGAACGCGTCGGAGCTGAGGGCCACGGCTTGCAGGGTGCTCATCCACTTCTTGCGTTCAGTATCCGCAAGTAACTCTGGTACTTCCTCAAAAAGGCTCTTCCACAAAGCCAAGTCTGGACCCTGGAGCACCCAAATACCGAAAAGCAAAATGGTCACAAACATCTGTCCAAACACAGAAAAGTATTTAGATATGAAAAGTCTCCTGACTGGTAGGGTCTTACCTCTCCAATGGTCCCACTCACATACTGGTCAATGGCATTGGCCATCTCAGCCCGCTTGACTCCACTCTTGAACTTCATAGAAAGCACTCTAGGGTGATGCCTAAGCCACCAGTTATTGGCTTTGTCTCCAGCCAATCGAGTGCAATGGATGCGTGACTGTTGCCCCGCCCCAATGCCAATGACCTTACCAAAAAAGGAGAGTGGGTCGCCCCATTATCAATGTCAGTAACTACAACAACATCTAGCCACGCCATACTTCCAAGCTCTTGTCTCTAGTGTGTCGTCTCAAGATTACCTGGCCGTCTTTGGCATAGCACACAGAATTTGACTGGGTGTACTTCACTGCTATAGTTGCCACGGTCAGGTCTCTCCGGGCCGTCTCTGACAGCTGAAATAAAGGACATTTTCTTAACAGTTTGACCTACAGTGTTTATCAAGAATGCTTTTGACATTTACTACTATGAGGAAAGGACACCAACAAACAGCCTGATTTAAAATAACTGAGGAGTACTATGAGACTATTCTACTCCTAAAAGAGTGAGCGTGCTTTCCACCCACTGCGCCCTTGGAGACGACGTTGTTGAAGAGGCTGGCATCAATTGATGCTCCATTCCTCTTCTGCTTGAGGTGCAGGCCAAAGAGCACGCGCACCTCACTCTCGTCGGGCTCGTACTCTGGATCCATCTGAAAAAGCCATGGTTATTGGGAAAGGACTGCGCTGGGGTGTCTTCTTAGAATTAATTCAGCCGCCCCCCCAAGACAGAGCGCTGCCCCCATGATTTACTAAAGCCGAGGAAGAATGACCCAAACCCTGGAGTCCCCTTGACTGGTGAGGCACGGGCTAATCTGTCAACGCATCACTATGGCCCTCACCTGCAGCGCACAGTAGTTGCCATTTTTTTTCTTGGCGAGGATTTTCAGCGCTGCTTCTTCGTAGCCGGGGGCGATTATCCCATCGGAAACCTGCAATGTTGTACAGAATCTCAGCTATTCATTTCAACACTATTTTTAGCTGCACATTTGTTGGAAATCCTTAATAAATGGATTACTAGCAAAACCTAGAACTTCTTGGAAAGCATAAACAGAGTTATGCTCTTGTTTTTTTCTACTAAAAGTTTTAAGATATCAATATAATTACTGAATATTGTCATATTTTCAAATTACAGTAGCCTTTCGTAAATTCCCCCAGTTCTGAGTTTTTGATTAACATTATGGATAGTTGGACGTGAACACCCAAGCCAATACCCCTCGCTCTGGTCAGATGGGACTTGCCTCTCTAGAGATAATCTTAGCTGTTGGAACATCACAGATGTCAGACAGAGCGATGAAATCCCCAAATGAGGACATTCGGTCAGACCCTGAAGGAAGAAAAATCATCCAATCACACACACAAGCTTGGATTCCTTAAAATCATGCAAGTGTCAGTCATACAGGCTTAAGGATTGTATTTATTTCAGGATAGTATCCATTTCACAAGGATGACTTTGACCCCTTCAGAAAATGATGAGATGTTAGGCAGGTTGGAGGGAGAGGTCACCTCTGGCTCTGGCGTAAGCGGTCGCTAGCGGGGTGAGTTCCTGGAGAAGGTCCTTTACCATGCAGACCACAGCTTCCTCCTCAGTAAGCGGGACACCAATGGCAGCACCTTGGGCACATGAGAAATAAGCAGAGCAGCCTGGACCTTCATGTTAGCCTCATTTGGAACGTTAACCTTCTAAATCAGTGCAATTTCAATAAGATTTCTGCATTAAATGCATCAGTGAAATCACCAGCTTACCAACATTGATATTTCCATAAAAAAAAAAAAAAAGTGTAGACTGGCCAAAGCAGACTCCTACTGCGTCTCCCAGCTCATATACGCAGACCCACCTGCCGGGCTCACGTGCTTAAAGGAGGCGGCAGCCGGGACTCCCAGCGCTCGCTGCAGCTCTCGCACCAGCTGCCAGGCATTCAGGGCGTCACACAGGTTGATGAATCCCGGCGAGCCATTTACCACTGGTGACAAAAGACCATTGTAGTGATGGCATAGGGATGTTGTGATTTATAAACAATTTGGGAAGATATGGACAATATTATTACCAGTCATGGTGCATTCCCAATAAGCACTCGGATACTACAATTAATTGTCTAATTGACACACTTGGTTGTCCTGCCCCTAAATGGACAGTGAGTAAATGTTGGGAAATGTGCCCATGCACCAGACCACCAGAGAACATCTGCTGTGAAGAAACAGGATAATTAAGGGGCTTAAGGCTAGAAGTCGACTAATACAGGTTCTCAGTAGCTGCTGGGGGGGGGGGGCTGGCTGATAATAAAAAAAAAAAAAAATCAGTCTAAGAAGTAGAAAAACAGTGGTACACCTGCTTAACCAAGTATTTAAAAATATACAAAAACTAAATATTAAATCACACTTGGGCATGCAGCATTTTAAAAGTAATACAAAATAAATGCATTCAGTGTTTTCTTTAGCCCGAGTTAATTTCGGATAAAAGTGACAAAAGTGTTTCAAAATTGAGATTGTTTCCGCTTTGTGGGGATGTTATAGATCAAGCCAAACTGATACAAGTGGGTGGGATTCAGAACTCTTACCTTTGGTTGTCACATAGGTTCACTACAGCAAGTCCTGATAAACACACATACGACACTGACAAAGTCACCTCTCCGTGTGGCACACTGTCAATCGGTCACTGTTCGCCATGTAGTCTTATTAAAGGGCCGAAGACAATTGTAATAAAAAACAGAATTTTTAAGCAGTTTATCAATCTATTTATGCCCGATCGGTCGGTCAACCTCTACTTCGGACTTAGACAAGTTTACCCAACTTTGAGGCATAATTCTGTAGGTGATAGTAGAACCTCTCCAGCTAAATGGGCGTTCAGGGCAGATGCGAGATACCTTTGAGGGGCAGAGCTGGGCGCAGGGTATACAGCTGGGCCGGTGCCTGGTGAGGGTTCATGCCGTAGCGCAGGGGGAGATGGGAAACGCCACTGCTGTACTCTTTGCGGAAATAGTCGGAGATCGCCTCGTCATACTGGGCAGTGTGAGTGAAGGCCTGCAAGTAGAGGAATGAAGATCGCAGCCACGAATGAACAACGACTGCAAAGCATTCCCAACCAAGAGGAGATCCATCAATAGGGCAACGACACTGCCTAAAGCATAAAACATCTCCTCACTGACTCTTACGGCCTCGAGACCTCAGAACAGGGCAAGAATCATACACCCAATGCAATATGGGTTCACTCTCCAGAACCACTTAGTTCATTAAGCGCTTTCGCACCTCTCAAGAACCTTCCACTAGGCAATTTACATTTTAGCTTAACCACTTGATGCTGTAGACGGTCTGAATCTACACACAGCCCAGGGACTGAGGGGAGCACAGCTGGCCCAGAAACCTTGTGAAGCAGTCACACTGAACGCACACAGTGGACCTTGCACGGCCAGTACATTCCCACAGCACACAGACTCTGGCACATTCACAAATCAATAACAGATTATGTTTTCATCGTCCCCCTGATCAAAAACAGCAAATCTTTGACATTACACCATAAGGGTTTCACACTGGCTTTAATTAAAGAATCAGGCTAACAGTTTAATAAAATCCAAAGTCTGAATGTGTAGGGATAACAAGCACACTGTATTACTTACACTTAACAGTTGGAACAAGTCCATACTGAAAGGAATAACTTCAGAAAAGCAATAAAGGTAAAGGTTAGAAAAGGGGCTCAAAAACACTAAATTAACCCTCCAAAGTAAAACGGAGAATATGAAGAGTGTTAAATGTTTTTCTGCAGCAGACACAGGGCTGCCATCGTCAGTAAAGCCAGAGCCTCCTCTGTGAAGCTCTTGCGCCTTGCTGCTAATTCTCAATGGTAGCTTTCTGAGGGTAATGCAATGTTGTCATGGATACATTCAAGCTCAGGTTGTTTTTGTGCACAACAGTTGTCAATGTTACTTAGAAGATCAAGCTTTCGGGGGACCAATGTAATCATCGTATGTAGGCAGGTTTGACGGCACAAGACAGCCCAGACTTGCCTTTAGAGCGAGGGTTTTGCGGGTGCAGAGAGAGGATTCCCGAGAGCCAGATTTCTCCATTTCAGTAGCAACCAGCTCATAGTCAGCAGGATCACACACGACGGTCACACAAGCATGGTTCTTAGCTGCCGCCCGCAGCAATGTCACACCACCTGCGCAACCGGAAATTAAATCATAACTCCCGATCCTTCAGGCTAACGGTAAAGTACTTACAGCTTAATGAGTTTAATAATATATTTGACAATTAGGAGATGTCGAGCCAGCATGCGTTAAGAATGCTAGCAGTGTGGGAACTACAGGCCACCAGGTCTGAAATGGGCAGTTAAGCACAGGCAGGCATCTCTGGGGGCCAAAGCTAAGGACAGGAGACTCACCGATGTCAATCTGCTCCACGGCGTCAGCCACAGTCACATCAGGAGAGGAGACCGTCTTCACAAAGGGATACAGGTTACACACAACCACCCTGACGAAACACGGCAGGATCGCTGACTGGGCAAAATAATGCAAAACTAAAATCACAGAACCTATTTAAAATGTTGCTGTGCTACTGTACAGTCAATGCCAGAGCAGACACTACTTTCTGAAGACGTTTAAGTTTTAAGGTGTGTAGCTGACTGAGGTGTTTGTCTCGGCAAAACACCACTGGAGATCGTTCCTGCTTGCTGCCACAACGCCTTCCCTGGATGTGCGGACTCCCCATCCACAGCCATAACACGTCAGAAATATCCTGTCTCCTACAATAAACGTTTGATGCTCTCTGTTCATTAACGGCACAAATACCATAGCCAATTTATTATACTTGCATTTAAAGATTTACTTCTTTAGATCACAATATTCTGCTTTTTCAGGGTATTTTAGGTATGTTCTCTTTAAATCTGTTCTCACAGCATTTACTTGTTTGTACTATATGTTGTTTCCTAGCACTACATCCTTGCACCAGAATTTCCCCCCAGGATAACTAAAGCCCATCTTAATCTTTCAGTCCACAGTGAGCAGGCTGTGCGGGGTAGTGACCGTATCCACATTTAACGTGAATGGACATGCACAGCCCAAAATCACCACAACCACTCGCCTGATCCCACATGGCCATTAAGGCATGTGATGTTCCCTGGACAAAGTGATAGCAGCACTGTGTCAATTACTCTATAATCTGATTGCCTGGAAGTAGCAGATGCTGCAGGTCTAATCTTGCTGTTAACTACAAGCATTCCTGGACAGGGATATCCCAGGAAGCCGAAGGAACTGTCAATGATCACAAACCAAGGGGAGTCAGACGTGACATTTACCTCACTAGACTGAAGCCAAGCTTCTCCATATCTTCCTTATCAGAAGGGATGTTACGGGCCAAGATGCCCCCATGGACGGCTGGGTGCAGGGTCTTTACTCTCCCCCCCAGCATCTCTGGAAAGCCAGTGAGCTCCGACACATCCCTGGGAAAAAGAAGGCATCGCGTTAAGCATAGCAATATGGGGCACCGGGCATATCCATCTAGGAATGCACTAACCCCCATTTCACAAGCATAATCCCTCACATTCTGCATTACCTTCAATATATACAATGTTGGCAAATTCCTAAAGCACTCTAAACAGAACAATGGCCTGCTTTGTGCAATATCACCTATGGTCCAAGTCAGAAGTTTCCTCTGATCCTATAACAGTACCTGAATTACTGCTCTGCAATGAAAGTCAGCAGGAAGGTGAAGACAGAGTTGGATGTACGCTTTTACTATCACTGCACCTACTGCTGACAGGAACAGACCTGGGAAAGGCTGAACGTACCTGACCACCAGACCGGCATCACGGAGAGTTTTTGCAGTGCCGCCTGATGCCACAAGGGACAGTCCAAAGGACACCAGGCGCTTAGCAAAGTCTACAAGGCCGGACTTATCGGATACACTCAGAAGTGCTGAGGAACAGAGCATGAGGAAACTCCCATTAAGACCAATAACAAAAATAAGTGGTGGAACTCAAAAAACAGACAACGATGGGAAATTTAATGAAATACTGTAAGCCCATAACATAAAGCGCTATCATAATCAGCAACTGATACTATCTATTAGGAAATGTACGTTTCAATAAGCAATAAGGTAACGATTAGGCTACCGAAACTCAGCCAAACCCAGCCCCGGCACTCAGAGTGCTTAAACATCCAAAAACAAATCGGTTGTCAGATTATCAGATATTTACTAAGATGTTCCGTTAGTGCTCAGTGCTAGAACGAAATAAAGTATATTCAACAAAACGAAAGTTTTGCTTCCAAAAGTGAGTAGGTCGCTTAAAAGCGAAATATTGACATATAACTTAGCTAGACAACTTCCAAGCAAATTTTCGCACATATATGTAGAGCTAATTTTCATTGTTTTGGTTCACAGGGAGGTCTTACAGACGCATATACCCACAAAATCAAAGAACAAAGAAAATTTACCAATTTCAGCGGAAGCCATAGTACTAACAGTCACTGCAGCAACGTAAAAGTTTGCACGCCGAAAGATCAGTTTTTGGTTCAACCAGGTAGTACAGGGCCACGTGGGTGCGAGATTTATAAGAAAAGGCATGATGGGAAATGCATGATGCCACTAACCCCGCCCCCCTCGTATTATGACGACTGAGAAATTCCGCGAAATTAAAAATATGCCATCGCTGAATGTCTAGAGAAGTTTCTCGTTAATTTCGGAGCATTTCCAAATTGCGTGTCAAGTAAAACTAGATTAAAGCTAACTAAACCAACTAAATCCATTTTAAGAGTCTGTATTTTACATCGTGGAGAGAGTGATTACATTGGTCAGACTTTGGTTAATAAGAACCGATTGTCACCTGTTTCTGTTTTTGAGTAACTTAAATGACTGCGAAAGCACCCGCCAAAACGTTACAAACTGCAAACAGTACATAATATAGTTCAGTCTTGGATATGTAAATCTATTTACTATAGGCTACTGATCTGAAATTGAAATTAAAATGACAAAAGAAAAAAAAAACATTTAACATTTGTTTAGTTGTGGACACAATTGTCCCTGTAATACGCTATGTCTAAAGAGATTATAGTTCGAACACACAGTTAACATTTCTAATATCAAAATGGTCAGATACGGTTTGAGACAAAGATGGAATTTCCTGCAAACCACGAAGCGGAGATTGATTTTATAATGTACTTTGCAAATGGGATGCGCAATTAACGCTAAAATTATAAATGTAGAAACTGTTTTCTGAAATCGGCAAAAGTCTGGTTTATATTCTAAAGTTAAACTTAACACACTGCAGCTCTGGGGTCACTAAAGCGTACTCTCTGTGTGCTGCCGATAGAGGGCGTCCAGTGATTAATTATACTGAGAATCCAGGTAGGAAAACAAAGCTGTAATCGTTTGCTTGACTAGGTACATTCCGCAAGCAGTTATTAGTAACCTCATAGTAAAATTACGGATACTTTACGGATACTTTAACAATCAGGACAAATTATTAGCAAATGGTATTTAGTATGGAACATCAGGCAGGAAATGAAGACCTCAGTGTAATGGGGAATATTCTCCATAGGCCAACAAAAGCATTCACATTTCAAACTATCACCCATCCATCTTCCTTAACCACTTATCCAGGTTAAACGGGCCTGTTTTCATAGAGCCAGCTAATGCAAGCCAAGTGGACAAAATAAACATTTTACTGTTTCAATTTTGTATTTTTAATTTTGGGGGACAGTGGGTTGGAATGCATGTCTTGGAGTGCATGTTCAGAAAGTCACTGGTTTATGAGAGACCATTCATAGCAAAGTTACTGAAAGCAGGGGTGCCATAAAGGGGGAGGGGGCAGCTAGGACGATTCCAAGGGTCCCCAGCGACAGGGACCCTCAAAAACAATTAACATAATATGATGGGTCAGGGTCGAGGGCCCAATAAGATATGCCTCTGGGGCACCACAATCTCTAATGACACCCCTGACTGAAACACTTGCATATATAGACCTGCCAAATCTGTAGGTTCATGCCACTGAAACCTGAAACACACGCATACCCTCTTCACTTCTGCTATACCTCTGAAACACTCTACACATTTGCCAGGTATAAGTGGTTTTAATAATTTATCCCTCATATTAAGCCACGGTAGCTCCAGGAACTAGCTGCACCTGATTTCTGACTTGTGCATCACTCTGGATTGAAGCATCCGCTAAATAAATGTAGGCTGAAATGCCATACTTTTGTGGACTACCCTGTGGTATTGCTTCAGTGACTGTTTTTGGTGATTCTTATCATACTACCGAAAATATTAACTTTTTTGTAATATTACCGCTTGTTTGCATCATGCGCTGACAGTACAGATTAACAGATAGCATGATAAACCGAATAGGCTGTAGCCGACTATATAAACGTGTATATATACGCGCTTACAAACAAAGGTTTGGCAGTTAATAAACAGTACGGGATTTTTCAAATACTTTCTTCATTCCGATGGCCAGCGGTTAAAGTTGGACAGATGTGAATTTATGGGTCATTCGCTCTTTCCTTTACCATCCCATTAACTTAAGTGACACGACAAGGCAGGAGGAAATCTAAACCAATAAGGGTGATTACTTTAAAAGATCACACAATCTGTTCATATTTCCGTAATGAGCCTGACATTTCGCTGATTGATTAAACTACAGGGTGTAAATATTTTACAGGGTCGCGCTGCTTAAGTTATTGTTGCTGATTTATATTCCAACAAATGAAATACACACATTTATTTATTTAACTCTGAAATGAGGCTTTCTGGTAACCATTTTCAAGTGGAAGAGTACTGCAGCTCATATTGACAGCAAAGGGTGACTTTAATATACAACAACGGTAATAGACATCTCAGTTTTTCTGCGTTACCCGCACACACACGTACAAACACAAACGGATATAAGCTCATTACAGCAGCATTGCCTTAAAGAATCATAAGTAATAAAGCGTTTTGTTGAATCAGCACCCTGTAAAAAGCAACGTTTTATCACAGAATTTGCTGAATGTAGGCTATAGTATAGAAATCCGTATCACGTACAGTTCTAAGAGTAGCCTAATATTAGCAATAATTTGGCTATTACAGTATTATTTGCATAGTTGTAGACGTTACTGGTTATGTATGATTTTTATCTCTATTTTT
>JAODUD010000001.1:33807926-33823435 GCA_026784285.1 Stomatorhinus walkeri | reverse complement strand
GCATCAATTCACCGATAATAGCTTGTTTAACATAAACATGTAAATATAGCCTTCCTTATTGTTCCAGTATGCAAAGGAAGACAGCCTTTTCTAAGACCCAGACTGAATCTCCGTTTTATTCCTGTGAATAAAAATATTAGACAGGACGATATTGCAATACCGAATTTTATTATTTACACGTATTTACTGAACTTGTTTACCTTATGTTAAAGAAATATGCCTTTTATCATTTTAATATGTCTCTTAATACCTCAATAAATTAGCGGAATATTATCAAAATTAAAGGAACTGAATCTAAAATAAATTTATAACATTGAATTGGTTGTGTTATTATTTAAGCTGTGAATATCAAACATGATAAACCTCTCCACAATGCTACGCATATTATAAGCTTTGGCTGCTGGAGGTAAACAGTTTTTTTGTATTATTTTTTTGAAAATTTCACACATCCATAGGAAAAAATGAAAGTGCATACATTATATCATATTTATAATGTATTAGTAGAGTGAACTCCACAGATGCCATTTGTAATGCTTATCACAATAATTGGTACTCCTGATACTCTAATATATCAATTACAAATTACCATAATTGTATCTAATTCCTACCATTTCCCCTGTCTCTCTTCGTCCTCTAGTTCACCTTCTCTTGTTTGGTGTAAATCTGCACTAACAGCTATGCAATTGCCATACGCGCGAAGATTTTTTCGACTCACGGGTGCTTGTACTGCTCTGCCCAATCTACTGCTGTAAACCTCACCCACCATAGTCTTGTTTTATCCTTTTGGGCTCAAGTTTGTTCTCAGAATCATCCAGTGCAAAGGACAGTCTGCAGGATTTCCTTCCAGAGCCATTTTGCCGAATACACCATTCAGTCATTTATTTAGCATGCATTAAGTGTTACATTTCACCCATTTATACAGCAGGATATATTTCACAGAAGACATTTATGTTAAGTACCTTTCTTAAGTATATGCAGTGGGGCCTCTCCAGTGAAGTGAAGCTGCATCTAATTACAATATTGTTTCCATAACACAGTAAGCTAAACCACTGTGGTACCTGCTGTTTATGCCGGGATTCCATCCTGTTGTAACAATGTAACTTTGAAGATGCAGCTTTGTTTGTTTTTTTATCATCCTTTGAAACAAAGCATCCAATCAAGCAGCACAACATTTGAAAGGTTATAATGCAATTTCTCTTTTAAATTAAGACGACCGCTGTATCTAGCATTAATTCTCATGCTGGAAGTAGCAACTTGTAGTCAGGGTGTCGTCCTGGCTGCCAACGAGAAGGCAGACCTTGCAGTGCCTTAACGAGGCAGCACAACTTCAAATGTGCCAGTTAAAAATACATTTAATCACTATATAAACATGTTCTTGCCCGCCCCAAGGAGGAGTTATGTTGTGTCTCTACTGTTCTCATATTTAATCACTGCCCTTACACTGCCTCCCAGTGAAGTTCCCCATTTGGTCTCACTGATCATTTGGTTTTTCGCAAATTAAATGGGCCGTGTGACATCAGCATCAGGGGCTCATTATTTTACTCCCATTCATTAACTTAATTATTTGACTATCAGTAAACCTGCCTGAGTAATTCATATTTGAGAGCCTAGGCAATAAACAGTGGGCTGCTGCGTGTTTATCATGCTCTGTGGATTTGCTTGTCTTCTTTTTAATCAGCACTATTGTCAGGGTGGTTAAAAAGAAGAGAAAAATAAGCTGTGAAGAATGGGGAAATGTGTGGGGACACGTCTATTTAAAGGCTCTGAAAACTGCCCAGTGTTTCTGTCGCCTGCGATTCATTATCTGACCACTTTGTTCTCGCATCTTGGTTCAGCATGAGCAGACATCTCGGAGAAATGAGGGCTGTCACATAAACCAAAATTCCTCTTAGCATGCTCTGAACTTCCTCCATTCTTGGAATTCGACGTTGAGCCGATGCCTACAAAATGTCTTATATTGGACAGGTCAATTTACTGAAAGATCTTTGCCAGTAAATTAGTTTGTCATCTCTTTTGCGGGCAGCCCTATGTCTGCGTCCGTACAAGGATTTACTGCTGCTCTCTACTAGGTCCTCCTAACTACAGACAACTCTCCGTTCAGCAAATGTTAGTAGAAATTCTATCTTTTGCTAAGTATACATAACCAAAATACAAACCTTGATGTAACAGGAAACAGTATTCTTGTTAAATTTAGTAGAATCTGATGGGGATGTAATTTGTCTTATAAAGTAAGATGTAAATTGGCTTATTAGTGTAAGTTACCACCTTTGATAAGAGGAATGACAGTGGTTCTGAAGATTATCCACCCGTCCATCCATCCATCCATTTTCCAGCTAGTTTCCAGTGCAGGGTTGTGGGGAGCCTGGACCAACACACTGGACAAAAGGCAAAGGAACACGATGGATGGGTCTCCAACACATGGGAAAACTCATGGACATGCTAAGAGGCAGTCACACACTATGGGCAATTCAGAGCAGGCAATTCAGCTAAATACATGTTTTTGAGCTTTGTAACAGCATGATCACAGGGGCATCAACAGCACCGTATGGTAACTCCTTCTATGCACAGCTCATCATATCATAGCTGATACCCAGCTGCATGGCGGCTCGTACCCTGTAAACCACCAAGTGAATGATGAAACTCCAAATCATCATACGGTCCCTGCATCCATCCATCCATCCATCCATCCATCCATGTTCTGTACCTGCTAACCCTAGCTATGGTCACAGGGGGGTTGAGAGCCTACAGGTGTCAATCAGGGAATAACCTAGACTTTGCAGGGCCCACACACTGCGATGGACAATGTGGCAACTCCAGTTCACCTCAGCATGTTTTTGGACTGTGGGGGGGGGGGGGGAAGCGGAGCACCAGAAGGAAACCCTATGACAGCGGGGGGAGAGCCTGCACATGGACCCATAGCAGGGACTTAAACCTTACTCTCAGACTACACTAGCACACTATAAATTGGAATAAGCTATTTTAAGATCACTTTTGTTCAATACTTTGACAGCAGGGCTTGAAAAATGGCTACTTTGATCAGTAAAGTGATGAGAGGGCTGGTGATGGAATGACATGCAGAGTTAATCCCACCCAGTAACAGCACCAGTGTGCAATCCATTGTCTAATGTGATGCCTATCAGGTCTTCGCTCACTTAAGTTATCTATTATTGATGTCAATAATTCTGTCTTTCTCATTGATCTCATTCAGTTGTGATTGGACAAAGACATGGGGAATTGATTTTATAATTTGCCAAACATCTTAGAATAATCAAGAATATAATCAGGCAACTGAGCAATGTGCTGTGCCATAGATATTACTGCAATTATACTGTAAACAGTGATTGTTGACTAGGATTCATATTTAAAAACTCTGATAAGGTCTAATTATCTAATGATTGATTACATCCCAAAATCAGCCCATAAGTATGAGGGAAGCTGTAAGTAAAGATTTTCTGATGGTCTGAGCTATGAATCCACTCAAGTATAAGGTTTGCATGCAGCCAATACAGTGACCAGCCGGTGAGATCACAGCATTAATTTCTCTGAGCACACTCAAAAACATCCAAGTGTGAGTAAATTCTTTATTAATTTTTAAAACTATTTTTAAACATCAACAGACTCATTACAGATAAATACATGTAGCTTTTTTCTCTCATTGTAAATAAATTAGATACGATTTAAAATGCTTAAATAACATTCATAGCAACAGTAACGAGAATAAGTGGAAAAGAAACTGTAACCACAGTCAATGACAGCATTTCTCGGCTTCTCCAGAGTTCCACTCAGGTTGTGGTGAAACAGGCAAAGCAGAAAAGGGGACTTAAGGTCTCAAATGATTCAAACAAAACAGTACTGACTCCTGTCTCCTCCGTCAGGCGAATGGCCAGTGTCAAAGTGCTGCACTCTGAGAACTTACCCCCCTCATTCCTCACACATAAGCACCAGAGTTTAAAATCACAGCGTCTGGTAAATACAAGCCAGGGACCAGAATATGTCACACAGTGTATGTATGTGTGTATACACTGCAAAATATACAATGATATTATACATAGACACATATAAGCATGCTATGGAGAAATGTACGCAATGTAAACAATGCTGACATATTGACAGTTCCTTTGAGGGTTATGGCCCAATCGAAAAAGATCAGATTCACAAAATTTATTACACAGGTAGAAGCAAAGAAGTCTCTTCATCAAATATAATTTCCACTTTGCTAAGTTATTGCAGTGCAAGTGCGTGTATATGTTTATACATATTTGCATATCTGTATTGTTTCACTGGCCACCACGCTACTACTAACTGGATTCACACTGAAGTTTCCTGCCACACTGCATGCGTCCGGCATGCTTAGGGGGCTCAGCGGTCCAGTGGTCTTCGGTTCCCACAAGTTTTTTCAAGTACCTTTACTCTCCTCAGCCTTTTACAGGTGAATGCTTTAAATTACTGAACACTAACTGCTAGTGTTGCCCTATTAACTTTACAATGTGGCTATTAGATCTTAGTTCAAGTAATAAGCAGGCTGTCCCATAAAAATATTGAAGGGAATTGACCTAAATTACTAGGACATTAGGTGGCGCTCTGTACCCCCAGATGTGTGGTGCATGTCTTCCGTGTGACTAATGTGCAGAAATTATGCTAATGGGTTCCATGAAATATGAGTTATATGTATATTTGGTTCAGATCAGTGTCTCATCAATGGTCAGCATTTGGCTCAGGGCTCCCTCTGCCTGTATTAAGATCACACAACAATCTCAGTCCATATCTTAAGACGTCCTCACCTTGAACTAAGGTCATGGTGGAAACATTGTCATATCCACACTTATTAACATGTTTGGCTTATATTAAAATTACACATTTAAAATTACAGCAAAATGACTGAATTTGGTAGATAAAGGATAAAAAGAAAGTTTGCAGATGACTGCTTTTCTTTGGAAAATAAAGTCACACCTTAATTTCCAAAATTATTACCTTATCACTGTGGTGTGTTGGCGCCCGCCCAGGGTTGGTCCACCCGTTGTTCCCGGCCCCCCACGACCCCAGTGGGGATTGCAGTTACAATAATGGATGGATGGATGGATGGATAGATGGATGGATGGATTACCTTATCATTTTAATGTGAAGTTAAAATTTTGCCTGGATACTAGATTCAGTGATATTCTGCATGTTGTCACTTTTTTAATGTTCAATGATTGCGGGAATTATTTAATTGATGATGAAACAAACACGTAGGTCTTTCAAATGGGTCATAATCTGATAAGTTCCTCACTGTCTGGTTGCCAAGGGCAGGGTTGATGGGGTGTTAAGTCTTTGCCACTGATTCCCCCCCCCCCCCCCCCACATCAAAACCTGACAAGAGAACAACCAGCAAGTTCCAACCAACAAAAAAAGTTGCACGCTGTCAGCATATTGACTGCTAGTTCATTAAAAAGGAAGAGCTCCTCTATGCTACACAGGACGGCTCAAAGTGCTGCGCGGATCTTCCTGTCCGGGCCGCTCTCCTCCAGTTCCTCCTCAGAGTAGGCGCTGTGGGGGCTATATGGCAGCTCCGCCGTGTCCCGCAGGAAGTCAGAGGGGTGCTGCAGGCCCACGCCACCTGCCATGCCCACAGCGAACTCCTGCTGTGCTTCCTCTTCCTCCTCGTCCTCTTCCTCCTCTTCCTCATCCAGGTCTCCCTTGTGGTGCAGGCCAGCCCCAGGTCTCCGGCCTTCGCCCAGCTTGTCGCCCGGCTTGCCGCCCCGCAGCCGCTCGCCATCCCCCTGGGCTGCCTGCTCCTTGGCCTTGCGACTTCGCTTCCATTTCATTCGCCGGTTCTGGAACCAGATCTTCACCTGCGGGCCAGTGACACACAGAACAGTCAGAATGTCCAAAGCCATGGCAATATCTATATAGTAATCGTACTTTCTTTAAAAACCACGTCATGCTCTTTCACACATTTATTTTGCAAAGGTTTGGTCCTCATTAATCGCCACAAAATTTACCCATAAGCCCCAGACTGACAGGGCCTTTGATACCTGTGCTCTGCTATCTACTCCGTTTATCTACGTCTGATTCTTGATCTCACCTGCGTCTCCGTCAGCATCAAAGCGGTGGCCACCTCGAAGCGCTTTGGCCGAGATAAGTACTTGTTGAGTTTGAACTGGTTTTCCAATTCCAGCAGCTGTTGGCTTGTGAATGCAGTACGCGGACGTCGGCATTTCCCCATCAGACCCGACTGCGGAGCGGCTGTTTTTTAAAAAAAAAAGAATAGGCTTACAGATTATGACAAAAAGCAGTAGCACAATTACACAACCTGACAGGGCATTGTGAGTTGCAGTTAGGGCACAGTTGATCCATTTTCGCCAAACTAAATGGAAGCGCGGGTCATCGAAATGTAACTCCTTCAGCCCAAAGATAAGGACAAATAGTTTTGTATTTCATGGTCAATTATGATTTATTCCAGTTTATTGTCGTCGAGGGGACATGAAGATAGCAGCAAGGCTATAAAACGTACGACGGCGCCATTAAGTTAATGAAAATTCGATGGACGCCTTAGAAACTTTATTGATGAACTACAGAATGTTTAAAGTGTTTGTTTATAGGTTCCCCTGACACAAAAGCAATTTTAACTGAGTCAGTCTTCATAGCAACAGAACAATAGAAAACAGATATAATTACAGTTACTTGTTTAATCGCGTCTTATAGCGAATAAAAGCGTGGGTGGACATTTTGAATAAAGCACATTGCTTCGAAATCGTTTTTTTGATCATGTGTTGAATGTGCGTATTTGCTAACGTTTTGAACAAATAAATCATACTTTGATACCGTGCAAATATTAAACGCCCGGGGATGAAATATGCATCTACGTGAATAATGAAAAAGCTAAGATTTTTGGAAATAATTTTGGTTTCTTGGTTGTTACAGGCAGGTAATTTTATCATTTACTATGTATAATAAATGTATTTTGTGTGAAGACCAAATAATAAATGTCATTAGGGCGGTATTCAAATTGTACATACCGCTAAGTACGCATACTTAGGAAAAGGGAATTGGCAAGGTTTTTTTAAAGTGGTAATAGTGGCAGAGTACCATTAAAAGTATTTGTGGGCTTTATTTATTTATTATTTATTTATTTATTTTGCTTTATATTCAGGACTGGTTGTGTGAATTTGCAGTCCCTGAATCCCAGTTCCTGTATAGCCTACTGTCTCCAAAACAGAACTGTAAGCCGAAATATTTAAATTGTTTTCTTCATGCCCTTTCTTATCGCTGACTTCACAGAACCTCAATTTAATAAATAATCCAATGACGCCGTAAATAGTGTGCCTGCCTGGTGAAAAATTAACTCTAATAAGCGTATTTCAGCGCGTGAGTAGCCTACAGAGTTACAGAAAATTTGTCTATGCGTTCTCTCCACTGTTAACGTTGCCTTCCATTATTTTCTAGGAGTGTGGCCTCTACTTTATCTTCCTTTTAGATTTTTTAAAAGGTTTTATACACAGAGCTCTTTGTTTGGTTGTGATATGATGAAATACTTCAAGATTAATTGTGGTTGGTCGGTTGACCACGGGATAGACAATCTGAAGCAATAAGTACCTTCATGCTATCGGTTTGTTGTAATAGGAGATTATAAAACAGGTTGATACCCCTTGCATTCCGATTTTAACTAACTTTTATGAAAATCACACTAGGCTAATCAAAGAGAATCACGTATAGGCCTACTCTTACTTTTTTCATACAATGTGTCAAATCGCACTAAGATTTGCACAAATTTAAAAAAAACTGTTAAAGTTTTTAAAATAATAATACTAATCTTAATTATTTCGTCTAAATAGTTGTTCTAAAAGCTTCACTGCGCCTGAACACTTAATTTTAACACTCAAATGAAGTAATTCTTATTAAACGAATTAACAGAAATATATCAATAAAATTATTTTTTAAACTTTGTTGTCATTGTTTTGCATTTTGTAAAGCAATTTACGCCACAAGTATTAACTTAAAAACCCTAATTTTGTTAAATTATGCATAACCGTAAAGTTCCTTCGGCTGGAGAAACAAAATTATGGATTATTGCTCTTTTCATATCATATATTTTCATTACTAATGGGGTCCTATGCGAAAAACATTCTTAAAATGTGTCTTATATGTGGAGCCCACGGACAAAAAAGTTAGTGTTTAATAATTCAAGGTCTTATCTTTCAGTTATTCGGTAAACCTATATATTAAATATGATTGCGAAATACTATGACCAATACGTCCACGACGTGTTTCACTCACAGCTGTAGTCCGGAAGGCGTGGTACCATAATCCCGGCCCGAATCCAGTGCTCCAGAGGAAAAGATCCAGCCATGGCCGCTGCTTTGAGATGCTCCGGGTATGGCTGAGTCAGCTGCGTGAAGCCGGAATAGGTGAAGGCAGGGTGCTGACCTCCCAAAGCAGAGATGGGGTACATGGGCGCTGGATACATTCCAGGAATTGTACCCTGGGGAAGTGAGGCAAGTCCTGGGTGAGGGACGTTCAACAAACCCGGTTTGGGTATAATTCCGGTTTGAAGCTGGAGGGCTCCGGGGGTTCCGCGGGGAGAAGGAGTCTCCGCACGCCGGCAGGATACGGGGCTGCCAGTGGGACTGTCACTGCTTAATCCAGGTGAGAGCTCCCGGTTGCCTCGATTAGGTTCGTCAGCCAGTAAAGCATCGATTCGGAAGTTTTTGGATTTCTCCATGACAGTTGCTTTCAGGACAACAGCACCCTGCAGATATCTCGAGCGAGAATTTTTATGGTCTGTTAACTTCCCTGTCCTTACAACCCGTCGTGACACTTGCAGTATACGCGGATATTTCGCGTGGGCTATTCGAACTTTTGGTAGGACATTCCCCGAAATACAGCGACACTAAAAAACGAAGCAGTAGAACATAACGTGAAATCAGTTCCCCTTTAGTGCGCTGTAGTGCACAACAGCGGCTACCTGCATAACACACAGATCTTCCCGCTATAGGCTCTGCGATAACTTCAGTTCCTTTCCACTGAAGTGCGGTTACTTTGAATTCGGCGCAGCAAGAATCCCGGTTCGCGGTTATTATTCTGTAATCTATAACGGCTAAGACTACTCATTTAGAATTCCTCAGACATACAGGTGACCGAGCACTAAAACAGATTATTGTTGGCCTTTGCTAATTTTTGCTTGTTCTTTATTAACCCTGCACGTTCCTCTTCCTTCTTCGGGTGTCTCGCATGTTTTGTCTTCTGTTTCTGTTCTTCAGTTTTATGGTATCTTTACTTAGTACTCCAGCCCCAATTCTTCTGTCTGGCCCACCCGCAGCCCTCCCATTTCCTGCTTTCTGATTGGCTCAGATTGCAGCCAGGAGAGGTCAGCCGCAAATGCAGCTCTCTAATTAACTAATTACACTCTCGTTTACCACCTCTTCAAGCACACTCTGAGCTTTTTGTTGTGCCCCAAGGCTTAAACGAGTCCAACTAGTTTGACAACAGAAAAACAATATTCAGAATACATGTACCGAGAGTGTGACATTTATAATACAGGCCTAGTGGATAATAATACCTTGTGGTTAATTGACAATGGAAATTGCTGCGAGCAAAGTCAACAAATTAATAATTTCCGCCTCAAATTTCTATATACGAATATACCTACATTAAAATGATGCTACTTTATTATGCAAGCCTTTGTCTTGGTAGATACATGCCTATTTGGTGCATTTCCTCTTCATCCTTTATTACATGCTACAAAGTCCGTTATCTTCTCATATGTTCTCCATTAAATGTCATTTTATAATAAAAATCGTTTAATCGCAGAAATTATAATCAGTTTTACTGAGCATATTTTACATTTCATTATAGTATATTTGAAATAGGCCTACTTCTTTTTATAAGTGTTATTCAATGATCACGCAAAAATTAGAGTTTTACTTGTAAAATAAGTAATTATATAGGCGATTTAACGATTCCCAATTGTAGATCATTTAATTAATTTGCCTGAACAAAAATTAACTGAATCTGGAACAATTTCAGCCTCCGCTAACTCCTTCGTTATTAGCGGCATACATATGAAAAGGTTATACTAATATTATGATATATATTTTAATTAGTGCAATTTTAACGACTTGCTGATGTTAAAAATCCAGACTAAAATGCCCAAGTAATTAAATTTTACGAGGTAGAATTATACATAAACCGTAAAAGAGTGCATTAGTAAGAGATGTGATTTAGCGTCGTGTTGCACATCCCGGTGTCTTCGTGCGTATGGCTCAGTTCTTCGCTTTTTATGGCGTCTGCAACTAACCAGTGGGTCTATCGAACGCTAGAAACGCGGACTTAGCAAAAGCCTTCGTACACTGGCATCCCAAAGTACCGTTATGCTCGCGGGCAATGACTACAGCTTTTTTTTCGAATTAAGTAAAACCTGAAAAATATTACTTTAAATATTATCTTTATCAGGACAAGTGTTAATTAATATGTAACACACATTTATTATAAACCTACCAATACATTCCTCTTCAGTTTGTTTTGAATTCAAACGAAAGTTGCTAGCTAATATTAAATATAACTAATACGCAGGTAATATGTGTGGACGTGTATACTTTGTATATGTGTGTGACGGAATTAGCAGAAAATTTTGCGCCTTATGTGTATTGCAATTAATCCATAAATTACGTCACGATGTTATTAAGTGAAAGGGGACACAAACTCAAGATAAAAGAAATTTTTACATTTTGGATGACCCCATACATTTTTAAATTAATCGTGTTTTCGTAGTCTAAATGTAGTGATGTGGCTAGTATACAATAGTTGTACCACAAATTAAAATCTCTATATGTAGTATAAGAATGTGTCTTTCTGAAACTTTGTCGAAAAGCGCTCTTATGAGTATAAAGTACTGTCGTTCAGTTTCATCTTGAAGCCGAACAGGAAAACGTATTGACTTCTTATTAAACTTCATGTGGATTACTGAAGAGTATAAAGCACCGAATTGTTCAGATTAATAAAGTAGGCCCAACTGTCTATGGTGTATGAATATATGTTGTGACGATGAAGAAAGGATTGCATGATTACTCGGGATTAATTGCAAGATTGGTGACGGTCCTTTGGGAAAAGCGGGAGAACTTTCACTGTTGAAAAATTATCAAACGGATAACAAGACTTTTGGAATTATTTCGCTCAGATTCGTCCTTTTAGTTATTTAGAATGTTCTACTAGATTGAATATGGTTAGGCAAAAATGTTTTTAAAAAATCTAATTTTGAATTTTAAAATTATGCATATATGTCTTAGACGTCTGCCCGTTTGTTTATTATTGAGCTCGGGAAATTGATATAACTGTTATAAAATAGGGGGAAATGTTCCATTTCACACCATTTGTTTGCAATAATACGAGTCATTTTAACAATTTGAATCTTTAAAAATTTTATTCCAAAAAACTGGTTTTATATATCAAAATTGCAAAACAACAGTATGCTATGATTTATTAGATATTTTTAAAACGTTATATAATTATAGTAGAATAACAATGATAGACCCTAGGAACCCTACGATAAGTCAAATGAACACCATTCCTGTGTTAATCGCTCATTTTAAAAAATCTGAGTGAAACATTGTATCAGCTGGCTGGGTATACGCTATTAGAAGTGATATTGGGAGATAAAAATTGGTCGGTAAAATTCTGGCATTTGAGGGTCACTATTAACTAATGATTCATATAATAACTGCCCATGAAATAGGCTTAGACATAGAACGAGAACGTCTTAGTTAGCTTACATGTATTCGTTCGCAGCACAGTGTACATGAACCATAGGGATGCGACTTTCACTACAACTCAGGCAACCGCTGATCATGAAAAGTAAAGGGAATCTTAATATATTGGCCATACTAAACAATTTTAGTGAGAATTAATATAACGAAGTACAAGCGACTTGAAACTGAAAAGCAATAATAAAATATAGATATAATTTCACACCTCTCTGTGGGCGAAGGAAACGCTAATAAATTAGACATATCTGGATCGTTGAAATGTTGCTGAAACGAAATAGGGAAACAAATAAATCACTTTATTGTAGTGGCCTAGCGCTGATTTAACTCCGGGAAACCTGATTGTAGTTGTTGCGCCTGACCCGAGATGATTGGAACAGTGACTCCGCACACGCCCCCCTCTGCCTCATTCCCGGACAGGAAGATTGCCGCCTGTCGCTCCCCTTGACATAAAGCTAATTTGCTCCTGGGAAATCAACGCCTGTAGCCAAGTGTTACACTGCCTCGCTTTGTCCCTTTGGTTATATTATTTGAAAGTGATTTAAATAACCGGCCGGAGATAAATTCGGCAGCTAAAACATTTGACAGAAATGCACAAATTAAACCGATTCGGCCAATTTAGTGGCGTGGGTGTCTCCTAATGTAAACAATGGGTATGTCTGCCTTCGGAAAACAATATATAATATCCCACATGATAGCTGGAAGTGAATTGATGATTGAAGAGACTAATAGTCTAAACAAATTAGTTTGAAAGATTTATATCATGCCCTCTTAGGTGACTGTGGCAGAAGCTGTTCAGCCCTGCAGGCAAATGCAGAGGGAAAATTTGCTCAGTTCATGGCCAGTTTGTTCCACATCAAACACAACAGTGCTACTTATTAGCCAACATGCGCAGTCGCAGATCTTTCATCAGCTTATCCTGAACAGGGCTGGGGGGGATTCCAGAGCCTATCGGGGCTGATCAGGGCACCCAGGACAGGATCCCAACCCATCACTGCGCCCACACACCATTCCCACGCAGACAATTTAGGTAACCCCAAGAGTACCTGGAGGAAACCCCACGACGACACGGGGAGAGCATGCAAACTCCACACTCATGGAGCCAGGGCAGAGACTTGAACCATGTTCCCAGGAGTATGAAACCACAGTGCTAACCACCCCACTCCCTCCACAAATGTATTTTTAAGAAATACTATTAATCTATATGAAAAACATGCAATAAGGAAAAAAGTAGTCAGGTCAGAGCAACTGGAGAACTTTAGCTGAGGGATGCACAGACAACCCATGTCATGTGATTCAGGAATAGTAAAAGAGCATGGCAAAGGTGCACGTCCCTCTAGCAGACTGAAAATGGACAACAAAAGCTACGCTCAGTACGAATGGAACAAATCACAGCAGCATTTGACAGCGGAGGCAAAGCCTAGCTGTGTAAGTGCTTTTCAGTCCTGTGCAGCACTTAAGCCACACCTGTCAATCAGCCAGACACTGTAGGTAGGCTGCTGGCTGCACTAGGTGGACACGCCTGATCGTTTTCTATGTGTCTGTGTATAAGAAAGCCAGGCCTGTGGCTTGCGGTCTGCTGGATCAGTGGCTCATTCAGCTGCTCTAACACAGTTTGATGCTGGTTGTCTTACAGCGCTGTCTGAAACTGTATCACAGAGTCAAGGTTTATCAATTAATTCCTCAGCAATAAACTTTAGTGCCTGCTGAGTTTACAGAACATTAAAGGGCTCATTATCAATTACAGGCATATTTTTCAATCATTATCATAGTGTAAAGTTGATCCTGGTAATAAATGGCAGTCTCTGCCTGCGCTTGTTTTTCCACTAATCCTTGTCATAGTCAGCAGTTTATTTACTCCCAGGTGGTGCAGAGTTTGCTCACAGCTGATAAGCGGCCCAGAACTGTCCTGGAAAAAGGGCCTTTGTGTTTCCCCAGAGTGAGCAGGCTGCGAACATCAAAGGCCGGCCACAATGCGTTCACACGCCCGTCTTCTCCATTGACCCCATTCAGTCATCAGGTTAGACTAATCGGACCATGGATTTTTGATGTTCCGTTGTCTGTATTTGTACTTAAACGTAGCCTCACTTTCAGGTTTTTGAGCTCTCTAATTGGTTAAAATCGGTTCTACTCATCCACTCCCACTGGCTGGTAAGATCAAGGAAAAACATTCATTGTCATATGAAAGGGCATTTTACTCAGAGACTGAAGACAGACTAAGAGTGGGTCTGGACTCTTGTACTGAGCCAACTTTCAGTTCTCTGATAAATGTCTTAGGACTCAATGGCTGTTTTATTAAGTAAAATTTTCAGTCCACCTCTCTGTTAATTAGACTAATTCCCACACAGTTAGAGTGTGCAGATAAATCACACCGTTACTAGCCAGACCTTGGGACCTAAATTAATGTCAGCTCATTAAGGAGATAAAGGTAATTTATTACACTCTTTTTATCTCACGTCATTCATTAACTAATATTGAAACTTGCATGATTGCCATTGAGCGTCATGGAGGTGCTGTCAGCAAGCACACTGATGGTACCTGCTCCTGGCCGCACACGGGTCGCCTCTGCTGCGGACTGTCTGTGGGGAATTCTTCATAACATTTCTGGGCTCCTCAGGTCATTCAGGGTAAAAGGTGATCTAGGAAATGGCTACATTTCCCCAGGTGAACAATTTATTGATTTTCAGCTATAATCCAGCTAAAGATAGCAGTTTAGATTGGCTTTTGGTCAACCTCAACCCCAGTTATGTTTTTTGTAGTTTTTAGGATAGTAAGGCATTTAACCTGGAATTTCAGGCAGGGGGAGTTAGGACAATTCCAAGGACCTCTGAGTGACAGGGGCCCAAAAAATTTGGAACATAATTGGATTGCTCTGGGTTGGGGGCCCATTGTGATGTATTTTGATGGGGCCCAAAATCACACTCCCGAATTCAAGCATTCATTTGAATCCTTTGAATCCCTATAAAACCTTAATGAATGGCGTTATGCAGCTCTGGGGTTTTCATCAATGTTCTTACCACCCCTCAGCCTGAAACTAGCACACACCTGTTTGTTTTTTTCAGGTAACAAAAGCCCCTTTTAGACAATCTGAGGCAGGGCGAGTTTTATGGCTGGTTAATGAGGCTGTTCGCTTAACTGCTCAGCTTTTACGGTCCTGAACAAGCGGCCCATTGTGTGGGATTACACTGATAGCAGGTACAGAAGATTTGTCACACACAACAGGGCATAATTACTTTTTCCCGGCTATACTTGAGACAATCTCACTGTGTCATAAAATGAAGGAAGAGCCTACCAGCCATTCTCCCATCCTACTGGAGTATTCACATTACAGCATGTAAGAGATGTGTTCCTGATTGCTGGCATCTGATAAATCAGTAATTTACCTGAATAATGTGCATATTCTCACAGACTTAAATGCCTATTTATTATATACTTACAACTAATGGTTAGTTCCTCCTAATCTTTCAACACAGACAATTCTGCTAGCTTTGATGTGGAAAGTGCTGTAGAAGGGGAGTCAGCAAGCAATTAATTTAAATCTAATCATGCAGCAGGTTTGATGATATAAACTATTCACAATGGGCTTCACGTTATCTTTTTTTTCCCTCCTTTTTTAATGTTGGACTGTTTGTAATGCCGTATATTACTTATCAACAGGTCATTCTGTCCAGGACAGTAACTCAACAACCGGGTTCAAAAACGAAACTCTACAGAGTAACTAACATATCTTGTCTGCACCCACGTTTACGTTCTACATCCCCCCCCTGCCCC
>JAODUD010000001.1:33724273-33740838 GCA_026784285.1 Stomatorhinus walkeri | reverse complement strand
CCCCCCCCCCCCCCCCCCCCAGTTATACAATACTAACCAGAATTAGGTAAATGAGCAGTGCTGTGTCTTTTTCTGGTTATTCCCTGCTCTAATCTATTTGCTTGTCCCCTAATTCCCATAATAAACTATCGGGCTTTTTTCTTATGTTCTAATTTTGTTTTATGGGATTTCTTTTATTTTGTTGTTTCAGACTCCGACTTCCAGGCCTTCACTGGTTGACTGGCTACTGGCTACATGCCCCCTAGAGGTAAAGCTCAGTATGACATAGGGAATTCCTTCCAAACGTCCCCTTCACTGCCCCTGAGTCCCCTGTCCCCCGACCACATATAGATAAGGAATACGGTTAATATATAGTAGCTCCATGCTTACAGAGACAGCCTTCTTTATTTAAAGATGGTTTTTAAACTATCTTTAAACCAATTTTTTTACTGATTTTTATTATGCCAATATTCAAATGTAATGAAAAATATTTATTTCAGTTTTAGCGAATTAGGGGTTATTTAACACAAATGGATGACAGAGCATCTGATGCTATGTTTATACATTGGTCACATACCTACAATGTATATACAGAAGAAAAACAACAGGCCAATGACAACATTGGAAAACTTGTTGGGTGCAGGTCAAAATAAGTCACTAAGAGGGGGACAAAGGACCTCTACTAATTCATATCTACTGTGGATCTGACATTCATGTCCATTTGCTTCCAACAGGCAGAACTCCTGGAGAGCTTGCCACCTGCCACTCAGATTGTTCTCCAGCTGATTTTTCAAAGTTTTATTTGGAAAACAATAAGGGGAATGCTGAAAATGTCATGCTTACTAAATGTGTTTTTCTTGTGTGTGTGTGTGTGTGCGTGTGCGCATGCACGCACATGGAGGTAGAAACTAGATCCTTAACCAAAACCTGCAACTTCATCTCATTTTAACTATTTCAGCTTTTGAGGCAGTACGGTACTACAGGAAGATACCTAATGATACAGAACATTTAATTTTCCTGGGATCTATTTCCCAGCAGGACTAAAGACTGTTGTAGACCTACAAAATTCTTTGAATACAACTGAGCGCTGTTAAAGTGCCTGTATCTGCAAGTAAAGTATAATTTAAAAAGCTAAAACAGGCACATCTGGGTTTTTTTTAAAACTAAGGTTTTTTACTATGCTTGCACAGGTAGGATGTGACCAGTGCAGCGTTACCGTTCAGTGGCAGGATTCTGAGTCTTCACTGATCCATTCAACCATACTGTGACCTTTTACCAGTTAAAAATGAGTTGAATTGGTTCCTGAAGGCTGGGTCTGTAATAATGCCGGCAGGTTCAGAAAAAAGTACACACTCAAACATCCTCTGCTGTTGCATCACTTCACAAACTATTTTATTCATCACATAAAATTACAAAAGAAATATTTTCACATCAATGCTTTTTTTGGTTAGTTTTTTTCTTCTGGTTTGCTACAGATATACAGTGATACTGAATGGCTCTGAGTTAAACGGACAGAATTTCTGATGGGAGAGGCTGAATCTGAATGAGGCATCCATGTCGATGAATAGAAACGGGAGAGAAACATGTGACTTTTTACAGATATTGCAGTGTCTGCACTGCTGCAGTAGCTCCCGCTCCCAATGTTACTTCCTGTCTGCGTTTAGAATTTCCCACAGACCATCAGTGTTGCTTGAGGAGTCATCTAGACTAACACGCTGCAGTCCTCACAATAACAGGTCTTCAAAGACAAATTTTATCAGTTATCTTTTTGTTTAAACATTATATGGTGAAGCATTGCACTTATGAAAAATAGACTAATATCGAAATATAATTATTCCAAAAATACTGAGGAGAGCTAACAGTAAAAGACAAGGGATATAAATGAGCTCACTGGACATATCACAAGAAGAAGACAGAAACAAATGCTAACTATCTGCTCTCAAACACTGCAGCAAGACTGTCCGCCCGCTGTATTAATGCTGAACTACTTCAATTAGGTGAAGCCATGAAAAATAAACATCTAGTTTTTATATATGCTTTTTACGTCAAGAGAAAACATACCAATCCCTGAAAGGTTTTTACAGTTTTAGAAAGTGCGGTACCTTTACGGAAAAAGTAAGATAAGGCCAAAGATCCAAAGCAGGACACCAAAGCTGGGCTAGTGAGCTTTCCCTGTGCAATCAAAGCAGGTCCGAGCCATGATGTTCAGAGAAGGCCATCAGAGTGGAGTACATGTTTAGAAGGTATAGCAAGAACAAACTCATTCACTAAAATTCTGTTAAATCAAAAGGGCTTCCAGAGAGACAGCTGTCTGTCATGGCATAGCTAATGTCGAATATAGTTCTGGATCAGCAGAGTGGGTATGGGTATGAGGACAGCAAGGTTCCTCATCATTTATGAACTGATGTGTACCAAGAAATGTGAATGATGTTTCCTATATTAACAGTTGTGTGGTGAGATAGAAGATTTTTTTTGTAGAGCATGCTGCCCACAAAATCACACATTGAAAAACAGAAATACTGTAAAGTGTTGGGATACTATTCAGCTCCAGGAAATTACACAGGATCCAGTGATAACTGTTATGCATACCACCTTCTCAGTATTATAAATGTCAGCACTCAGTGACTAATGGCTGCATGCTTTCAAAAGTTCTATATTTATGACTGTCTTATATTTATATTAATAAAATACATATCCTGACTGCTATCTGATTAGGAAAGGCAAAACTACAGATTTTAAATCAGGTTAAATCATTAAAATGTATATAATAGAGAATCCCAAGAGACCTCGCAAATCTGGGTTATTGATCAATAGTCAGCTGACATGTTTAAAATCAGGGATGATATTATCAGGTTTGGTCTGGTTTGTTGCTCAAGGCAATGGGGCCTACAGGGATGGTTTACAGCGTGAAAAGCCCTGAGCCACAGTCATCACCAGTGATACCTGGAGACACAGAGTGCTGTCCCAGTGAGGAGGAGGAAAACGTGAATTCTTAATCTATCCTTTGATCTAAGGATGAAACAGAGATGTGTCCCTCCTGCTGAACTCAGATCCAACCTCTTGTGATCATGCATATATGGATGCAGAGGAAGAGGAGGAGGGTATGAGGAAGAGTGCAAAGTGGAG
The DNA here is from genome assembly GCA_026784285.1 of Stomatorhinus walkeri. Classification (NCBI taxonomy): domain Eukaryota; kingdom Metazoa; phylum Chordata; class Actinopteri; order Osteoglossiformes; family Mormyridae; genus Stomatorhinus; species Stomatorhinus walkeri. The sequence continues at coordinate 33,737,733 of JAODUD010000001.1, read as the reverse complement.
ACAGTGAGGCATCAGGCATAGCTCACTGGGGGAGCGCTTTGAGGATGGCGTTGACCTCCTCAGCCACGGCAGTCAGGGCAAACTCAAACTGGTCCTGTGAGGAGAGACACAGAGAGGCTGAATCAGAATGGTAACTAGGTGAATGTGGATCACAGCTGAGGCTATGAGAGTGAGCATAAGCCGGTAAGATAACAGAGAATGTGGATCATGTGTGTAGTGGTGGCACTGGGTCACCAGTCACTGGTACAGTGGGCCAAACACTGTACCTTGGTGCGCACCATCCCTGGTCTCTGGTCACGGATGTGTTCCAGTGTGGCAGCAATGTCAATCTCCTTCACTCCTGATGACACACAAATACACAAATGTTCTTTGATAAACAATGACCGTGTTTGGCAGTGTCTGTCAGCACAGTGCATCTCCTAAACCATAATGAGCTTCCTTTCACAAGGAGTCTGATCAGTTACTATAGCTGGGACTTCACAGGACACACTCTAAATGAATCCATCTCATTGTGTCCAGTGAATACATACCATTTCATAACTATCCTAATGGCCCATAAAACAATGCTGCATTGAAAAATACAGCCTCAAAACAGTGTTAGGCACAGATCTGAGCACTTTGGGTGGAAATTTAACAATGCTGCTTTCACATCTGTAATAGTTTTTGAGTACAGAATACCAATTTTACACGAAACAAGTCCACAATGAGGGTAAATGGTATAATATAGGTTGTGAGTGCTCACCTTTGGCCATGCGGTTAAGAACCATATCAATCAGGATGTATGTGCCGGTTCTGCCTGTGCCATCACTGAAGCAAACAGCGGGTAAAAAACACATGCTTCATAAACTCAAAGATTATTAATGAAGGAGCATTTTAAATCTAGCTGCCACTTTAAGACAAAGAGTATCTAAATGGGGATTCGTTTTGCTTTTATCAAAAAAACAATCAGTTACCTGCAGTGCACAATGATTGGACAGGACCGGCCCCTGTAGCACTTATTGACCTTCCTGGACAGAGAGATAGAGAAGGACAAAGGATGAAGGGAGGAAAGAGGGAAGAAAAGAGAGAAACATGAACAGAGGCGTACTACCTAGCTGAGAAATCATTAATGAGGGGTCACACAGTAAAGTTTTCAGTCTATGCTCAACATTTAACTCGAGCAGAAGTTGTCAGGGACATGAAGGTATGAGACCGAGGTCTGAAGGGGTCAGAAAATATGGCTGATTACAGCTCTGTTCCAATCTGCACAAAGTCAGCAGGGGGTTTGAGAGCAGAAGAGTGGCAGGGAAGGACAAAGAGGAGGAGGAGAGAGGAAGGGGAGGCGATGGATGGTGTAGCCAGCGTCGCGCCTGCTGCAGTCACACCTGCCAATGATCATTTTTGTGACTATGCAACTGGACCCAGACTACTAGCTGCAAATCACAAAAATGACACTGACAGATGTGGAAACTTACGGACCCCGCTGGCCTCCATCGCAGAGGGACAGGGGGCTGAGAGGGAGGCGGGGGGGGGGGAGAGGAATCTGAAAGCAGCACAGAGAGCGACAGAAGGGGACAGAATGGGACTGACTTATGAATTTCAAATGCAGCCATGGTCAGAAGACAGCTTCTAATCTTGGTGAGAGGGTAGGATCACATGGCCTTCTGCCAGAAACTAGGGGCAAGATGGCTTAGGACTCAAGAGGTAAATGAGATTAATGATTTCAAACTGATCCATGTCAATATGAATGCCTGTGATGGCTAAACGTGTGGTATTTGGTTTCTGTATTCAGAATTAATACTATCATGTGCTTAATCGCAAGTTTGTGCTTTTCTGACGGTACCTGCGGAAGTCCAGCAGGGGGCGTGTTGAAGTGGGGATGCCTTGAGCTGGCCAGCTCAGGAAGTGGAACTGCGTGAGGGTACGTGTTTCCTGCGTCTGGACATTCTTCAGGTAGAAGCTGCGCACCAGGAAATCGTTACACCAAATATGCTCCGAGACTAGGTTCACCTGCGTGTCACGACAGAAAACGGCGTAGGTGAAAATGAGGGAGGGAATAAGGCCGCCCTCACACACAAACAAGCAGGTGGTGTGAGCCTACGCACCCCTAGAGTGGGCCAGGCTAACAGAACAGAACGTCAGCCAGATGCTCACCTCATAGATGTGGTAGAGAGAGGAGCCCTCGTCCGGCCAGTAGCGATCGCACTGCTTCTCCCCGTCTTCCACAAGCGCAGTCATCATCACTATCGCCGCGCAGCCGCTCTCCCAGACCATCTACAGGAGAACAGGCACGCTTGCCATGAGCAGAAGGGCACTGCACAGCGCTACATGATCACCATATGGGCTGTCAAGCAAAGGTGTCCTAGGCAGGCTGTTACTGCGGGAGACTGCGCCGCAACTGTACCAGCTGGCATTTGGAAAAACCACCAAAGCAGCTTCGCTATGAAGTTCTGCAGAAGAAGTTTTAGAACAGCATGGAGGGACAGGGAAATTAAACATGAAAACATAAATACAAAAAATCATTAAAACTCATTTCTCCTCACTCATTCCTCATTACTTCAAGCTATTTTTATGGCCACTTGGCATCGCCAAACAGCGCCTGCAGCTCTGTTGCCATTTTTTAACAGTACACAACACATTCAGACGGTGTTAAATGTTCACACGTTGTTACTCACTCGCCATATACAGATGAACAGAACAAAAAATATACAGATAATCATGCTGCAACAACAGAGTAACAGAATGCGAGATACTATCTGGAATTAAACACAGTTATGGGGCAGTGGTGCTTGTGAGTAAAATGTTTGCTGGTTCAACTCCCCAACCATAAAGGTACCACTGAGGTATCTTGAGCAATTCACTGCTCTCCAGGCATTAAATAGTAGCTGCTCACTGCTATGTCACATACAGGTTAAATGCAGAGGACCCATTTTGTTGTTGTGTACTGTAGTGTGTCAACAATGACAATTAATCACTTTCATATAGCCTATGAAATATAGATGAATAAAGGCACAGCTCTAGAGTACAACATGTTTCTGCAGAATACTGATCGACATACACAACCTGCAAGGTGCCTCTTGGAAGACAATGCACACAAGAACGGCAGTAATCGAGTAATGTGTCACTGAAGTTCACACAACCGATGTGACTGACCTGCCAGAAGTCAGAGATGGTGTGTGTCAGCGGGCCCTGGGTGGCGATGTAAGCGGGCATTCGGGGGTCGTGCTCAATCTGAGGGCCAGCCACAGAATTTTTGCACGTGAAAGGCAATCGAGCGAGTACATCTGGAGCCTCCAAAAGGTGGCCGCTAGAGATTAGCTCGTGGCATTTGGAAAAACAAAGCGGAGAGGGAGGTAGAGGGTAACTTATCGTGCTTCCAGAAGCCAACTAAGCAATGAGGGTGCGTACAATGGTGCTGGCATTGATGTAGTCCGTCCTGGAAGGATTTATCTCAGCCTTCAGCTTCACGCGCGCATGGTCATCTGCGGGAGGACGCAACAGAAACACGTCACACACAGCAAATGCTGTGACCAGAGAGGAACAGAAGGGAGGATGAGGAGATAATGAAGCAGTCTTAAGAACAATACAATATGCTGACACTTTACTTAAAACAGTCATCATAATGTATTTACAAAGTATTATAAACACAGCTATAAATAATGCTTATAATGGTTAGTATAAATATATTTAAATATAAAGATGCTTTGTACTACATTAGGAAAGTGTCTATAATGCATTATAGATCAGAGCTTCATAGACCATTCATAATGCACAATAAACATAAGCTAAATATAAGCTATAATGGGCTATGCCTTTTCATAAGTTTCATAGTTTTTAAATAAATAAATTATATTAAATGATATTATCCATCCATTATCTATACCCGCTTATCCTACTGGGTTGCGGGAAATTATATTATTAAATTATTAATAAATAAAATAAATGACCCTGCGTTATGAAGGTATCGATAAAGTGTTACCAAAAATACTAATATGGCAAAGGATATTAGAAGGTGAAAGAAGGAAATTAATAACAAAAATGAAGAATCAAACCATCAATAGTAGTAAAGACCACAAGACGATGTGGTGGAATGAGCAGGTGAGGGACCCACAGGGAACAAACTCGGGATTGCGGTTCTTCTTGAGGTTGCTCTCGTTCTGGGCGATGGACACGGTGCTGGGCTCGGCCTGGTATGAGCACAGAGCCTCCCACTCTCCGAGCAGACGGTCTTTGTTTTTCAGGTGGTCCTCCATGTAGGCCTGCTCACAGTGTGCACATGTGCAAAACACAATGACCTTCTTAACTCTGTACCTCATTCAGGAAAAATATAGCTTTTAAATGTACAGAATTTTATTGCATAGAATTGCATTCAACAATACAATGCGATATATCGAGCCCTAGCCATTCTGATATCAGAGTACATCTTACACTGACCAGGATCATGTGACCAGTTGAGATGTCCATGTTGGACTGCGCTGGCTCCTCACACCAAGAGGGGGTGCTGCTGTGCGAGCTCGGACTGGGCTGGGGGGCATCGCTAAACTGAGACGACACGCTGCTGACTCTAGAGGTGTCTGTGCCGCCCCCGCCGCCTCCGCCGCCCCCGCTGACTCCAGCGACTGCATCCTGGCGCCCAAACGGGGACTTGGCTGCCATGTGCTGACGGCACAGTTCCTGAAGGGGACCAGAGAAGGAGCATGTCTCTCTGCTTTTATCGCTGCAGTGAGAGGGCACCCTGGCATAGCAGCCTGCCAACTCCTGCTTCACAAGTGTCAAACTCCATTCCACTGAGACGGTTGCTTACCAGTCCAACCAATTCCCCCACAGCAATCAGCCCAATTAGTATCAACAATCAATCCAGTTATTTGTGCTATTTATCAAAAACACAGCATTGAGATTAAAATTTGAATCTGAATAGAAGCTGAAATATCTGCAGCCGTTCCAACAGAAACACATTTAAATGTCAGCTGCGAGGCGTTTGCTTGCCTGGCCGCGGCCCCAGCTGCCGTTCTCTCCCTCACCTGGTACTCATAGTGGGTTTCAGAGCCGCCCTCCGGTCCCAGACCCAGCTTCCCGGACGCCAGCTGCCGGGCGTGCTGTCGCAGGCAGGCGATGGTGAATGCGGCCACCAGGATCCCGCCCACACAGGCCACGCCCACCAGGGTGAGGAGCACCCAGCGAGAACTTTCCCGAACTCGCGTTGCCGTGGGTACCCCACGCCCATCACTCCTCTGCAGAAAGGGGGGGGGAAGGGGTAACGCTAGGTATTGGCGCAACAAGAGCATCTATGTGACACATCTTTCAAGGAAGCAGACAGCTGTATGCTGCAGCATTAAGGTGTACTATTCCCAGCACACATGAGTGGCAATAATGTGTTTGAATGAAATAGCTGAATTGAGGTCCTGGTAGTAAATGGCCTTCCACACTTACATAAAGTGTTTTGTGCTTTTGCTGCTGGTTGGCCTAAATGACCTATGACCCTGAAGTAGGTCAGAGGTCAGCACTTTTCTCACAATCCCAGTCTCCAGTGGCTGATAAAAGCTCACCCCCAGTCAATAAGTGGCATCTGTGTGGTCCCTTTGCATGTGCTGGCAGACAGCCCCCCCCCCCCCATGTACCCCTTTCTCTCTTTTGTCTCTGCCCCTGTTTGAGTAAACAAATCGGGCCTTGCTGCCATCGTTAGCTACTAATTACCCGGACGACACGCACAGGCACACGGGCACGTGCCACTCTCGTATCCCACAAATAATTAAGGAAAGTCACAGCCCCTCCACCCAACCCGCCTTTGTTAATTACTGGCATGTAAACTGCTAATGGAAGTTCCCATTCCCCAGTCACTGAGTTAATGAGGAAGACACCCCCCCCCCGTCAATCAGCCCTGTCCCTAACACCATGCCAAGCAAGTACACAGCAAAAATGGGGGAGACAGACAGAGAGCGAGAGGGAGAGAGACCAAAGGACAAAGAGTTGATGGGAGGGAAGAATGATGGCACAAACCCCCCCCCCCACACACATCCCCAAGTCCGTTAACGTTGCCATGGTGTTTTGGGCATTTCAGCGGGAAAGTGAAGAATGGGCCTTGCCGCTGCCATGACGACGGCAGAATGCTTCGCGTAATCCCTGTCCATCAGAAAGAGAAGAGCGGCGCTGCATTTATGCCCAAGTACGAGAGCAGAACGAGGCCGCTCCTCTCTCTGCCCTTCTCGTGCTCCACACACGCTTCTACATGTCACTGTGGTAGCTGTGTTCAGGTGTGTGTCTGCATCTAGAGCCTAGGGCTCAGGGAAGCCATCATAACCGCAGGAAACTCGAATGGATGGCAGCAGGTGGACAACAGGTAGTGGGTACAAGAGCCACAGAAAGGCAGGATTCTGCTGCATGGGCAGCGTTCTATCTCACGGCACGTCTGTAAAGTAAGCACTTCTCTTTCTTGAAATTTCATCCGCTGGCCTTTTCCTCCATCTGTCGCCCTTCCACACCGCTCCCCTCCCCCTCTGCGCTTTCCCAAACCTGCCCCCTAACCTCCTACAGTCCTGGCCTGCCCCTTGTCACTTGCAGCCCTCCTCTAAGAACTCAGTGCTCCCCCAATCTGCCAGTCCCTGTGGGCCCCTGGAATGTGTGGGGGTGGGCAGCGTTCAACTGGACCGTGGGGCGGAGGGGAGCGTGGTGCGGGGGAAGGGCACTTCACCTGCTCCCCCAGCGGGGGTCCCAAAAAAAAAGAGACTGACAGGCATTTAGGCTGGGCGAGAACAGCCAGGACAGAGGCAGCCCAGCCTGGACAGGGGTACAAAGGCACCCTGGGGTTAACCCAGGCTGGCTAACAAACACAGAGCCAGGAGGCGGGGACAGTGTGCGGGGATGGAGGGGGGGGTGGTCAGATATAAGCCCAGGGTACAAGGGGGCAAGTAGCCCTAGAGACAGAGAGGTGAGAAGGTGAAAGAGCGCAGGCACCAGAACACAGGCATGGGCATGGTAGCACTGGGGCAATAGTGATGGGAGCGCAGCAGGGGAGCGGGGGGGTCATGTGAGAATAAAAGGCTCCGGCTGTGGGAAAAGCACCCAGCTACCTGCCCGCTCAGGCTCAGCAACCGGCTAAAGAGGCCGGGCGATTTAAGGCCAGGCGATTTAAGGCCAGGCAATTTAAGGCTGGGGCAATTTAAGGCCGGGCAATTTAAGGCTGGGACAATTTAAGGCCGGGTGATTTAAGGCTGGGGTGATTTAAGGCGGGGCAATTTAAGGCCGGGCAATTTAAGGTCGGGGCGATTTAAGGCCGGGCAATTTAAGGCTGGGGCAATTTAAGGCCGGGTGATTTAAGGCTGGGGTGATTTAAGGCGGGGCAATTTAAGGCCGGGGCAATATAAGGTTGGGCGATTTAAGGCAGGCTGATTTAAGGCTGGGGTGAATTAAGGTGGGGCGATTTAAGGCTGGGTGATTTAAGGCTGGGGTGATTTATGGCCGGGCAATTTAAGGCCGGGGCGATTTAAGGCTGGGGCAATTTAAGGCCGGGTGATTTAAGGCGGGGCGATTTAAGGCGGGCGATTTAAGGCTGGTTGATTTAAGGCCGGGCGATTTAAGGTCGGGGCGATTTAAGGCCGGGCGATTTAAGGCTGGGGCAATTTAAGGCCGGGTGATTTAAGGCTGGGGTGATTTAAGGCGGGGCGATTTAAGGCTGGGCGATTTAAGGCCGGGCAATTTAAGGCCGGGGCGATTTAAGATGGGGCAATTTATGGCCGGGGCGATTTAAGGAGGGACAATTTAAGGCTGGGAGATTTAAGGCTGGGGTAATTTAAGGCCAGGGCAATTTAAGGCACGATGATTTAAGGTGCGGCGATTTAAGGCCATGCGATTTAAGCCCCGGGCGATTTAAGGCGGGACAATTTAAGGCCGGGGCAATTTAAGGCCGGGCGATTTAAGGCTGGGGCGATTTAAGGCGGGACAATTTAAGGCCGGGGCGATTTAAGGTGGGACAATTTAAGGCTGGGCGATTTAAGGCTGGGGTAATTTAAGGCCAGGGCAATTTAAGGCACGATGATTTAAGGTGCGGCGATTTAAGACCATGCGATTTAAGACCCGGGCGATTTAAGGCGGGACAATTTAAGACCGGGGCAATTTAAGGACGGGCGATTTAAGGCTGGGGCGATTTAAGGCGGGACAATTTAAGGCCGGGGTGATTTAAGGCAGGACGATTTAAGGCAGGGCGATTTAAGGCCATGCGATTTAAGACCAGGGTGATTTAAGCCGGGGCGATTTAAGGCCGTGCAATGAACAATAATACTAATAATAATAATAATAATGCTCCTCAGAAAAGAGAGCCCTAGGACATTTACAGCAAACCCAGCACCCCAGGTCACCCTCAGTGCCGACTCCGAAGCATTCACCAAACAAAGACATTAGCATTCTGATAACCCATTATTCATCCTTATAATCAGTATTCCGCCATACATAAACAACCACAGGATGAATAATAAATAAAACCTCCAAAAGCACAATAGCGTGCATGTGTCCGTATGTGCATGTGTGAGTCTGTGTGGGTTATGTATATATCATGTTGTGCAAACCAAATGTCCCCACAATGTCATAAAAGCCTCTTATTTTGACGTTGTGGGGATCATTTTTTCAGTCCCCACATGGGGAAACTCAGTTTCATAAAAGTCTGTGAATGCAATCAAATAACTAAAAATGCCACGTATTTTGTTTGGTTACTTATGGTTAAGGTTAGAGCTGGGTATGGGTTAAGGTCATCATTGTTGGGATTAGGGTTTTGCTGATAGAAACGAATTGACAGTCCCCATGAAGTTATGAATACAAACGTGCGTGCGTGTGTGTGAGCGTGTGCACGTGAGTTTGTCTCTGTGTGACGTGTGTTGGACCCACTGCACATCTGTGACTGTGAGCTTTAATTTAGGAGGATAAAGAAGGTCAGACCAAACAGGCCACCACTATCTGCATCATAATGCAAGAGGTCAGGCTTCAGGGGTCAGAGGTCGTGCAGAGATAAAAGGAGATCCAGCGCAATCATCCATAAGTTATCTCCCATATTACCCATCACACTCTCCCATCTGTCTAGAGAAATTGGTAATTTTATCTCCTCTTCATTCTTACTGTATATGTCAAAGAACCACTAGCTGCCTCTTCCTTTACTTTTAACATCATATATTGGCTTGTTAAAAGGTGATATAAAAGTAATCAAACAAAACACCCCCCCAAATGGGACCCAACAGTCTCTAACACAGGGAAGCCCCATTTATTTTCTAATGCTGTCTAACTATTCCCATATTCATCTGAGTGCTGCAGTTAGAATCCATCCATCCATTTTCCATACAGGTGAATATCAACAGAACATCGCAGACGGTATACGAATGAGCCACAAGGCCATTACATCACCACGATCACCCAGATAGCACTGACCCCTGTAACTATAGCAACCATCCTACCTGAGTGTCATGGGAAGAATGTGGGGGAGGGAATTAAAAGCAATGTTGGCAATCTGTGGGATTTCCCAGCAGTACCTACACATACATATAAGGTGCACTCAAATACACGCTCCAACACCATACACACCACAAGCTTCACAACACAAGATGCTGTCCATCACAATCACGAATGCGAGAGCAACTCATTTGTTCGTGCATCTTCCAGTTTGAAACATGCAGGTTTTCACAGTACACCTATGTTCTGCCTGTGTATTTACTCTACAGATAGTATCTGTGGCACATAAATTTGTTGAGATAGCTTTATAATAAAAATTAATTATGCTTTCAGAGTTGGATGACATGACATTTCAAGACATATACCATATTCATGTTTTACACTATATGACTACTACACTACTTGAAAAATGTCTTTCAAAAATTGAAGAAAAAATTGTGCAGTACAGAGTATGGTACATAATTAAGACAACCTTCTTTTAAATAACACACTGCTCATTTGCTGTCATAATAACGTAAATGACATTTAGGTAAACTACACACAGCATAAAATAGCTGAGAAAATAATTTTCGAAATCTAACAAAAACTCTGAAAATGATTTTTGTTCAGCAGATGTCCTTAAAATCACAGAACATAAATGACCCAATCTTGCAAACAGCGAGATGACAGGCAGCCCAGCTCACTCAGCAGCTGCCATGAGGCAAGAAAGGCAGCGGTCGGGCCCAAAGACCCAGCCATTTCCCCATAACGTCGATTTATTGCATTTAAATGCCACGATGTGGTAAAATGTATCAATCGCAATATTAAGACATTTATGTATTTGTATCATGTACCTAACAAGCTGCTTTCTATAGTCCTTCCCTTATTTTTGGCAAAAATATGTTCTTCCTCCACTGATGAGCAACATTTCAGCACAAAAACGAAGCAAATGGAAGCTCAGCTGAAACTCGTATTAGGAAACAACAGGTTTTCCTAGAATTTCAAAATAATATAAATATTTTACAAGTCATTGTAATTTGTCAGTGTACTCAGTGTAGGGGGATTTTTTTATGTATAAACAAATTTGAGTACTACTGCACTGTGGCTTCAAGAGTGAGCCCACATCCATGAACTACACACCATCACCCACGATCGCAACCTGACGACCTAAGAGCCTTTGTGTCTGACATGCATGATGTCACCATGGATATAAATTTTTAAACCAAAAACAATAGAAGCTCCATACATTTTCGTCAACAGCAACAGCAAACGACCACAGTACATGTAACAGTGAGTAGTTCAGGGGAAACTAATGACAAGAATATGAAAGCAGGTTATATGTGACAACTGTGTAAGATCTGCTATTTTCAGTAGTGTATTAGCTCTTTGTTTTAGCTGGAACTGAAAAACTACGTTCATTAAGATGACAGGTAAGTCTTCCCCCTTCCAGAGAAGAGGCACAAAACAGTACATGTAGCTGTCATACACAACTGACGCTGGTCAGTTTCAATGGACTGAATGAAAGTGACATTAAGGGCTAATTAGGATAATTTCATCCAGTACAAGCAGTGATAACTGGTTAGTTGTTATCATTTCTACATCATATCATATTTCTAAGACACTTCCATTCAGAATATATTTTACTAAATTTTATCATAATATGCATTATGGCAATTGAAAATATTCTACGTTAAAATGTCTACATATTAGTTTTATTTCCCATTTTATTTGGATAAATGATATTAATTATCTATCTATTGTTATTGTTAATATTATTATTATTATTATTATTATTACATTATAGCACAGTGGTTCAGTAAATAACACTCATTCTTCCATGTTCTCGTTTTCTCCCATGTAGTCAGGATACCTGGTGTCTCTAAATTGCTAGTAGTGTGTGTGTGTGTGTGCGCTGCAATAAACTCGCATCCCACACAGAGTGTACTTCTACCTTCTGCCCTATGCTGCCTAAGACAGACTCTAGGTCCCTCTGACTATGATAAGTGATTGGAATATGAATGGATAACAATAATAATAATAATAATAGGAGTAGTAGTAGTAGTAATAATAATAATAATAATAATAATCATAATAATTATTATTATTATTATTATTATTATTGATACAATAGCGTCTGTTTAACTTTACGTTTATAATGGCTATAATGCAATTACTTTTGATTACATTTCCAATATTTTGTCCGCGCACAGTAAGCAGTATCACACTAGACTTCGTTACCTTTTTCTCTTCTCATAACGGGGATGATTTTAGCGCGTCAACCTCAATATTCAGACACTTCGGGCGACGACGTACGTGTTACAAGGATTTAAGGAAAATTAAACATTCTCAGTAAGGTTTCTGTACAAATTAAGTATGAATTAAATTGCCCCGATCTTAGTGCCTTGAACATTATGATGTGATATAAAATGTTGTATGTTGTATTTTGTATGTTGTATTTAAACAAGGCAAAGTATTCAGTATTTCAACATTACTATAAAAATCCAGTTAAGTAAGAGAAAATGCATTCTTATTGCAATATCATATTCATCATATGTTATAATCGTTACCCCATCAAAAGATGGAAGAATGTAATTTATTTTATCGGATTCATTTTTTAAATGACGAACGATAACCTAGATAACCTACAACCAGACAGAAATAAAGTACGAACTGCAAGAAAGCGTTTGGACACCCCAGTATCTGTCAGGTCGGCCTACGCTACACTGCACTGCACTCTAGTAAAAACATTCAAAATGTACTTTAAAAATAAGGTGGTATTAAGTATTAAAAGTGTACTTATCCAGAGGTTCACAAGCACAGGAATGTGACTCACCCACCGGGTAGGAAGCGATGGAGAAGCCGCGAGGAAACGCCGGCTGTGCGCTTTCAGCACCCTAACCTAACATCATGCGCTTCCCCTAAAACGACACACGTCCAAAAGACAAACGGCTAAACTGCGCATTTTCTGCAGATCTGATTAATGTACGATAAAGAATAATTTTGCGTAAGATAAATGGGGAAAAGAAGCTCTCATAAAACCAAATGTTAAGTTTTACTAACAAGCGGATAAAAGCGGGTTACCTAAAGTAGCTGGGAAAGAAGAGCAGGAGATAGAGCGCTCTGTGCCACGGTCCCTCGGCTAATTTGGAGGCCCTGCTTGCTCGCAAAGCGCTACCCCATTCAGCCACCAACGCCACTTGTAACATCAAAAGGCGTTGCCGTGGCTACGGCGCTACATGCTGCTGATGGTGATTGGTGGGGGTACTGTGGGGGAGATGGTTCAGGATGGGCTGTTTATGGCACAAAAAGAGCGGGAGAGATGGAAATGGGGAGGGAAGAAGGGGGGGGGAGTCCATTTTTGACTCATTTTAAGAGAAATATTGTATTTATTGGAGAATGAGTCACTAACTAGAGCACCTCTTTGACATAGAAACAAAACCTTCTTCTGAGTCAGAATCCAAACTTTCATCCTAACAATATAAAGACAGAAATTTAAAACAGCTTTTAAAAACACAATACCAATGACCTTGGCATTTCTGCAAAGAAGTTAAGAACTCCTAAACATTGGAAGATAGAACCAAGTAGACTTATATAAATTGTATATGTACACATCACTGTAGCACTAAGATATAAATTGGCAGCCTTACACACTTTATTTTCACCTCCTCAGTATACTATAAGTGTACTATCATAATTACACAGTACCAATAAATATGTACAGTCAGATCACAAAAAGGCATGTACTCTGATAAAGTAATATCTAGTGGATCTATAACACACACACACACTTCACCTTTTAACTTCTGATTCAATATGACCCCACTTAGCCATCATCTTCCATTAACCACTTAGTACAAGGATCACAGGGCACAAGGCCTGGGACACCCTGCATGGAATGTCAGTCCATCACAGGGCACACACACACTCACACACTGACACACACACACTGACACAAACACTCACACACACACTGACACAAACACTCACACACACTGACACACACATGTAGGGTAAACATATCCTTATGGGGACCGCTCATTAATTTCTATAGGGAAAATGCTAATGCTAACTAT
>JAODUD010000001.1:33711835-33724173 GCA_026784285.1 Stomatorhinus walkeri | reverse complement strand
AGGGAAAAAAACAGATATTTATCACACTATGGGGACATTGTGTCCCCATAAGGATAGGTATACCCGCTCACACACACTGACACAAACACTCACACACTGACACACACACACTGACACAAACACTCACACACACTGACATACACACTGACACAAACACTCACACACTGACACACACACACTGACACACACACACTGACACAAACACACACACACTGACACAAACACACACACACTGACACAAACACTCACAAACACTGACATACACACTGACACAAACACTCATACACACTGACACAAACACTCACACACACTAACACACACTGATACACACACTGACACACATTGACACACACACACTGACGCAAACACATACACATTGACACAAACACTCACACACACTGACATACACTCATACACGCTATGGGCAATTTTAGCGACACCATTTTATCTGCCTGCATGCTTTGGACTACAAGAGGACACTTCAAAACCCACAGAGATTTTGGGAGAACATGCTCATTCCACACATGGGAAGCCAGGGGTGGGACTCAAACACACAACCCTGTTATCATTTTGACCTAATAACATCTATCTAACAAGACAAAAAGGATTCAGTTAACATTAAAGCTTGTATTTTCCATAAAGAAAGCTTTTCCTTGACATGTTTGGTTAACTCAGCATCATTAATGGTCCAATGATCCATCACGTGAGTTTTACAGATTCCAGACTGACAGAGACAAATGATGAAAAGTAATGCACCATCAGTAAATGGTCGTTGTTTCATTTGTGCAAGAAGCCAAATTACTTGTGTTTCTAATATATTTGTCCCCTGCTGGTGGGAGGCCACACGCCCTCACAAGGTCAGCCTCCTGTGATGCTGTGACAGGTGTCGCTGCATATTAGACACCAGGACCGCAAGATTAAAGTTCAGGACCCCTGAATGGCATCAGGAACAATGCAATAACACCTAAGGTTGTCAGATTGGGATCATATATACGACCTTGCTAGAAGGATGTGATGAGGAAAAGTCATTTATTCCTTTACATCTGTTTTGCTTTTTATGAAAGGATTTCCAAAAACTGATTCCATGAACAATGCAAAAGATGCACTGACACAGAAGATCAAGACAGTATAGCTGAGCAGGGGATTAGTGACAGAGAAACCTTGGGTTCAACAATACAGAAAGCTGGACAGGAACGTACAAGAGCACAAGTCTGAAGAGAATCTGCAAAGGATGTCAGAAATACAGCAGCACATATTGTATAAAACTGGCACTTAGAAACATGAATTCTTAGAAAAACACATTCATGCTGTTATACAGATATTACACTAAACAGAAAGCCATTTTTTATTACAGAGAATTAAAATGGTAGCAATCAGCTCACAGTCACATTGAGTCCATCTTTCAATCTTTGTTTTGTCCCATTCATATTCCACGATTCCTCTGCTGCTGTACGAAATGACCGTGCCGTGTAGCGTGTGTGGGTGTGGCGTGTGTGTGTGTGTGTGTGTTTCTTCACGCGTATGTGTTCACTTATGCAGAATGACAATGGTGCCCAAACCATCCGCAGTGCGCAGTGAGCCAGTATTGCAATTAACAAGATTGCAGGTCGATCGCAGCGGGGGCCGTGGACAGGCAGCTCCTTTTCAGCGTGGGCCACGGAAAAGGGGGCCACGGTAACAAGAAAATGTAAATAAATGAGCTGAATCAGTGGGGAAGAAAAAAGCGAGGGCGGGCGGGGAGGGGGTATCCTCCACAATAAAGGGGCTTGAATAGAGGCAGGTGCAGCCAGGTCCACAGCTCAAGGCACAGACAGGCAGGAGCTGCGGACGGAGAGGCACACACACACACACACACACAAAACAGCCAGCAGCACGGCAAGCAGAGCCAACCGCCGGCAAGAGTGAGAGAGAGCGAGCAGGCGAGCAAACTGGGATCATTAAAAAATATGAGCAGCAGGATGCAACAAAAGACATTATTCTGCACTGAAAGGGCCGCGCTAACTGCGACAAGGCAAGAGCGCACAAAGGGAAGCCCCGAAGAGAGAGGGAGCTGAGAGCAACAAAAAGAGGGAGAGTTAGAGAATGACAGGAAAGATAATGCCGGGGGACACAGAGAGAGACGCACTGGGGAAAAGGAGAGGGAGTGAGGAGGTGATACCGCTAACGGCTATACGTGTATACAGGCTGCAAGGAGGAGAGTTCAGTGAAAAGAGCTGAAGGAGTGCAGCCACTGCACAAGGAGCCTGTTGTTCTCAATAAAAGACAGAATCGACTAATTCTTAGTAGCTTTGCAGCTCACTGCATTCATCTGGCTTCTCGCAGCTTACAGCTGAGAGAGCGGCCCTCTGTCAGCACTCGCCTCTACCCACAGCCAGCCTGGCAAGAAGCGGAGTGTGTGATCCACATGCCCCTTTCTCCCCGAATGCACCCCGGGAATCGGTGGAAAGCAAGCACTCCCTACCTCCCCTACACCCGTCTGGATAATCTTCAGACCTGTCTCAGACTCCAGGAACGTCTTCTCTGCCACTGCGAACAGATAATAGGACACGACATGTTACGAGTGTCTGAGCACATGCTATTCAATGTGGAACAGGGTGATATGTGGAGAGAGCAACAATACATGGTGACACGGCTCACTTTTATATTTATAGGGACATCGCCTACACTGCATGCAGAGATACAATCACTGAAACAACTGTAAGGACATGACTACATTACCTGGACTATAGATGTGGAAATCAAAGACTGTTACCAGTATAGATCACAAAGTCCAATTTTTTCCCCAATCTAATAGTAATCACTCTTTCAAGTAAATTTCAACCAGTGTCCAAATTGCAGAAATGTAATTATATAATAGTACTTATTGCCAGCACTCTAGGATTCCCATGGATTACTAGAACAACCAATGTTTTTTAATGGAAAATAAGAATTGCACTTTGGCTGCATTGTTATTCTCTATAGAAACTGATAGAAACGGCATAGGGTTTTACAAGAATGGTCTCAAACCATCATCCAACTACTATTAGAAGGAGAAGCTACTGGGGAAAGGGGTTGGTGTTTAATGCTGTCCAGCCTCTGAAATACACTACAGATAGAAAAGAACAGGTATTCCCAGTAGGAATCAGCCATATAATTAGTTGGTTCTTTGATACTTCACTGTACTGAAAGGTAAAGATGATAACTGTGAGGATGCAGTCAAAGATGAAAGATGAACATGCAGCTAGAGAAAGACTGAATTTAAGCTCCAGTCCCATTTATTTTCTGGGGTCGGTGATGTAGCCATTCATTCCGGAAAAGCTAGAGACAAAACCCACAGGAGCCGTGGGAAGGAGGCCTGTGATGCTGGAATCAGACTGGAAGTGCCAGCCTTGGATATGCGAACCAAACAGTCTAAGCGTGGCCAAAGGCCACCCACCTTCAGCTGTGCCTTAAACACCAGTGTAACAGTATAACAACAATAATATGATGGACCGACTGCGGCAAACACATAGATAGATGTTAACATCTAGATTGAGAGCACGGTCGTGAGAATAAAAAAGCAAAAATGTACAGATAATTCAGCTGATCTACTAAGCCTCCTTATATCTGTGTTTGGACGATCAGTAAGAGTAAACTCACTTACTGTGTATTTGTCTGCTTTTAACACGTTTCCAGGATTTTTCTGCTTTTAACACGTTTCCAGGATTCTAGCCAAATCCGCACGTGAAAAGCAGAGCTGCTACTCACCAGCTTTCTCAGCCACGTCCTCCGCACTCAGGTTCTGACTGTTCTGCCGAATCCGGAACGTCAAGGCAGGACCGACCACGCTGTAAGGCACAGACAGAACAGCTCATACACCCATACGCCAACATGTCTGTGCACACAGAAGTCCAAGTCGGTCGCTGTGGGGTGCGGCATGGCCATTTGAGAAGCCTTCCACCTCTTGGATTTGATTCAGGCACTCTCTACCATGTGGTTTATTACAGGAATTGTGCAACAGGCAGCTCAAACATCAGGCCATCTGTGTTTATGTCGGGACATGCTTTGGGGAACATGAGGGGTCATCTTACCTGATGTTGATGAAGGTGCTGGTGGTGAGGTGGATCCTCTCAGCCAAGGTCTCCAGTAGACGCACGCCATCAAATAAACTCAGGGGGCTGTGGGGAAACAGGCAGCCATGGAGTGTTATTGCTAATATCCCCGCCCCACAACACATACACACATACGGGTAAAAGTGTCATGCCCTGAAACTGCTAACAGAGAAATGACACAGGGGCATCAGCAGGTTTGCCCTTTGTCCTTATCTCACATTTTTAATTAGGGCTGTACTTTGGCCAAAATTCAGATGCGGCATAGAGACATGGGCTGCACTGAAGACAGGAAAGAGGACTGAATGGGGACATGGCACTTACTTCTGATTGGTCACAATGTAGCCATACTCTTCTCTGATTGGTGGGCCAGATGCCGCTATGGGCCGCACAGTGGATCCCTTGGAGGTTGTTTCTATTGCCTCTGTCTTATCATTGGCTCCCTGTGCCGTGGGGCTGACTCCTGCAGCAGTGGTCACAGTGAACATGGGGCTGGTAGCGGGGGGCTGTGCCGGGGCTAAGGTTGGAGAAGAGGCAGGTTTGTGGGCCTGTACACTCTTGTGTGTCATGGCAGCCTCCGTCAGCTCCATCTGCAAGGTAGAGGAGAGACACAGACGTCACCTGCACATGTCATTTCATTTCTGAATGAATTAAGGTGAAAATCATCTGCACATGGCCAGTGTTTGGTTATTAAGTAGAACAACAATTAACTGATTACATTTTACACAAAATAGGAGTAGACAAAATTGTAAAAATAAAACAAATAAAAAAGATTAACCACTACTATAAACACAGGAACAAAGGTTGAATGTCAGCTAGCTATGTGTGTCAGCTATAAAAAGTGTAAAAATCAGCATTTTGATATGCGAGGGTTTAAAAACAACGTA
Organism: Stomatorhinus walkeri; assembly: GCA_026784285.1. Classification (NCBI taxonomy): domain Eukaryota; kingdom Metazoa; phylum Chordata; class Actinopteri; order Osteoglossiformes; family Mormyridae; genus Stomatorhinus; species Stomatorhinus walkeri. The sequence goes on along the minus strand of JAODUD010000001.1, from coordinate 33,719,219 downwards.
TGACAGCTAACAGACCTCGGAAGAGGCCACAGAGTCAGTACCAAATTATCAGGGCACCATTCAGAAAAAAAAACTTCAAAATGATTTACTGAGTCAAGGGAAACATGGATGAACTGCATCAGCAAAAAGGAAGCGAGGCGTAAGGTCAAAGTTCACAAACAGGGACAGACAGCTGAAGTTGCTGTTAGGAAGTCACTTGTGTCTATGACTAAAGATACATAACCTAGTGTAAGAAGCACCAAACCCAGACCAGTAAGCACCAGACCCAGACCAGTAAGCACTAAACCCAGACCAGTAAGCCCCAGACCTACTCTGATGTTGAGGGATCCAGAATGCTGCTACAGTAAATGTCTTCCTTGATCATCTCAATCACAAGATCTAGACACTGAACCATCCGGATAAGTTCTGGACTGCAGAGTACTAAGCAGACTTCCGCCTCCTTCATCTTTCAAAAAGACATTTTCCTTGAAGAATGGCCCAATAACCTAGTAACAATTTACTTGAGGGGGCACAAATCATGTTGTAGTATACCTTTACATAATGTAGTAATTAATCAGTAACTAAGTGTTTGTTAAGTACTGATCCCATTTTCATTCATTAATAAATCATGAAGGTTCATGTATTACAAGTAGTAACTATTAATTCCTCACTTGTTCTTCAGTAGTAACTGAAAGTTACTCAAATAAAGCATTACTAATACCCCATTATACACAGTTCAGCACTTATATGACCACATTTCAAGATGGACTATTCATATATAGTTATATGTTTTTTCTGTGTGATACTTCTGCACCGTGTGTGTAGAGTTTGCATGTTCTTCCTGTACTGCACAGGTTACCTCCCACAACCAAGCTGCAGTTACGCTAATTTGTATTTCTAAATTGCTGATACTGTGTGGGTGTGTGCATCTGTATGATAGTGGTTAATTTGGCCATAGTTAAAAAGATCCCTTTTACCCAGTCAGCACTCCTACACAGTTCACACAATCAGAACTCCCACACACTACACACAGTCAGCACTCTGAAGCAGTTCACACAGTCAGCACTTTGACACAGTTGTCACAGTCAGAGCTCATGCACAGTTCACACAATCAGAACTCCCACACACTACACACAGTCAGCACTCTGAAGCAGTTCACACAGTCAGCACTTTGACACAGTTGTCACAGTCAGAGCTCATGCACAGTTCACACAGTCAGAGCTCATGCACAGTTCACACATTAGGAGCTCTGACACAGTTCACACAGTCGGGACTCCTACATAGCGGGCAGTGGTGGCCTAATTGTGGGTTTGAATCCCCAACCACTGCTCCTGAGGTACCCTGAGCAAACTAATGCCCCCAAACACTGCTCCCTGGGCTCTGAATTAACTGCCCCCTGCTATGTCACAATATCACCTATGGTTAAATGGAGAGGACACATCTGGTTGTTGTGCACAGAGCTCATGCATAGTTCACACAGTCAACACTCTGATACAGATCATTCCGCACAGGTCATGCAGTCAGAGCCCTGACAATTCACAGTCAGAACTCTCACACAGTTCACAGTCAGTGCTCTGACGCATTCATAGTCAGAGCTCTGACACAGTTCACAAAGTCAGAGTTCTGCACAGTTCACGCAGTCAGAACTCCGACACAGTTCACAGTCAGAACTCCCACAGTCAGTACCCTGACACAGTTCACAGTCAGAACTCCCACACAGTTCACAGTCAGTGCTCTGACGCATTCATAGTCAGAGCTCCGACACAGTTCAGAAAGTCAGAGTTTTGTACATTTCATGCAGTCAGAACTCCGACACAGTTCACAGCCAGAACTCCCACAGTCAGAACCCTGACACAGTTCACAGCCAGAACTCCCACAGTCAGAACCCTGACACAGTTCACAGCCAGAGCTATTGCACAGAATTACAGCAGTTCTGCTGGACTCACCTTCTTCTTTGCGTCCACACCATTCTTATATTTACCTAAAAACAGGGAAAATTAACATTAGCTCACATGTATAACTGCTTCTACACTGAGCCACAAGATAATATTATATAATACATTTCATTAGCTGTAGGACCTTGCATTAGACCAGGGGTCTCCAACTCCGGTCCTGGAGAGCTACTATCCAGCAGGTTTTCTGTCCCACTTGGCTTCTGATGAGCCACACCTGTTCCTGGTACTTACCTGAGACCAGGTGTGGCTCATCAGAAGCCGGGTGTGATATAAAACCTACTGGACGGTAGCTCTCCAGGACCGGAGTTGGAGACCCCTGCATTAGAATATGATGAGGGATGGGCTGCACCTAGTCACTGATGGCATCAGGGGCCTTGGCTGTATGGGACTGTGCAGGTGTATTGGCTTTGTGGATTGTGAAGGTTTAATTCCGTACACTCAACCCTGTGGGTTTGACTATGTGGGGCTCCCCATGTCTGGTGAACTGTACTGTTTGGGTTGATACCTGGTGTCTCAGCTTGCAGAGACTGCAGGGCTGCAGAAAGACTGTTTAGCTGCTGCAAAGTCAGGTCCCTTGGGTCAATCCCATACCTCTCCAGCAGGGCTGCGACTCTCTGTAAATTCCTGTCTGCATGGATAGGAGTAAGGTGACACATAAACAGTAAGTAAACTAGTTGGGAAATACTAGAAGAAGTATTTCTATTGAGCAAGACCCTTGAATGAAAGAACGGGTAATTGCTCACCATCCTGCTTGGACAGAAAGCTAATGTTGTAATCCGGTGGCGTCTTCTTGTGCTGTTGCCGACTGACTACTTCCTCCTGTGAAATGTAGTCCTCTGCGTAGTCCAGCGGTAAGTCTAGGTCATCATAGAATGACGGTGCCACCTGGTGTCGGGAGGAGGGCGGTGCGGATGTGAGGTAATCAGAGACCAGGTCCTGGAGCAGCTGCCGGTCCCTGTCCCCTTGGCGGCGGCCATCCCTCCGTGACTGAGAGGGATGATGTGGGTATCCAGCTCTCCCCAACGAATTCAGGGAGCGCTCCTCTTCTTCCTGATAGCCGTACTGCAGCGTACCAAGAGTAGCAGACAGAGGTATGGCAACGAGACAGAAAAATCAGCTTGTATCTGGCCTGCTTCCTGTTCCCGACGGCAGAGTGTGTCTGCCTGTAAGCATGCAGGCATTCACCTGGCGGTATGTATAGGGGTCCATGAGGGGGGCCTGCATGCGGAGAGAAGACTGAGCCGGGTCCGGTACAATCACGTAGTCGAGGTAACGCTGCACCATGGCCGGACTCAGCTGCTCCACACTGGGATGGGCTTTGGAGCTGGGATATCCTGTCTTGCCTGAGTATTTCTCCAGGTGCTGTGAGCCTCTGAATGTTGAAAAAAAGAGGAACTGAGTGCCTCAAAATCCCTAGGGGTGGGTAGGGTAGGCGGCTAGCTCTTACTGTGGCCGAGGGGAGTCCCAGGGCCCTGCAGGACTGTGGCTTTGGGGAACACGATCCAGCTCCTTGGTAATGACATACTGGGTGATGTCATCCTGCCAGGAGAGGCCTGCACAGCCATTGGCAGACACAGGTGTCAGTCGGCACACACAGCAAATGCAGACAGTCCCCACAAGATCCGTGTTCAACAGACCCGTTACATGTTAGCACACCTTTTTATTTCATTGCCCATGCTTGTATGTTTATCTGTGGCTTATTTATGATCAATAAAAATAACAAGTGAAATTGTAACCTGAATTTTAATGGGCACCCAAGTTGAGACTGCATTTAGTTTTGATAGTGCATCATATGTTTGACCGCATTATGTTTAAGTATCACATGGAGACCTTGATCCACATTAAAATCCTGAAGGCCTCGGTCAGTGTCCCTCACCATTAATCATAGACACGTGGCATAGAGTTCCTGCTGGAGGGCATGGCGGGCACCACAGCCCACTCACCCTGCAACATCAGCTGCTTCAACACCTCCTGCAGCCTCTGCAGCACAGGCACCGATAGCTGGTACTGCACACGCTCCTGCCTGGGACCCTGGCACCGCCCGAAGAGCCCATCTGGAAGACAGCGAACGCCCAGCCGGTTAGCAGTCGCCCATGCCGCGCAGCCTGCAGCAGCCGGAACAGCACGCCAGTCCCAGACCAGCAGAGTCACCAGACACACGCAGCCTTAGCTTCCAGTGCCCACAAATTGTGCCCAACTCCAGCACCCACGCCAAGGGCTAAAAACAGATATACCAGGGAGGTGAGTCACTGCTGCTGCCATGGAGAGAAAGGGGAGTAAAAGGGGAGTAGATGCTTCTCCAGGAGGGAGCTGAGAGGTCAGGCTATGATGACAGATAGTGTTTATAAACTGAAAAATAACGTTATCACTCAGATAGACAGCCGCTAGGGCAGTTTACTGCTCCTGTATTTAACTAAAGTGTTTTCACGTTTAAGTAAAAGTAGCTGTGTTTATCTGTACTTGTATTTGTGAGTTAAAAAAAGATCTCTATGGGAATCCGTTTGAAGGTATGTGCGTGCGTGATTGAGAGCGCTAAACCCAAGTGTGAGCGTATGCCAGTGACTCATCTCCTCTAAGAGCCGAGTGGCTGCGGGGGAGGCGACTGTACTGTTGTGGACGTGATGATGTCATTGTTGCTGGGGAGACGGCGGACTAAAAGCTGTGATTGAGCCAAAGGCATAGCAATATTCCACAGAAAGAAGTTCTGTGTTGACACTCGTACAGCCAACTGAAATACAATCATAAACACACATGTAGATATCTGTGACACCAGAAACAGCCAACATTTCATGCCGGTTCTCTCCACACACAGCTTGACCTGCTTAATTACTCGTGATTTATTTGAAGGTTTCTCTTCATTATGTTATTTTATTAGCTAGCTCAGTTCCACATCTAGTTTACTTTTTTGGTGACAGTGTTGAGTTCATTCTTTTAAACACCATATCCGCTGTCACACAAAGAGTGACACTGAAAAGTGAGTGAAACTGACAGACCGATATCTCGTAAAATCTGGAAGAACAAGAGCCCCACCAACCAGGGAAGCGGGAAAGACACAGAGCAGCTGCAGCAGAATTTCATAAATAATTCAGCGCAGAGTCGCCTCATCCGGCCGGCTGTTGTGTTGGTGTTTCTGTGGTTCTGCTGCTACACAGACAGGAAGCTACACTCATGATGCAAAATCAAAAAAACAAAAAAAAACATTACATGACCATGACAGAATATCTAAGATCTGAGCACAGTTAAAGGAGAGAGAGAGAGAGAGAGAGAGAGAGAGTGCTGAACCCATGTGCGAGAAAGAGACTGAAGGGCACGTACTTCTCAGATCAATCTGAGCCATGCTGCTAACCTGCAGCACGGGCATCCCGATGCTTACCGTCGGAGCAGATCTGATCCCTGGAGCACAGCCGCTTCTCAAACAGACAGCCTGGAACAGAAGGACACAGAGAGACAAACAGAAGCGTTGAGGGTCTGATTACTCCTGACACCCCTGTTACTGCACTCTGTACCGCATCCTGACAGGCGAGGGCAGCTTCCGGCTGAGCAGGCAAGCTTCGGAACAACTTACTTCACATATAATACGATACAGATGTGCAGCCATCACATGCTAACAGCCCAGGAAGCTGCACTGCTGCCTTGTGCATGTTGCGCTATTGCATGCTGCTAGCCAAGGAACAGGCCGTTCAGGGCTCGTCCTTTTACACATCCGTCGACTCCTTGGTGCTAATTCCACAGGTGCTTTTTGTCCAAAGTGAAAACAAATATGGTAGCAAGGACATGGACATCAACCAAAACTCAACACACACATACACACACACACATATATATATATACATATACTCATTACACTTTATATGACTGAAAGAAAAAATTGTGCTGGGGCCTCTTAATTTTTTCCAGAGCTATATAAAGTGTAATGAGTAAATCAGTAATGGTTCAGCATTACGACCAGGGGTCAAACCCTGAATTCTGACTGACATTTTGATCACATTTTACCACATTTTACCACAGATGTGGTATTTAAAAATGTAGCCTATATAGTTGTTTTTTTTCTTAATCAAAACATTTTGCCATTTGCATTTGACAATGAACAGTCTTACAATGGGCAGAATTGTCCACGGACAAACAGGTTGGCAATCCCAGGTTACTGCATATGCTAGGTGTTAAATCTCACTACAGCACAGTAATACGGCAGCCCATATATATTTATTGATGACGAAACAATGCACAAATACAAAGACGACAACATCTCCCCCAGATCCGTGTTTTTGTGAATTCTCCTTGGCCTTACATGGTAGACGCTGAACTCAAATCACTGGGGGGCTTCAATACAAAGATAGAGACCAGTAGCATCAATAAATACCAGAAGCAGAACTGAGTCAAACCACAGGCAACAGCAAAAACTGAAACAGCGATAGCTGAATACAGCGATAACTAAAAAAAGTGCTACAGCTCAAACAGACCTACAGCTATCAGGGATGACACTTCCTATGTGTCTGTGTTGACAGTGACGCTGAGAAGGATTCTGGCTACCACTGTTTGTAAAACAGTGACATGAGGGAGGCACCCTCCGGAGATCGCCCCCATCTGGAATGATGCCAGAGGCGCAGGAGTGTGCTTGTCAGCTGGAATCACATCACAGGGCAGACTCTGTGTGCTGTGAGGGAGCTTCCTGTTGCCTGTGGCGCTCTGAGGCAGCCATGTGGTCCCCCCTCTCTGCCAGGGTGACTGTGTCACGTCACCTCGTCAGGAGAGGAATGACAATAACATCACAAAATATTCAATCCACAGTTACTCAGTTCTTATATTTCACGCAGAATACTCAAGATTTTACACACAGTAAATGAAATGATTCTGTCTATTTCCTTTTCTATTGAACGTTAAAAACAAAATAAGATTTATACCATGCATTCTCCAGATGACAATCATGGCTAACCTGTTCTTCCATGCAATTCTCATTGGCAAAAACAATTTACCAATAAGAAAAACTTATTCAACATTCAAGTTATTGTTCCAGAAGGTTCCAGCCATTACCCATTGCTAAAAGAGCCCATCAGTATTTTAACAGCCTTGTGCTTAGTAAGAGTGCACTCGGTGACTGCCCACACTACTCTGCCATCAACCTACCCCTACACCTCCAGACCCATTATCGTCATCTCAGACACTCGCATAGGTGTGACGTGGAAAGAGAGCGTCTGTGATGAGTCAGGCCCTATAGGACCTTGGAGAGTGGGGAAGCAACAGTGCAACCCACTCACACGCAGGAACACAGGCATGTTAGAGCACGTATGCGGATATAGGGGCTGCACATACACAGGGACCACACACTAGGAGGGGCCCAACACACATGGGCAGCGCACATGAAGGGGCCCAACGCACACATGGGCTGAACACATGGAGGGGCCCCACACACACATGGGCCGAACACATGGAGGGGCCCCACACACACATGG
>JAODUD010000001.1:33662701-33677359 GCA_026784285.1 Stomatorhinus walkeri | reverse complement strand
CCCCCCCCCCCCCCCCCCCCCCCCCCCCCCCCCCCCCCCCCCCCCCCCCCCCCCCCCCCCCCCCCCCCACTCTTGTCCTCTTGCTCCTGTATCAGTAGATTTTTAATCTTCCCTTCACGACAGCCTTTCCTAACTTGCGTTGGCCGACTGTCGGCGGTGCAGGTTTGTAAGATGTCATCCAGTAGTCTTCCTGAAAAAGCCACAAGTTACATGTCAGTCTCTGCCTGCCAGGTTTTTCTTATATCCCATCTTATCTCTCCTTATCCACACACTGTATTTCCAGTGAACCACCACTGGATGTGCAAGTGCACGATTGATGGACACGTTATAATGGACCAGTAACTCCAAACTCAACAGAAGGGGCTGCTGGTCCACAACTGTCCTCTGACTCCCGTCCATGACCCTCCACTCTCTACAGAAAGGCATTATGCACGACAACAACAACACACAGATGCATAGTGAAACATCCTTATGAAAAGGCATCAAAACACAAAGTGAGTCACCATCGTGGCATGATCGTAACACACCCACTAAAATGACAGACTTCAATTCCTGTGACATATGACAGATGAAAAATAAATGAGCCCCGCCAACTGGCCTCAAGGTCTGCCCTGTCCCGCTTAGTTTGCCCACCCCATATTCTCAGCCCCATCTTAACGTGATTTTTGTAAACAACTATAAAATAAGCAGTTACATCAAACACAGCTACAGTACTTCTTTCATAAAAGGATTGTTTTCTCTAATTATACAAATGAACTCTGCTGACGCCACTGAGCTTAGATACGCTGCAGAAAAGCAGTTTCCCTGCTAGCAAATGAACCTGTCACATGTGCAATGCCTTAACCACAGCGCCACCTGCTGACCGTGTTTTTATGACCACACTACCAACTTTCATCTGCCCCAACCCCAGCCTTCTTTAGTATCACGCTCTAGAGAACCACCGGTTCTCCAGGCTGAGATCCTAAAACTAATGTCACCATTTGTGTTTACCACCAAACTGCGGTTTGCAGCTACTACAGACTATTAGCACTATGGATGCAAAGAAACAATATTCATTTTACCCAAGTGACACCATTCTGCGTACGCAGTATGGAAGCTGGATGGATATCCATTTGCGTTGTAATAAACAAATGCTCACATTAAAATCATTATCACAGCAACCTATAAAGGTTACGACAGGTAAATTTTACGTTAATATTTAAAACCCTAAAATACATTGCAACAGTTCCTTAAAGTCCAACAATGACTGCAATGTATGCAATAATGCTTCATTTCATGATACCTTGCAGTATAAGAAGATTTTTATACACAGAAGAAATGGCAGCATGGGAGACAAATCCCCAGATCACAAGAGTGCCTTCTTACTTGTTCGGCCCCCTGCTGGACAAAAGAGTGAAACATAAATAGCACTTCTGAGGCTCTGGCCCACTCCCTGCTGACCTGGATAGACCAATCTCCAATTCCTTCCTCTACAGCACCGCATGTTCCATGACAGGACAGCGTGAAGCTGTGCCATTTCACAGCCTTGCGCTTCGAGAGGGTAACAAAACAGATGTGAGGGAAATGAGGCTGGTTTTAAAACCAGTGTTCTCCTCTTAAAGAGAAAGGAAAGAGGTTCGTGAGGCATGAAGGCTTCTCAAACTGCAGTAAACTGAATTCTCAAGCACTTATAATAGACTACTCTTCACCTGCCAAACATGCTAGGCTGAAATTACTGCACATCACACTAGCAAAAAGTAATTAAGTTTATTTAAATTTACTAAAGTAGACGTTCCTTAAGAGTTCCTTAAGCACAGGGTGCCAATGAGTGGCAAAATACAGAGCTTAACACGAATAAACAAACCAGAACCCTGTAATAACAGTTAATTATTATTAATTGTGAGCTTAGTGACTCAGAGGGCAGTATTATGGCCACAGGCTCAGGTCTGTGGGTACGATTCCCGCCTGTGGGCACATACATGCATGTTCTCACATGTTGCGTGTGTTTGCTCTCCCAGTTCAAAAACATGCCATGAAACAGAGCCTCTAGGTTGTCCAGGAGACTGTTAGTAAGGCTGCTTCCTGGGATGGATCCAAGCTAAAGGCAATCCTAGACAACTGGTAGGTTGTTTACTTATATTGTTGATGGGCTTTTCTGCCATTTTGCTCTAAGTTCCATGTAAAATGCACAAACCACAGGGTTCCACAAGCTGGATAACCCTACCCTGCTGGAACTCACGAGAAGGACTTCAGCAGGCAAGCAGCCTAACCACGAAAGGGACCTATTCTCATACTCACCTGCCAGTTAAGCTCTAGATTTCCAATCAGACTTCCCATCAGGCATAAATACAAGACTGTCTTTGACAAAGTTCATCTTACTGCTAAATTCTGGGTTTCTAAGCTGAAATTGGTCAATGGGAAAAAGAACCTGAAGCTCATAGCAACTAATTCCTTCAGCAAATCAGTATCTTTGCCGGTGTCTGCTGACCTCTTCAGCAAATGTCCCTCCATTTCCTTTAGATATAGCTGTGTGAACAATGACTCAGCAAATATTTCCAACAGCAGAAAAATTTTGACCAATCCCCGATCAGCTGGTATTTACCAAAAGTGCCCTTCTTTGAGCTATAGAACACTACCAAACTGCAGCATTTTCACACTATTCAAGACAAACCAATCGTAAAACCAATAAATGCTTTTGTATATAGCATATTAGACTGCTGTAATGCTCAGTCAGCATAAGGCACACACCCTACATCACACCTCACAATGTATTTACAATGTAGTAGCAAGAACTGTCAGCACAAGCGGGACGTTCAGACACAAAACCTGCTTAGTTCCCTGCACTGGCTTCCTGTTAGCTTCAGGACTGACGTCAAAGCTCTCCTACCTACATACAAGGCAGATGTTTTGCACCAGCCTACCTTACACAACTGTTCCAAGTTTACAAACCACATCGAACACTCATATCACAGAGCACAGTCTTCCTTGCCATCCCACATATAAAGCAACAGCTGTACAGCACTCTGCTACAGGAGCCCTATATTAGGGAACACTCTGCTACCTCATGCTCAGGATGCCAAATTGGTCCGTTTTTAAATCTCTATTGGAGACATTTTACTTTAGTCCTGCGAGCCACACATTAAAGCATAGCACTGTGACCATGCCCCTTTGCTGTATGAATTTCCTGGGCAGCCCTGTCCTCTGCTTTCCTCCCCATGTCTGGATAGTGCCCAGGAAGGGAGTGCTGGTTCTGCCCCATGGAGGTGTGACATGGATACAGCTTATGAACTGCGAATCAGGGGTGTGGCCTACAATCTGCTGGCTTAAGCAGACCTGCTTGGAGAACAGACTCACCGATGGACTCTGGCTGAACCCTCACTTATTTAAGCAGGCTCCTTTTCTTTGTATTCTACAATGTTAGCATGCCTAGGGTTGGGGGGGGGGGGCAGCCAGTCAACCTTAGCTTTTTTCCATCTTACTCAGAAGTATTTTGTTCCTTTCTCTCGTTGTCTTCTGTCATTCTTTCTTTCCCTCTGACTTATTCCGTTTCATGTAACATTTCTGTGTAAATGATAGCAATGGATTGCTGCTCCCTTGTTCAGCGCCATGAGACGACTGATTTGAAGGCCCTATATAAAAATCGGAAAAAATTACTGTAAGGATAACGAGTATGGGCTGGTTCATACTCTATGCTTGCAGTGCATTTGTTCATGCATACTGCTGCTATGCAAGTATTAGAAGGCCAAAAAAGTCAAAACATGTTCACTTTTTTCACATTAACACGCCCAAAACTGACGCAGTAATGCCCACATTTTCCACGTGATAATGCGTAATAACACGTAAACACCTTAAGAATGTGGCCTGTTGACCTTGCATACATGCGGATGTGCTTCCCTACCTCACCATTGTATCAAGACAAGTCGTGTGAATCACAATCCGCTAAGGGAGTGTTCAGACCATTGTGTAAGCCAGCTTTTTCTCTATTGGGTATTTTTCACATTTGCGTGAACCGTACATGTTGTCTGTTATTGCTCACATATCCAGTACTCAGCGGTTTCGGAGAAGCCATTTCACAGAATGTGGTGGAGTTGTGCCTAATTATGCATTTGCACTGGTGCCGTTCGCATTGGTGGTGCTCACACTTAAATAATTCCATCCATCTTTTTTTGCCACTTTCAAGCCTCACCAGCCTTAGGACCCCGCAAACAGAAAAGAAAGTAAAAGGATAAAATGATCAATATGTAACGATACTGCTTCAGCACTACTTCAATCCTGGTGTAAATGTGTTTCATGTATCGAGAAGGAATAACACAATAGATAATGTGATGTTTGCAAAACATTATACCATTGAGAATGTTATAACTAAATTAATATCCAGAATGCTTCAGGTTTGTGTTTAATAAATATCTAGGCAAGACTTCGACAAGTAATCATAGATAACTGCCGATATAAAAGATATAAAAATGCTAGTCGCTTTTTTGTTGTGTGAATTTTTATGAAAAAAAACAGTAAAACAGTAATTTACAAACAAAATTTAAATGAATATATTAAACATTTAAATTCATAATAGACTGACAATTATGAAACACAGATCATAACAAAATAAATGGGTAGGACATTTTTCTCCCCAAACACGTTAAACAGACAAACTGCACTTTCAAAACCCATGAAATCGATGAAGTTCATTTTTCTTTGTTCTCTGCGCATGCAACAACCCCATCGGATGGGGTCTGAAAGCAGTGTCAGGCATCTGCAACCACATAGTATTGAAAAAAAGCTTTGGCCCTTTAGCCCTTCCATACCCAAGCAACACTGCTGCCCATATTTTCACTTGTTGTTTACATCAACCATGAGGATTAAAAGTTATGTCCACTAGAGGGCAGTGTGAGGGAACCATCTCAATCAGCCCATTTGATTCCAGTTTAACTTGTTTGTATGAGGTTGTGGAATGAAATGTTTTACACTCTGCTATCACAGAAAGTTCCTAATTCTGTGATACTGCTGCTGCAATCTTTGTATTCTGACTGCTGTACTCAGTATACTCTGCTCTGCCACATATCACTTCACTACCTCATGTTGAATGTTGCATTATATGTTATATCACTCTTAGTAGTTAGTATTACAGCTGCACAATATTGGGAAAAAAAGTTTATGATATTGCCGAAACTTATGAACAAAAAGATGTTAAGTATGAAAACCAATTTCTCACAAGCATGTCTATATGACTGATTTCAACAGCAAGAATGAAAATGATTATAATTGGCTCAGAGAGCGCATGCAGACCTCATGCCCACTGCTTTCAGCTAATTTTATCACCAAGATTTCTAAGTACTGATGCTATGGTTTAAGTGGTGATCCTGTTAACTTGTGACAAGCATGTTCACGCACCAATGTTTACATATTGTTGCCGATTTGTGGTGGCGGCTGATTCGTCAATTTTGGAAAAATTAAATAGAATGTTCGTAATTGTCCATGCACATACTTATGGTTACTTGCTAGTGAATTCAATTAAATTTTATATTCAAAGGCTGCTACATCACCTTTACAACTACATGCAGGTTCATCATATTTTACAGACATGCAGGACAAGTCCTTTCCTTCCTTAGCATGTGTTTTTATTTTTTTTAATTTGGCCTCCAAACTTGAGGAATCTGCTTCCATCTAGTGCAAAAAAATAAGTGATTGCATGTTACATAAACGTGCTTGTCACTACTTAACAGAATAGGCACTTAAGCCATAACATCGGAACTGTATCAAAAAATAACATTGTTCATGAAAATACCATATACTGAGGTATAATGTCTGGATAGTATGACGGTATGCAATAGCCGGATCTCAACCCAGCTGCGATGTAAGATTTGCATGTGCATTGCTTGCAATGTCATTATATTACACATGACCCAGGCCAACTTAGTATTTTTTGTACGGTAAGGATGGATTGCCCTGTTATCTGTAGTCTGTGGAAAAAGCACTCAAGTAAATTTCATTGTACTGTATACATATGACACTGCTTTTAGTTCAGACTGAATTCAGAAGCAGAAGAAACTTAAACCGTCATTAAATTTTGAAGATGCTGTACACAGAGGCACACGATCGTATTCCATTTTCAGTACCTTCTGGTCACTCATTCTTAAAGAAAGAAAAAACAGATGCTACTTTAATACTAACTGTACCATATATAACAGTCCTGTGACCAAAGGTGACCATACTGCCCCCAAGATTTGTGGTGATACTGCATCTCGCGTATGCTAGATAATTGTTAAGATGTTAATTCCGCGCAAAGAAAATAGGTGTGTAAGCCACTAATGTGCAAGCGAACGCATTGCAAGTGTTAAGTATAAACCGGGCCTAATAGTTTAGTTTTAACAGCAGTGGGAATAACCACATAAAGACACGGAAGTAAGAGTAGCTTTCCTCTAACCTGGTTACGGTCTGCATGGGACTCATGCATATCAACACGTGCAGGTGAAAGAACCACAGCAGCTGTAAACTAAACTTGTAACTCACTGAAGGAAAAAAAAAAAGTACCAAAACTGAATCTGTCTAAGCCTGGGTAAGTACCATATACCAGTAAATTAATGCTCAAAGGATGGCGTCATTCATTAAAGGAGCACATCACTCCTTCAGGACAAGGATCTGAGTGCCCGATATGCCCTGCAGGATTGGCAAACCTGTCCAGTAAGGAACAGAACTAAATGAGCCTGCCCTAGCACCGTAGCCGCTCCTGAGCACTTCCTAAATGAGCCTGCCCTAGCACTGTAGCCGCTCCTGAGCACTTCCTAAATGACCCTGCCCTAGCACCGTAGCCGCTCCTGAGCACTTCCTAAATGAGCCTGCCCTAGCACCGTAGCCGCTCCTGAGCACTTTCTAAATGACCCTGCCTTAACATCGTAGCCGCTCTTGAATCACGACACCATGCACTACCCTTGTTTACCTCTCGAGACAAAGCCACGACTGCCAACGAGCATCAGTATGCCAGTTGCTACCATTCAGTGAACAACCCGCACTATAACTCTCTTTTCATTTATTTCATCTAATTGCTTTTGTATGTATGTATTTTAGTATTAAGCAGCGTGTAAATTATTTTATACAACCCCATCAATGTATAATATACCACTAACAATCGGTTGTTTTTTCATGGGAACAGATTAATCATTTTCCCTTTATTTCTTAAGGGAATAAGTCATTGGCATACATCCTGTTTGGTGTAAGTCCAAGGATCTGGAATGGATTAAGGACATATATCGAGGTACCATCTTTTTAATGTGGAATGTTCCAAATGTTCTCCTATTGTTAACTCTATAGGTCCCCATGAAATCATCACATAGGCTGTAAGCAAAGGTTACCAGATGGCATGGTATTAGCAAAACAATCACTACAGCAGGTGACCCAGTATTTTCTGCTATTTTTATATGTGTATTGATTTCAGTTGCTGATGCTGACTACAGTTTTCTTGAGTCATAGGCAGTTTTCATGGGAGAGTTTGGCAACGTTAAACGTATGACTCTTATAAGAAAGTTCAGCCAGCATCCTAACAAAGATGCCAAATGACAAATCATAACTTGCACTAGTATCCTATTCGTCATTTCTAATGCTCACTGCTCGAAAATTTAAGTAAGATGACATTTATGTATTCAGCAGACACTTTTACCCAAAGTGACATATACGCAAGAAAGCAAATTCAGCCAGTCTCTGGAGCAACCGGGGTTAAGGGTCTAATTCAAAGATCCAACAGCAAAAATCACACAGCCGGCGCAGGTCTTGATCAGACGACCATTAACATAGCATCTAATGTACTTTTCTCTGGCTTGCCTATCATACCTAGAGAGACCTTTTTTTTATCACTTTCTGGAAGTTTAGTGATCTCTCTTCCTGTGTAGTAAACATATTCCCTCTAAAAAATAACATTTCACAAAAATAATACTCCATCCCAAAAAGGATCACAGTTTAATCACAGATCTCACAGGCTCACAGTTCTCACTCCTGCGTTGTAACCGAAGCAGGGTCCTTTGTGGTCTCTGGGAAGTCACAGTGCCGACTGAAAGTCAGAATGCCTAAGAGATACTGGTTGCCAGTAATGTGGGATGTTTTCCCCATTAGAGCTGCATTCATCTTTCTGGTAAACATTAGGCACAAGATAGTGAACACAACTACGGGAATGAGAACTGAAAGAATGTACAGTGGCAGTGGTCTTCAATGGGCTAGATTCCACAGTTGCACGCGAGCTAAGGTTCTCCTGTCTCTCCCCCAACAAGTAGTCTCCACTGGTCCATGCAGTGCAGTTTTAAGGTGCCCCCAAGCTGCCTACAGAACCTTCTAGGTCCCAGCTGGTGGTAAGAGTTCACAATAACCTACTCAGTGGGTCAAATGTTGTCAGTCGTTCAGCTGACATAACGTCAGAAGTTCTCCAAGGGGCTATAATTTAATGGCAAGAGACTTGGAGAGATTTGCTGCGTGGCGCTGTAACACAGTGAGGAAGGGTGAGAGTGGAAAACGCAAACAATACCTTCCCAAATAAAAATCTATCAGGGACATTTAGAAAACCACCAGCAACATAACACACTACCTACTCCCACTGCAATTTCACGCATGTAAAGCCTCGATGTTTTTGTGGCAATTCATGAAGCGTTATTTACCGCAGGTCAGACAGTTCAAAGCTGACAGCAAAACCAAGCAGACAGATTCCAACCAGCCGTAAAGCAGCAACCTACAGCACAAAGATCCCCGGTATTGACAGTGTGACTTTAGGATTTAAGACACCATCCTTGTGGCAGTAAATCCTGCTGCAGGTTTCACTGGCAATGTTGTAAAACAGTCCATGTACCTATGAAAATCCTGGAAACCGATTCTACATGCACTAGATGCCATTGACAACAAAGAAGATATAAAAAATGCACAACAAGCTAAATAAAATATATATTTTTGTGATTAAATGGAAAACAGACACTTGGAATAGTGTTGCAGTTTTCCAGCTTGCTGAGATGCAGGATTCAGTCTTTGTCTGCCAGGGTCCTCCAGATGGCGAGCTCTATGGCAGGACCTGAACCAGGAACAGCTGCTGCAATGACAGTGGTTTCCCAGAAGTCCTAGGGCTCATCTGTGAAGTTGACAAAGAGCCAAAGAGGCTTTCCTAATAGCCTGGCTTACCCCTCACACGTCCAGCCTCCCAGTTAGTGTTGACGTCTCAGGAAAAGGCTCGTGTGCACACACCCATCTGGGTCAGTAAGTGGAATAACAGGCCAAACCATCACCCTAGAATCATTCTACAAAATCAGACATGAGAATGACTAACACACTGTTCCCTGCTACACGTAAAGGTGAATTTAAATTATGTGCAGTGCATTGCCACAGAAGCATTCAGACAGAAATAAGACGAATAATGCCCTTTAGAAGGCACAAGTTTTCCTCTATGAATGTTAGAGAGGCAACAAATTTTAACTTGGTTATCGAGCTTAACTATTTTAAAGGGATGTCAGATTTCAAAAGCTGGAGTGAAAGTACAGTAACAAGCTATCCTAGATCCCAAAGTATTTTATCATCTTTCTTCTCAGAATAAAAATTAAATGCATTAGATATTTTTTGTAATAGTGCACACAGCAGTCATTTTAATTCACCAGATTTAAACGGAGTTGCATATCGTACTTCATTCCGATGTCTGTCTTTCTCTGTACACAGTCAAAATATGACTCAGTGAGCCCACACACACACGCACACACCCCTACTGTTTGTTACTCGAGCAGCAAATTCTAACCTATCAGCAGGAACCAATAAGAAAACTCGACTGACAGGAAACCAGCTGCCCAGGTCAGCTTTTTCCAGGTTAATGGGAGTGAAAAGCATAGCTCCGTATTTGACACAGGAAAAAGTGAGCAACCAGCATGTCGACACCAGTCACTGTCCATCCCAAAATGCACATGCGTCACCACCCTTTCTCACACTGCTCTTATACAACTGCCAAAACTGGGCAAATACCAGAACTATTGCACTATTGTGAAATAGTTTAATATTATTCATTTCAGGCATCCATGTTTGCCATCTTGTTTTCTATATTCCACCAACTCAGCACATTAAACTGCTAAAGAAACACCATCACCGTTCAGACAGCACACAATGTCTCATTCAGTTGCAGCCTGTCCAATCTACATATACATCACAGACAACCTCCACAGTTTACAAAGGCTGTACAGTGCTCATATTTTGTTCTAGAAAAAAAATGCAACTCTAAATCCTTTTACAATTTGGACAAACACTCAGAAAGCATTAATGAAGTATGTATTCATTCCAAAAGCTACATTAGAGTATGAAACTTCCAATTCAGTTCTTATGCTTCCCTATTGCTAGGGAACTATTAACTATACAGATAGCTTACTGGCAAATTCACAGTGACATGCAATATTTTTAGAGACAATGATCAGTTATATATTTGTAACATTATATCCCCTATCCCTAACCCAGTTCTCTCTCTAACCCACCAAGTGTTTGGTGATAGTTACATAACATGAACTGCCTTTTCAAAAAGTACCATTAATAATGCCTGCCATAAAACTCTGAAGTGCTTAAATCGACTATTAAAATCTGTTTTTATATCAGAAGAGTTTCGTATCAAAAATGTGTGTGTATCATTAAGGAATTTGTTTACAAAAGACAGTCAATGCTGTCAGCATATTTGCAACCCTCAAACATAGGAATCCCCATCTAAGCTGGTAAAGTACATCTATATCTCACCTGCCTGCGATCGGATGCACTCCACCAGACTGTGAGAAAATAATAATAATAATACCTGTACTGCTACAATAACAAACCTATTCTTTACAACACCCCAGAATAAGGACCAGCCTCCTTTCACGCTTGCGTTCACAAGCAACGGTTTGCACCTGTGGAACAAAAGTACAATCTTCGCAAAGGGAAAACCCATAAACATGTCAGTGGCCACGCATTCACACACACGCAGCAGTACAGAAGACGACAGCACGTAAACTATATCTGTCATACACAAGCCAAGCACTGCAATTAAATCTTCCGTCACGAAAGAAATTTAGACTGAAAAGAATGGTAGCAGTACCGTAAACTTACATTGCTCCCGAGGATGAGGTGTTTGGCATACGTTAAAGATATCTACGGCCGATGTCTCTTTCTCCTTGTCCACCGATGCACATACCAACTTCTGAATCAATCGCGTCCCCACTTCTTTTTAAAATCCTCCGAGTTCTGCCTTTTCGTTTCTCTCCATTCATTACAATAATATTCGGTGTATGCTAACAGACCCGTTACAAAAATGATGAATAAAATCTGAAACGGACATGAACAGGCATGGTTTAAGTTCAGGGGCATCTACTTAAGAAATATTCACAGCACTCCTGTCTTTGTCTTTGTTGCTGTGGAATTTGAAAACGTTTCAATAAAGGCGATTGATTATACATAGTCTCACCACACATATCACTACATCATGTACTGTGCGAGAGACGGCAAGCAAAGGGTTAATCCGGTTCGCTTGTTTACACACATCCACGCTTATTTCACTAAACAATAAAGACCAAAATATTTACGCTTAAATTAATAAGCCTTTATAAAAGATTAAGTCACCTGGAAAACAATTAAACTAATAAAGGTGATAATAAAAAAAAAATTCTTATGGTTTACTCGGTGCAAACAACACAAAAGACGCCAAGGAACGGCACGATGAATGAACAATAGGTGTGACAGAAACATTGGCCGGACTGATCGCAGTTATCTGAAGCGATAAATGCTTATTTAGGTCTAAGGGTCGTAATTAATACGTGGGTGTTTGGGTTACGATTTATGAAGGAAAAAAACACCAAACCGCGTACTGTGTCGTATAGAAGTGCGGTTCCATTAACCGACGTTAAAATCATTTCTATTATTTGGTTAATAAATCGGCAAAGATCCAACGACAGCATCTCTTTATCATACTCAGTGTATTATGTATTTATATTCCCCACATCGAAAATAGGCTCGCTTAAACCGCCTTCGCCCATTCTTCACATTCCAGTAATTCCGTGCCGTTTTCTCCCCGTTAACAAAGATGAGAGGCGCATCCCCACTCACCCCCACTTCAACTCAGGACCGAAGAAATACCGCTGCCAGAAACACCGCTGCTCCCACCGCTTTAACTCGCTGGATCTGAGACCCGCATCTCCGGCAGATCAGCCTGCTCCCCATCCTAAAACGCCGCAGGTCGGCGGTCCCCTAGATCCAGCTTTCTGGTGCCTTTTCCAATCGCGGCGCATTAAAACAAAGACCCCGAAGCGAGTGTTAGGGTAATATCACCTCGCTACGTACAATCATATCCGAATTAACCTGGAGGCTTAACAGATAATACCAAGCGATAATATACATGTGACATTATCCAGGGCCTTAATTCTATTATTATTACCACTAAAACTATTTTACGCCCATTTGTAGGCTCCTCCTTACTACCCATACAATCAGCGATGCTCATATAGGATATTCAGTGCAATCCACCAAAGAGGAACTTCATTTAGGTTGGAGTGTACCATTACGGGAAGGGCGCGGGACTGAGGAACATAAAAATACGAGTGGGGGGAAATATGATAGGAAAGCCGCACATTTGAATTCTGCATGCATTCTGAATGACATAACTACATCAGTGTTCCAGCAGTATTAAAATTGTCAGTGATGAAACTATCAATGACAATTAATAACACGTGAAGTATAAGTAAGAAAAACGGCGATTAATTTATTTTTTTCGAGTATACAACAATCTCTGAAAGTTGCAGACTATGGAACTGCCGGAAGATCCTCCAGAGCGTGACACCTGCTCAGCAATTCTGTGAAGATGGCAGGCATCAGTGGAAGACAGACAGGCTGGTGCTTAGTCTGACTCGTTGTTGGAACTATTAAGCTTATCAACATTTATGGGTCAAATTCCAAGATGGTAGGGATGCCCTGTACCAAAAGAAATATGTGTCATGTCTTGAGGGAAGGGTTTTACACAGCTGCTTGAAAATGCTGTATATCCTTGTCATTTATACCACACCGTGTACACCACTTTATAAATTTTATTCTATTTAATCAGCGGTGGAAGTTTCGGGTTCAGAAATAAAAATCCAGACAACAATTTTGTTTTAACAAAACAGTTGATCATATAGTGCTGCATTCACAGAGTATTCAACTGGCTGGTTGGAACAAAACCTTGATTTGGATTTATACTTTCTGGACCTGAACTTTCCATCTCTATATTTAATTATCATACAATTATATACAGTTATATATAACTGTTTGTAAAACTCCAGACTACTTAGACTTCTATTTTGCACTTTTGGATTAGATGCCAAACTGCATTTTGTTGTTTGCACGCTTGTATTTTGTGTAACAACAATAAAGTTGACTGTAATCTAATGTAAAAAAGAAAGGCGCTATAGTAACTTGCTGGGTGAGCAAACAAAGGAGTCATCAGTAGTTAATAGTACTTCCTGTTGTAGCTATTCATTGGAATTTTTTTTTTGAAGTTTCATATAAAATTTAAACTATGACCAATGAAAAAGAATTTGCAATTGAAAAAAAAACTAAATATGCATGTATATAAATGTATGAATCGTTCAGGCATTTTATAATATTTAGATCTAAGCAGAATCAGTTGCATCCTGTCCAAGGAATCCTCTGGCTAGTGCTCTACATTCTGCTCAATGCTTAAGAGATGATGTGAGATGGGTGGATGGATACTAGCAGTGGTTTAATGGAAACATAATTAAGAAACCTGCTAATTCATATTAGCAACTCACCTTTACTTTGTTATTTCACAGATACTTTAATTATTATGTTACTCCATATATATTCTATATATGTTGCTATTTTTGAGCCTCAACCTGTCTGTGGGTCCTTGAGCAAGGCCCTTAACCCGCAGCTCCCTGGGTGCCCCAATAGGTGGCTGCCCCTTGCGGACAGCTTGCTCTACAAAGAGCAAGTTGAGGGAGGCATAAAAAAGGAATTTCCCCACGAGGATAAATAAAGGATTGATTATTTATTATTACTGATTATTTATTATTTTTATATAAAAGAATTGAATAACTTGTTTTACACTAATTAAAGTGTAACCGTGCAATCAGTGGACATGAAATTGTGGTAACTAATTTTCCAGGGAAAGCTCTGCTGAGATACCAGTAAGTACTCCGGGCTAGTGCAATCCAGCTTGGGCCTGAGGGCAGGGGGAAGGATACTGAGGCAGAGAGAAGCAAAGCAGAGAGTAACATTACCGGGTTAAGTTTGAGGACTAAGGAGTATGTCTGCAAATAGTAAGTACCCAGCCTCCATGCTGCCGTTCCACAAGCCTTCAATACTAGAAAATACACATTTCTCAAAAGATAATATAGCATGATAATAATGTTGACTTTTAAACAAAAATTTTTTTATAAAAGTGCAAATAGAGGAACGGGGAAGGTTGTGTGAACTACAATGGGTCTCAACCTGCTCAACTTCATGGCGAGAATTTAGTTGGAAAAATCTTATAAGGTTTTTTATTACGCCCCAACAAAAACGGCACCAGGAGAAGCGGGTGGGATGTTGGAAATTATGTGGGACAGATAAAGCCAATCATTACCACGTTTTTTGGGACTGCCCAGTTTTAACGGCATATTGGAGGGAGATTCACAGAAACTTAGAGAATGTCTTTAAAATTAACATTCCGTTTAAATGCGATAT
>JAODUD010000001.1:33629678-33653863 GCA_026784285.1 Stomatorhinus walkeri | reverse complement strand
TACTGTATATTTAAAAACCCGCGAAGTCGTGAATCCGCGATAAGTGAACCGCGAAGTAGCGAGGGATCACTGTATATCCTCCATAACTGCTTATGCAATACAGGTTCAAGGTGAGCCTGTCCCAAAAACACATGAAACAAGGCAGGGGAGACCCATTATGGGGCGATAAGCCGGTGTCCTGCCGGCCTCATGAGACCCAGACGGCCACAAAGCAACCTGCTGTAATACGTGTTCTTGATATGAATAATTAACTCTATATGGAAGCCAGTTTCCGCCACCGGGGAAAAAATAATATAAAATGTAAGTCGAAATTTCGACTTAATATCTCGAAATAATGAGATAACTATATCGAAATTTCGACCTAATATCTCGAAATAATGGGATAACTATCTCGTTTTTAATGACAGAATCGTGTTGTCCAGTAGACATGCACGATGCACACCGATTACGGAACACGTAATCAAGCAATTCAGCTGTGATACATTAGCTTTGTCCCACGGTGCACTGCCTAAATCACACTTTACAACTTACTCGTGGATTAATTTGTTTTATCAATTAACTGTCAATGTGTATGAAATGGCGCAATGACATGTAATATGCATACAATGTATTAATTAATAGCTGTTGGAAAGTGATCTTGAAAATCCAAGGGGTGTGCATTGTCCCCCAGGTTCCCCTGATCCATGCACACAGCATAGGACATGGCTGTCTCATTTTGTTTCAGAGCTATTAACCCTTTAGTGCATTACCCCTATGCCATGTAATAATCAATGTATTAATAACTGATTGAGAGAAAATTATTCTGAAAATCCAAGAGGTGTGCATTGTTCCCTGTTGTCCACTGATCAAAGCACACTTCACTAGAAGTACTTGTCTTATCTAGTTTTAAAGTTATTAACCCATTCATGTATCGTCCCATTGCACATTATACGGATTCATTCGAACATTCAAAAATTAACCACAATTCGTACGTAAAGCAATCTGGGAAACAAAGGGGTGTGCATCAGTCGCCATGAGCCCAAAATGCTAAATCACCATGTCATTACAGCTGACAGCACCTATAATACTGGCTATTAACGCGATTTTGCACAAATCACGAAATGGTTTGAAACGCAAAAATAATCGGTGTGCATCGTTGTCTGTGTACTGGACATCACAATTCTGTCATTAAAAACGCACCAGCTTACGTCCGGGAAAAGTTATTAAAGCTAGAAACTTGTTTCGAGATACTATCTCAAAATTTCGATTTAGTATCTCGAAATAACGAGATAACTAAGTCAAAATTTCGACTTAAATTTTATATTATTTTTTTCTCGGTGGCGGAAACGGGCTTCCATAACGCTATTATGTTCAGTTGTAATTTACCACCAGTGCAATAAGTCACCATGCACTGTTATTGTTAGAGCGATTGTTTGCTTACATGCATTCAGATTTGTTCATTTGTAAGTTTTTAGCTGAATTACTCATTTTAAGTAAACGATTCTCCAAAAGAATCCTAAAAAAACACAAGGCAGAGATGCCAAGTTCGATTCCAACCAGAAGAATGACCGGAGACACACTGGTGAAATAAATATTTTTTTATTACCATTACCACTCTAAAAAGGGCCAGTTGTCCAGACACTTGATCTCCTTCGTAAACTTAACTGGTCCTCACCGTCAGATGAGGTGCTGGGTATTTAATCAAAAACAAGTCATTTCTTGCAGCTTTTTTTTATCATGCATAAAATCTTAAATCTTAAAAAAAGAAAATAATTATATTAAAAAAAATATGCGTACCACTGATATACAGATTTGATATAAACAGGCTTATTGGTCACAAACCAAATAATTATAAACATGGCTTCTTATACAATAGATAAAGAGAACAAGGTGGAGGATTATATGTTTGGAACCAGTTAAGTCTTACCGCTTCTTTACTTTTAAAAAAGTCTCTTAAATTTCTACATTTTGTACATTTTTTTCTCCCTACCCACCCCCCCAGTAAAAGTCATACAGCCAGAATGCATGGGCATTTTGGGTGCAGTGTCCTGGGACCAGGCAGTGTGGTGGACACCATATACACACGCACACACACGTACACATGCACACACAAACACAGAAATCCTCAAAAGTGCACTCAGGACTCTGCAGCAGAAGCAGTCATGGCATTGTGGTATTAAAAGTACTGACTGAACTATATTTGTATGTGCTGTATGTTTCTGCTTAAAGGCATCGAAGCTCGCGGAGAAGCCTGCAGTGCCCCGTCCCCTTTCTCATCATCATTTAAGTGCTTTATACAAACACCTTGCTACTACTATACAGCCCTAAGCTAAGTGAGATTCAAGTGAAAGAGAAGAAGGCATCTGAAGTATTGTGGTTGTACATTGCCAGCAGGAGCTGAGGGTTTAGGATGATACATTCCTGATATTTCCAACAGCAGAGCTCCCAGAATGCACTGCTCTGCTGCCTCTGAGCCCTAACGAAAAAAGGACGCACACAAAGATCCCCGTCCTTTCTGGAACGGGTTCTTTCACATGAAGCGGTAACGCATAGTCGCTCAGAAACTACATACAACACATTTGTAAATGCCAGCATACTCAGCAATTATTACATCAGTGTAGAAATCATATTCCGCAAAAATGTGCAAAGGGCCAACATTTAAAAAAAAAAAATCTGTACATACAACTACAATTAAATAAAATAAAAATTCATACTGTGATTTGATGTTTTTGCCTGTAAAACAGTATCTATCCTCCAATGTTGTAAATCAGTTATTCAAACCATTTAAAGCTCCATGTTACTTAAGCTGGACCAGCAGGGCAGAAGCTCGTCATCCTTTTCTACTGTGTCAACGGCAGAGTTTCCCAAGCAAAAGCTACAAGAGAAGGTAAGGATCACCTAAACTGCTCTGAAGATAGCTTGACTAGCAATGTTTTATAACCAATACTTACAGGTCACTTTGGGGTAAATTTCATTGTCGTAAATCAAGCATGCAAATTGAGGTGCCTTTTTAAATGAGTACCAGATAATATTTTAACTCTTCATACCTTCAAAAAAGGCAAACAAATCTAAAAGCATTTTAAAATATAATTTCAAAGTTAACACAAAAAAAACATACATGATAAACCATGCTCTCTGGTCAAATGAACCACGCTGTCTACTCTGCTAATTCCTAAAATGATTAAAACTCCCCCTAATCCAGCTTCTTCAATAACCATAGAATGGACAGTACCATCAGCTGAAAAGAACTGGTCAGGTCTGCAACATTGAAAAGTGCAACATGTACCATAAAAAACAAATAAATTTTCAGAATAATTACAAAATGCTCAACCCATAGGCACTATGACAATCACAAAATGGATCTGTATGATTTACAGCATGGGAGGGCAGATAAGTACTATTTTGCACAATAGAAATAAAGTTATTTAATAGCTTACTTTTTAAAACTTAAGGTTGACTGTAATGGTACCTTCAAACCTAAAGTGGTAGAAGGCTGGGAGAGCATTCCCCCAACCAGACCCTATATACACAAAAGACCACAGAATTGGCAGAACTCAGGACTGAGGTCTTTCTTTTAAAAAAATGTAAAAAAAAAAAAAAACACCTGCAAATGAGTATTTACAAATGTCTTGTGTTTTTAAAGTTCCATTTTGTTTCTCCGATAGGAGAAGGGATTGATTGTAATTAGCACTTTGTGTCTCTACAACTTCGACCCAGGACACTGAGCGCAGAAATCTTACTAATCGCTATTCATATTTATAGTGAAATAATAGAATAACAAGAATAAGGGCCTTGGTAATAACAGTACTGATAAGTCTAGTGATTGGCACTGTTGAAATATAAGCAAGATGAGAGACAATCTGGTTGCTTCCTACCCAATACTGGCTTTCGTGACCAGATCTATTTAAATCAACCCAAACTTTACTGCAGAGGATTTGTTTGCAGGTACATACCACACATATTTGTGAAAGAACATCTGTTGCCTTGAAGAAGTTAGAAGACGGCTTCATTATGATAGGCCTACGTGATGCTGTGCAACCACCAAGACCCCTGCTGCTCAGCTCCAAAAGAAGTGGAGTGTCACACTACCAGCAGTTCTGGATGCCACCTTTTGTTTACCGAGCACTCGGTTACACTTCTCTGGATTTTTAGCAGGCATCCAGTCATTCCGCCTCCCTCTAACTAGATATTGGCGGATTGCAAACGAAGCGAGGAGAGCCAGGCTTGCATCCTGTCATCTCGGGAAGGAGCTGCAATGACTCCCAGGCAGAGGGCAATGCAGATAAATGTGAGATATCTACACGAGTGTTTAGTGAACTTTGCAAAAGGGTGGTTTCCAAAAAGCTACACTGCAAATACAGCCTTAAAGTAGCAGACAGAGAAGACAATTTACGAAACTGATGGCAACGATGAACAGAGCTTAAAATATCACACAACATGTACTATTCAAGTTATAGGACATTTGTGGTTGTAAGGTTTCTATTTTTTTTAGTAACTTATAAGTCTATGTTGACAGAATTCCTCACATCCAACTGTAAGCAGCTCTCAGAAGTCAAAATGTTAGGTCCACTGGTACGTTTCAGAATCAAACCAGATTGTCTCTCTCAACTCCCACAGATCCAGAGTACTACTGGATTCAAAAGACAAATATCAACTCCACAAGATAGATATACATATATAAAAAAAATAAAATAACTACAAAGACTTCTGTCTTTTTGTCTTTACGGGCACTTACCCAACAGTGAAATTAAGGTGCAATGTTTTCACTCAGTCTATTTCCAGAACTGTAAGAGCAAACAGACACAGGTGAAACCCTGATAGTTCTAAGTGTTTTCCATATTTTTTTTCTTTTTAAACAAAGGACTTGGAGATGATGGGGAAGGCAGATACACGGAGGGGGATCAGGATTTGGGTTTGCAAAGGATCTAAGTCTGGGTTTCCAGGAAGGAACTACTGCACGAAGATGTGACGCAGCAGCTCCTCCGCAGCCGGCCGCTGCTTGGTCTCCACGAATATGCGCTTGAGAAAGTCACGGCAGTGGTCTGACACGTGTGCCGGCAGCACAGGGTTCGTGGGCTGAGTGGCAATTTTAAATATGGCCGCCATCGCTTCAAACTCCGCCCAAGGCGGGCGTTGTGTGAGCATCTCCACCACTGTGCAGCCCACACTCCTAGACAAAGGATGGAAGAGGCGAAAAAAAAATGAGAACCAAACAACCAAGCCAACAAGAGGACATAAGGATTGAGGGTTGCAGTGTCTCCCTACCAGATATCTGCCTTTCGGCCGTACCCCTCTCCACTAATCACTTCTGGGCTCATCCAGTAAGGAGTGCCTGTGACAGACTTGATCCCCGTCCCAGAAAGGCAGATTGTCTGTAGGCGTCTGCTTGCCCCAAAATCACCTAGTTTCACATTTCCAGCAGAGTCTCGCAGGATGTTGGCCCCTAAGAAGAGTACCATGAACATTGCATTCAAAGAAGCCTACATTTCCCAGCATTCAGATCTCCCAGCAGTGTTTTCCCACCAATCCCTATCAATTTTCCACCAATTCCCAAATCCCACCCTAACTGAAGGTCCAATCATTTTGCCTTGAAACTGACCTTTGATATCTCTATGGACAATCATGTTGCTGTGCAGGTAAGACACCCCCTCCAGGATCTGCCGTGTGTACTTCCGGGTGACGTTTTCTGTCAAGGCACCATAGGACTTCAACTGGTCCTTAATGGAGCCCTGAAGAGAAGGCATTAATGGAAAAAAGTGACCAGAAGGTTATTAAAAACTTCATAATGACCTTCGTGAACAGTCGAAAGCTCTGGAAGCTCCGTTCTTATCTTAGGTGCAATACGCATGTCTTTGTGCGCATGCACGTCTCTCACCCCAGGCATGTACTCCATGAAGATGGACAGCGTTTTCTCCTGTGTGTCTCGCAGACAGCCATAATACTGCACAATCCTCTCATGGAACAAGTTCTTTAACAGCTGGATCTCACATTCCAGAGCGCTCACCTCCTACAGACAGACAAGCAATTACATGCACAATCACAGAAGCACAGATAAACATAGACACAGCAAGACATTTCTCTGTGTAACCTAGCAGATAAAAAAGATCTGGCTTTTCAGTAATAAATTCCATAAGAATACAAGATGTAATACTATAAGCATATTCATATTTTAAAGACATAATCAAAACAGCCATACATAATGTTGGATAAAAATAAGATATTCCAGGCATACAAGTAAATGGCTATTTAGGAAAAAAATGTACTTACTTTGCTAGTTTCTGGGCTGTCTGGGTCAAACTGGACCTGTTTAACGGCCAGTTCGCGGCCCGTGTCGGCATCGTAGCAGAGGTAGACGCGGCCGAACGCACCCTGACCCAGCAGCTTCCCCAGCCGCCAGTTAGTTGGGGCACGTGGTGCTGCGGGCAGAGGAGAGGAGAAGCGTCAGCTAAGGAGGGAGGGAGAACAGCACACCGCGACCACGAGACAGCGCCACCTACAGCGGCTCGGAGGGCTGATGTCCATGACAGAGAGCATGGCGTTGGCCTCGATGTCGCTCCCCCGCCGGCGCCGGGCCGCCTCCTCCAGCTCGGGGGTGAAGATGCTGCTGCCGCTGCTGGTGCTGAGCGACTGCTCTGTGGGGCTGAAGCTCACTGGCGAGCGGAAGCTGTGGCCTTGGTTGCGTCGAGCACGGGGAAATGTCTTCCGTCCTGGGGGAGGTACAAGACCGGAAAGCGAGTCAGTCCGCATTTATCTAACAGGGCTTTGTGAGAGAGCAGATTCCACTTGCACTGCTATTTCGTTCAAATATGACCAAATAGTTACTATATTTATTTACACAAGAGCGTTCTGAGGGCAGAACAAAAACTTATTGGTTCAGAGAGATAACCAAACAGGACCCCTGGTTTCTTGGACCCACCTCTATAATCTGATTTGTTCAGAGAGATAATCAATCATTTGTCGTTCTGCCCTCAGAAAATTTTGCAAAACCCACAAGCTATATTTAGTAAATATACACAGTAAACATTTACTATTTACTATGGTTTAAACCCAACAAAGGAGGCTACCAACATATTGTGCAATGCCCCACTTCAGTAAACTTTGACAAATTATTTTTAAAATTACATTTAATGCTTTTTTTTTTTTTATAAGAGCATCCAAACAGCATTGCTCTGGTTGGACTGGCTGCCTGTGCAGTGAGGATACAATAGCTCAATGATCACGACAAAAGCTGTGTAAACAGTTAGGTTATACCATCGCTGTAGTCCGGGTGACCAAAAGAGATGTGGTAACGCCGGGGGTATGTGCCGCCTTTTCCAGTCTTCTCAAAAACAGGGATGTCATAATCTGGAAACACAAAGAGGAGAGAAATCTTTAACACATTCATTAATGCAGAGATTATCAAGGCCTACTGCTCTGAACCCCAGCAGATTGTCATCACCCACCTGTGAACTCCTGATGGTTGTCGGGGTAACTTTGGGCCCGGGGCATGCGGGTTTTGGGGTAAGTGTCACTGGAAGGAGAGGCATGATCATCAGCTAATCACCCAGCAAGTGCAACCTGCTAAACTGTGTGGCCTGTATGCCCACCTGTCCAGAGGGCTGTCGAGGGAGGGACAGCTCCCGGAGGCCGAGTTCTCAGGGCTGCTCATGGACAGGGGATCCAGCATCTGGAACAGAGAGACATAAGCCATAAGTGTTACCTCAATGAGTGGTGCAGAGTGTAGCAGTGGTGAGGCCACTCTGCTGGCCCCCGCTGGCCCCCGCTGGCCCCCGCCGGCTGGGCTCACCTGGTCCATGCTCTCAGGGATGAACTCGCCCTCACTGTTGATGCTGGTGAAGGAGCCGTTGCGAGCCACTTGCTGCAGCGCATCGGGGAGGTATCCTGGGGGAGGCGAGCTTCGGTCGCTTGAATGTGAGCCTGCTGTAGAAGCAGAATAAAGGGGCCACTCTTCTAAACATTTGAGTTGACAGGGAAACATGTTCTTGCACATTTATAATACAGATGTTGAAATCACTGCACATTTTCAATCTCAAATCACGGTTTCCAGATTCTTTTATTTCTATCACAGGGTCCATCTTCTTTCACGAGTCTAAAACATGCCAAATGCTCCTAGGAAACTGTATTAAGTACTTAACATTCCATTCTGATGGAAGTGCTTTTAATCACAAATTACTTTGACACACTCATAAGACAATATATGCATTGCATGTCTATTTAAAAATTCATTTTCAGAAATTACTCTGTTAAAACTTGTTTTACCGTTGTGCTTATTTAACAAACACCTCACCAGTTAAGGTCATCATGTTCTTCTTTTCCGTTCCCCTGAAAACTGTGTTGTCCAGGTTCTCAAAGGCAGGCAAGAGCCCCATGTTTCCAGTGGTGCTCTGAGTGAAGCATCGTGAAACAACTCCACATCACAGTGACAGGCCAAACTAGCACAATAAAACCTCGTTCACTTATGTTTACATCATGATTTACTTTCTTTCATATCGTTCTATTTAATTCTAAAGAATATAAAGTAATAACATGACAGAGATAAATTAAACCTTATGGTGCACACAATGCAAATAAGCAGTAATATGCCTGGAAATCAAACTGATTAAAATATGAGCAAATATAGAGTAAAAGCAATGCAGAAGGTGAGGGGAGTGGACAGGCTCTAACCTGTAAGGAGGAGTGCAGAACCAGCAAGATCTTCAGGCTCTTCATGTGTACACTGCGATCCAGCAACTCCACCGCCTTGTCCAAGTCATCTTGTGTGGACAATGGGATGACCAGCTACTCAGGGAAGGCCAGAAACAGAAAAGAAAGCGAGGAAAACATAGGTACACCAAGAGAAAGTCATGCATTGGTTCTTTAAATATATAATAATAATCTCGACCACACAGTGAAGTTTCCCATGCAGCTGAAAAGAGGAACTACCTCGTTGTTGGTGTAGTGTAGGTCCATGGCCTGACCAAAGGCAACCTTGGCCTTAAACTGCAGGTCATCCAGCTTGACAGGTCGAGGGAACTGCAAAATCCTTTGCAATGAAAGGAAAGGCAGATGGGTGCTCTGTCACATCCCTTGCATCAGTCTCAGAACAGCTATGGCTTACAAAAAAAAAAAAACATGTTCCAGCTCCTCTTACCTCTTCTCACCTCTGTACTCAAACTTCACCCGCACATCATTCTACAAAAGCAGAAATTCCATTTCAAATTCAGGCAGTATGAAATAATGGCAAGCTTTACTGACTGTTTACTTACTCATCTACTGAATTGGGTACAAAAACTTGGAATGAGTGACATTTTAATTTTACGGAGTCTTAATTGACCACTGTAGTAATGCAATTATTGTGTATTTTGTTATTTTTTAACTACAACTACTTTTTGTGCACAGCAGCTATGTTATTCATCAGGTTTGTGGAACCACAGAGGACTGTGGTCCGGTAATAATTGCAGCAAAGGTAATTATGAGGAATACAGGTGCGCGAGATGTGGGGGCCTGCTGGATTTCCACGCTGGCAATCAAAAGTGAATCCAGACCTGATTCTTGGGTGAGGAGGCTTTAGGTTTGCCAAGGTCTGCAAGCGACAGAGCAGGGCGGCTGGAGCGATGCAGCTCAGCCAGGTCCTGCATGATCGAGTTCAATGCCTCATCTGTGGGGATCAGATCAAATCAGTGGTGCTAAAGTTTAAACATCATACAGTGTATAAAGCCGAAGCTGAACGGTGAAGCTGACTGATGCCTGCTTACCCATCGCGCTACTTTATTGACCCAGGAGCCCAGAGCAGGGGATTCTCCCTTCAGAAGGGGATCCTTACTCCTTAAGCAGAGAAGAATGGATTGGTTTTAACAGTTAAATAAATGGCCATGTTCTGCACATTAAACCGTTCTATACATGTTTATTTAGCAGAAACTTTTATCCATAGTGATGTACAAGGCAGCACACCAAACATACATTTGTTAAGGGATCAACTAGGCGCAAGTGAAGCTAGGCTCAGCTGCCAATGAACACCCAGGTACAAGGGCATACAAGTGCTGGCACTACTGGAAGATGTTCTAGAAAGGTAATGTGTTTTCCTGATTAACTCTCGGTAGCACGAAAGAATAAATGTATGTGAAATTAAATTCACCTGCTATGGGTGTTGCACAAGACTTATAGTCAATTTGGTAAGAATCTTATCCAGTTATAAATGATTATATGATGTTATAAATGATCAGAACTTTAGGGGTAACCTTTCACACAATTAGCATAAAGTACAGCAATCAAATAATGAATAAAAAACAGCAATCAATTAACACAAATGCCGCTGTAAGAAGCTCTAAAATATTTTCAAACTACACTGATAAGTTAAAAACAGAAAAATGAGAAGTGGTTCACTCCAGCTCCCATTTACACATTTTATTCCCAAGTACACAACATCATAACCCAAGATGGTTTCTCAAAAACAAGGGTTTCAGTCCTTCAGTGTATGTAATTTCCCATGGAGCACAGTGAGTCTGGCAGAGAATCCAGTCTGATTACATATCATCATCACATGCTACATCTCTCCAAGGTTCAAGTACTCCACATTCCTGCCAGACAGCAGAGTCTGATGTCTTAATTCCCATTGGTTGTGGAATGTTCTCCTCCAAGACTGCCAAATAACTTATTAACCACAAGGTATTTGTGATCGAGGTTCTTTCTGTGTAAAATCAGAAGAATCTGGCTCTTCTTCACAACCAGTTCTGTACATCTCCTTATCTACGACCAATTCATCTTTTGCCAAGACCACAGTATCTGAATCCTGCCAACATCTATAATAGTGCAACTAGACTGTTCAAGCTGTGCAGGATGTAAGCATTTTACGTATTTGGTCTTGCACGTAGCTTCTACATGTCTGATTCCTCACTTCACTACAAATTACAGCTTGCATTTTATTTAAAACCTTGATTCCTTACCATAGTATGTTCATGACATAAAACTAAGAATGTCATAGTACGCATAAGAATGTCTATGCATAGTCTGCATAGATAATTATCTGTGCCGTTAGTCGTGTGAATCAGCTTTAATATTATACAATCTATAATATCATTGTTGTAAGTACATTTCTGAGCTCGTTTCACTTTAATATAACCAAGGTCTGTTTGATATTACGATACACTAATGTGCATTTGGATTTGAATCTGTTTCCTTTCTAAGATATTACTTACATGCATTGTTTTACGCCTTATGGGAATCTTTATGTATATTTCAGTCAGCTAAATCAAAAAAATAAAACGTATTTCGAACGTAATTTGTCATATAGCCATTTTCAAATCGTTAAATACTAAGTGATGGTGTAATTTTTCCAAAATATTGTGAACCTGAATCACTGTGCCGATTTCAGGATGATATCACCTCAGCATCATTACAGTTCTCGACAATAGCCATAATCAATATGGAATACACGACTAGTTATTCCAAAATATATACATTTAATATTTTGGAATATTTCACTGTCGTTTCGCCATTAGCATTTAAGCGAAATCTACAGCAGACGCACACCCATATAAAAAGTAAATATACAAACTTTAAAATGACTTAGTTTTAGTAAACTCTGCATAAGCAACATTATTAGTCTAAATTAAAGATATTGCAGTTTGAACATAGGACGATGACATTAATCTCTTATTGGAAAAAACTACTATTAGCTAGCTAATAGCTCTGGGTGTCGCTGACAAATTGACCAGAGGGGGCCTCTATAGGTCTTTTAAAACAATCTTTACTATTTACGTGTCAATTTTAAAGAGCTAGCATATAATGTGACAGCAATTTCTTGTTCATAATATTAAGTGATTCGATAACTGTTTTGTCCGCTGACGTTGACAAGCCCCTGCATCGATGCTAGCCTGTGAAACTAGATTTTCATTTTTAGTACTGATACTATGGTTGCTATATAGGATGCAGCAAAAAAGCCGTACGCGTCCCTATGGCATATATTGTCTGAAATGTTTAATTTGCTGTGCTTACCCGGGCAGATTATTTCCGTTTACTTCCTCATTCACAGGGCCGGCTGCTAGAGCCTCGGCCCTGATGATGGGCGCCTTACAGCCGCAGAGTTCAGGGTCCGGCTCTAACTTGCAATGGAGTCCGAGGCTGCTGAACACTCGGCGTTTCTAAGCGCAGGCCACACTTCCTTCCATGCGATCTGATGCTTTATCTGCTCTTACTGTTACAGTCTGAGGCTGCGCCTAATGATGTCTTATCCCTGCTAATGCGAATCTATGTATAGAAAATTAGTCTTGCAAAAAGAAAGCAAAAATGTCTTGTTTAATACTTGCTATTCCACGTATCCACCCCCAGATTAACGCAACAGACAGTTCCGAATAGGAGTACAGTATTTTGACGTTGGGTTGTCACGTGACTTATTTCCCGGAAGACATCTTTTTACGACTGCTTGAATAGACTACCTTCTACTTCTGAGTGATTAAAATCGCTGACGATTTCATGGTAATTTGCCAGAAATTTCACACTTTGTAATAATGCTCATTTAGTACGTACATACTTATGATGAAACATATTCTGGCATCTACCCCTGGTTAATAATAACTGCAGTACGGTGTCACATTCGTAGTATTTTCAGAGTGACAAAACTATATCATGATAGCAGGCATGAAACAGACTTTTGCATTATATTGTGTTCACAGCGCCAATACAAAAGGCACATATGCTCAATATATAATGTATTACTTTGCAGAAATATTCTAAAATAGATCCAATAACCAGAAATGACATTTATATTTCGAAATCAAAACTATACAAAAAATGACACACATGTGGACCACTAAAACGCACAATCTTTCTTACACCCTTACAGTATAAACGTTAACAGCATGTCATCTCACAGTCAGAATGGAAATAGATAAAATATAGTATAGTGTTTATCATTCATTGCAAATATATATATATCATGTTTTATAATGCTGGTTTCTCTTTTTATGCCAGAAAATGTATATTTCATATTCTTGAATGTCCAGAATTTTCTGCATGTATTGCTTGACACTATACATGGCTCTGTGGAATACAATTAGCAATATATTTTCAGTATTATGACGTGTACATCCCAGATTAATTGCTCATAAATTAATTGTAAATTATCTTAAGAGTATACGAGAGTCCACATTCTATAGGATTTGATATATATGAGATTGTTATAGTCTACAAATAAATAAAGCACTAAACTAAGTTACTAATTGCAGATTCTTAATACATATACTACAATATACCAACCTGCAAATGTCGAATTCATGGATTAATGGCTAGATATCACTAGGATGAACAACCGAAATTTTTCACTTCATCCAGTCATTAAATAAATGTCAATAAATGCTTACAGATCACCTTTACTCATTAGAGTTATTAAAATATATGGGATATTCATGGAACTTTTGAACATTAAGAAAACAGTGGAAAACATGTCCCCCTAATCACAGCCCACGATCAAAATATTAAATAAAGTCTTTGCATACATCAGCCCTTATCCAATACAGATGCGACAAGACTGCAGCCTATCCCATGGTGCACAGCGTCGGAGGCAGATGGTTATTGTAGTCCAGGTCTCTAGCGCTCATTTCCGCTCCGTACGTGTGGAGTATGCGCAGTGGAAGTTTCCGGGTCCGTGGACGGGTCTGCGCTCTGTTCCATCAGAAGGTTTCAGGCTGCTCGCTTTCGGTTTATTACGCATGAAATATGGTAGCTGCCAGTTAGTGGCTTCATTACAACAGAAGTATGGTCTAGTGGAGTAGTTTCAGAGTATTGTTACCTAATATTTATTCATTTATTTGATCTGAAATTATGGTAAAAAAGGACAAAGGTGATCGGGGTAAGACCACATTTGATGGTTAACGTTACTAAGCTGAAACTCTGAACTTGTACCTAGCAATAACAGTTGTGTAACGTTTATTGTTTATTCTATTGGATTATTTTTTATACGAATCATCTGTTCACCGTATTATCAGATGACAGTGCTGAAAACGAATTGCATATTTTCATGTACAGCATAGTACGTCGCATACCGGTGTTGAAGACCTGCGTCCTAACTCAGTGGTTACAGTATTATGAATTGACATTTGTATACCATGGAAATGTTTTCAGTGAAGTTCCCGTGAGGATATATATGGTTATTACATATGTCTCTTATTCTATTAAATGTTTTAAAAATCTACGATTTGTTATTTGCGATTATCATTACACATGGGTGAA
This sequence comes from Stomatorhinus walkeri, assembly GCA_026784285.1. Lineage (NCBI taxonomy): Eukaryota > Metazoa > Chordata > Actinopteri > Osteoglossiformes > Mormyridae > Stomatorhinus > Stomatorhinus walkeri. Next base: position 33,639,679 of record JAODUD010000001.1, on the reverse strand, counting down.
CCTTTATAGTATTGTTCACAGTAATTGAAAGATTTAAGAATATTTTGCACATTTATTTGTATAACTTTTAAAAGTATTTTTTTATCTAAATGTAATAACTACTCCTGTGTAGGAGTGAGTTCTATACACCCTTCTCCCTACATACCTACCTTTTTCTTTTACACTGATGTAAGTGGACTTTCTCTTTGTGTTGGATAAGCATGTGCTTATTCACTCTGTGCAGTATAACTAATTACACTGTTGTAGCCAGTATGTTTAGCACTGGTGATGAGCACTACTCAACCATGCTATGTTTGGACTGTGGATTTATGTGCATTTTTGCACACAGTGACTTCACATGTATACCTTCACAGAGAAGAAGAAGGTGAAGAAACGCCCCTATGAAGATGAGGAGGAAGAGGAGGAGCCAATGGGCAGCGAATCCCAGGAAGCCATCCCTGCGGCTGCTGGGAAGCAAGTAGATGAATCCAGCACCAAGGTGGACGAGTATGGAGCCAAAGATTATCGCCTGCAGATGCTTCTAAAAAATGACCATTGCTCTCGTCCGCTCTGGGTGGTATGTAAAAAGAACCTATTGTGGTGTGTGTTACTTTTTTAGTTTCCTCATAATTCTAAAAATTACAGCTGCCTTCATTAATAGTCAGGTATAAATTGTCTAAATGGTATTGATTACCATGTTAAACAACAGTCAATTGTATTTAATGTCTAAAAGAGGTGCTTTATTGGGGTGAAAGTGCTATTTGGAAAATTATTTTATTGAGTAAAATGTAACTGTCACAATTGAATATTTAGCAGACTCGTATGTCCAAATCGACAGAAAATAGAGGAGCATGATCATACAGTCCCTGTTGGGATTACGGGTCTTGCCCAAGGGTCCAGTGGAGATATCACTGCTAGCCACAGGATTTGAACTGACAACCTTCACATCACAGGCACAGTTCAAACATGCAAAACCACAGACCAGACTGTGAAATACGTTAAAGTAATTGTTTCTGCGTAATTATTGTTACTGTAAGATTCTCTACTTTTTCCTAAATTATTTAAAGCTTTTCTTATGTGACCTATAGGCTCCCGACGGCCACATCTTCTTGGAAGCCTTCTCACCAGTTTACAAATACGCCCAGGATTTCCTGGTGGCAATTGCAGAGCCAGTGTGCCGCCCCACACATATCCACGAGTACAAGCTGACTGCCTACTCCCTGTATGCCGCTGTCAGTGTGGGTTTGCAGACTGGTGACATCATTGAGTACCTGCAGAAGCTTAGCAAGACCTCTGTGCCTGATGGAATTGTGCAGTTCATCAAGGTGAGTGGATGTTCCTGGACTAGTGGGGAGACAAAAATACTCTCCACCAGGTACACAGGCTTTTTAATGCCAGATATTCTTTAATATTATGTCATATCTTTCTCACCTTCAGCTATGCACTGTAAGCTATGGAAAGGTGAAACTCGTCCTGAAGCATAATAGGTAAGTTTCTCACAGGAATGTCAACATTGTTTCTCAGACTACTTGGCTTCTGATGAGCCACACCTGTTCCTGGTATTTACCTTGAGACCAGGTGTGGCTCATCGGAAGCCGGGTATGATAGAAAACCTACTGGACAGTAGTTCTCCAGGACTGGAGTTGGAGACCCCTGTTCTAGACCTAATGTTTTTTTGCGTTTAACAGGTACTTTGTGGAGAGCACGTTTCCTGACGTGATACAGCGCCTTCTGCAGGACAGTGTCATTCGAGATTGTCGCCTTCGTACTGCAGAAGGGGCCGAAACTGAGCTCATTACGGAGGTCATTTCAAACAAGTCTGTGGTGCGTGCGTCAGTGATGTCAGTTCAGAGAAATGTGCACTGCAGCAGACATTAGTACAGCTGCAGTGTGTGCTGATATTTAACACCCACTCTAATTTGATATTGTAACGAATTACTTTTTCCCTCTTATTCCAGATTTCAAAGTCACTTGGCGATGGTGCGGGTCCTTCCACGTCCGAGCTGCCAGAGGGCCAAAGCTCAGGTGTGGACGTACCTGAGGATATCTTCACCTACTATGAGCAGATGGACAAGGAAGAAGAGGAGGAAGAGGAGACTCAAACTGTATCATTTGAGATTAGACAGGTGAAGTTTTACTAAAAAAGATTTCAAAATAAAGATGAACATGGAGGTAGTTTATGAATCCAAAGAGGTGGGTTCGAGCAAGATTGTTCTTTTTTTCTCCTTCTGTTCTACATTTTGTATTAATTTGCTTCTTCTTCCACATTTAGGAGATGATTGAGGAGCTGCAGAAACGCTGCATCCAGCTGGAGTATCCTCTCCTGGCGGAGTATGACTTCCGCAATGACACAGTGAACCCGGACATTAACATGGACCTAAAGCCCACAGCTGTTCTGAGACCCTACCAGGAAAAGAGTCTGCGCAAGATGTTTGGCAACGGCAGAGCCCGCTCAGGGGTCATTGTGCTGCCGTGCGGTGAGTGAGCGCTACCCAAAGACAGAGGCAGTGAGACAGCAGAACAGTAGAGCTGCAAAACTCTAGGATTATGATTTTATAGATTTTATTAGATTTTAACACATTGTAAGCACTTTAAAGGCTTTAAAAGGCATTAAAGATTTTATGTTAATCTATTGGAAGATATAGGAAGGAATTATTTATTTATGTGTTGGTGTAGTTTTATGTACCATTACTATGAAATATGTTTGTTAGTAAAAAGTTTGTATGGTTCATTTTAAGCAGCTTTTGAGTTTCTAGTGTCATTTTTACACTGTTGGTGTAGCGATGCTGTGATTGTTAGTAATTCTGTTAACTGGAGTCTGCTGGTCCTGGCTGCTTCTCAGGTGCGGGTAAGTCCCTGGTGGGGGTAACGGCGGCCTGCACCGTGCGGAAACGCTGCCTCGTCCTGGGAAATTCCTCGGTGTCGGTGGAGCAGTGGAAGGCACAGTTCAAGATGTGGTCCACCATCGATGACAGCCAGATATGCCGCTTTACATCCGACGCCAAGGACAAACCCATAGGCTGCTCGGTGGCTATCAGTACGTACTCCATGCTGGGGCACACCACTAAGCGCTCCTGGGAGGCAGAGCGAGTCATGGAGTGGATGCGTAACCAGGAGTGGGGCCTCATCATCCTGGATGAGGTCCACACCATCCCAGGTTGGTCTTTGTCCCCATTGAGTTGCCTTTCCCAGATTTCCCGTGCCTCATTCTAAGGGCTCATCTAACATGCATCTCCTTGCAGCCCGGATGTTCCGGCGGGTGCTGACAATCGTTCAGGCTCACTGCAAGCTGGGCCTCACTGCCACACTGGTTCGAGAGGACGACAAGATCGTGGACCTTAACTTCCTTATCGGCCCCAAGCTGTATGAGGCCAACTGGATGGAGCTGCAGAACAATGGCTACATTGCAAAAGTCCAATGTGCAGAAGTGCGTCCACGGCAGTGGTCTCGGTTTTAGTATAGCTCGCAGTTCAGAGCTGGGATTACCTCAAAGTTAATTGTATAAAGCACACACTTGTTGTTTTTAGTAGGGTCCACAACAGGCACTCCTTGACGGTATTGCGTTCTGTCTGCTGATCGTTAGCCCCTCATTTCCTCCGTTCTTTTTTCTCCCAGGTGTGGTGTCCAATGTCCCCTGAATTTTACCGGGAATACGTATCTATTAAGACAAAGAAGCGGATCCTGCTCTACACAATGAACCCCAATAAGTTCCGCGCCTGCCAGTTCCTCATCCGCTACCATGAGCGCCGCAACGACAAGATCATCGTCTTTGCCGACAACGTCTTCGCCCTCAAGGAATATGCCATTCGACTTAACAAGTAAGTTTCCTGATGAGTTTAATTTCCATCCAGTACTCCATCCCCAGAGTATCTTCTCTAATCCAAACACCATGCTACCTCTCAAGGCCATACATCTATGGACCCACCTCACAGGGAGAGCGAATGCAGATTCTGCAGAACTTCAAGCACAATCCCAAGATCAACACTATCTTCATCTCCAAGGTAACTACCTCATCTTCTGCCCAAAGCGATGCCATGACCCACATATCCTTCAGTGAATTTTAGTGATATACCTGAGGACAAGGTTAAAGTGGTTGTCTAGAGGTCGTCTGTGTAAACATGCGCCCGCATCGCCATGTCAGGTTGGGGACACTTCGTTTGACCTTCCTGAAGCAAACGTGCTAATACAGATCTCATCGCACGGTGGATCGCGCAGACAGGAGGCCCAGAGGTTAGGCAGAGTACTTCGTGCAAAGAAAGGTAACCGTGCTGATGACACACTCCGCTGTGTTATTTCTTCCATATGGTGCGTTTGCTGATATCTGTGTTTGTACCTGACCCTGTTCCTCTTAGGTATGGTGGCAGAAGAGTACAACGCCTATTTCTACTCACTGGTCTCCCAAGACACGCAGGAAATGTCCTATTCTACCAAGAGACAGAGGTTTCTGGTGGACCAGGGCTACAGTTTCAAGGTTGGTTCAGTACATACAAGAATATCTACATGGCACAATGGCCCTTTCATCCGTCCCTGGTTGGATGGAGGTTTGGATCCCCGCTGTTATCAGAGTCTGCTTGTTCTCCCCATGCAGTTAATTTCAATAGTCTCTTTAAATTGCCCGTTGTTGAAGGTGGGGGTGTATGTATGCCCTGTGTAGAGTCTACCCCTGCCTTGTGTTCAGTGTTGTCCGGAATCTCCAGGGTGAGATGAATGTATGCATAATCCAGCGTCTCAGTGTTCAGGAACAGAGTTTACTCCCTTTGCCTTCTTTTCTAGGTAATCACAAAGATGGCAGGTATGGAGGAGGAGGATCTCATGTTTTCCACCAAGGAGGAACAGCAGCAGCTCCTGCAGAAGGTTCTGGCTGCATCCGACCTGGATGCTGAGGAAGAGGTCGTAGCGGGTGAATCCAGTGGGAGACCACAGGTATGTTGAGTGACCTTATTCCATTTTGTTTTACGTTGTGAACCTAAGGATGTGATGCTGAGCCGGTCAGGTGTGAGATCATTGTAGCAGCTAATCAATAGAGGTAATGCAAATTTGACACACCTGAGACTTTTTTTGTTGTCGACGTGTAGGTAAGTGCAGCTGTTGTTCTGGGGCTGCTGATGCGCGTCTGTCTGACACTAAGCCATCCTGCCTGCCTCTCTCCCAGTTCTCCCGTCGCCCCGGCACCATGAGCTCCATGTCGGGTGCAGATGACACAGTCTACATGGAGTACCACTCCGCACGCAGCGGCAGGGCCTCCATCAACAAGAACATACATCCTCTGTTCAAGCGCTTCAGGAAGTAGACCGTGCCAGGGAGCCTTAATCGAGGACACAGTAGGGAGGTTAATTATTGGATGACATGCATCCCTCAAATCCAGCTACAGTTAAGGGTGGGAGATGAGCAGTGCAGAGCCTGGATTCATCCAGGATATAACACCATGTCTCTCCTCTCCCCTGTGTCATGGCATATATATTTTTTTTCTTTTCATGTGGCATTATTTAAAAATGTGACTGTTCAGAACATAGAAATCCTGGTTTTGTAAATTTTCTACTGCTCAGTGTGGTTTGCGTTGGCATAAATGTAACACTTGCCCCATGGGCAAGTTAATATTACAATATTAACATTAAATGACAGAATGTCCCGTGCACCCCCTCCCCCCCCATAACTATCAAAGCACGCAGTATATACAGTGTTCCTCAGTGTGCTTGTTACGGCTGTGAGTTTCGTTCTGAGACTTGTGTTCAGTGGCTTGTCTAGATGGGGGTGTCTCTTACCAAGCTAATCTTCCTCAGGCAAGCGTGGTCCTGGGCAGTTATAATGGGGAATAAGGGATCCCATACGTGACTGACAGATGTTTTTCTGGAGCAGAGCTACATAACAGTGTGCTACCTGTTTACACAAATGGGTACATTGCAATATAAGTAATGGGAATTCATGTAAAATATTAAATTGAATTTTGTGTTTTGCTGTGTATATAGTGGATGATTCACTCTGGTTAATGAAGAGGCCCAGTGGTTGTCCACAAACCCTGGTGACACAACATCGATGTCCCTCACCATGCGGTGATGGCATGGACAGGGAACATGCATCTACAAAGCAGCACTGGCACTGGGCCGTCCTCCAAGTCCTCCTCGACCTTCCTCATATCCTGATTCATCCCGCCTGCAGCAGGCCACAGAGAGACACGGCCCCCACACCCACTAACCCTACTGTTCCCAATATTACAGAAGGTATTAATGCAGAGCCTCAGTGCAGCCGTGGCTCCATTGCTCTGCTGTTATAATGTTCTGTCAGCTGGAGGACACCGGGGCTCATGACCAACCTGCGAAGAGGTGAGACTGTCAACAAGTAAAAGGCTCCCTAAAGAACAGTTATATAATTACAACAACAAATGTCAAAGGTTGTCTTGTCGTGCTATAAGGAATCCTGTTTATACCGTATCGCAAATTTAGTCAAGTTGTTTTAACAATAAGCCCTTGTTCATTATCACTCGTCCTGAAGGGTTCCTGAGAGTCGTGTTATCTGATACCCCCTGTTTCTCACCTTAAATTAGTACCAATTAAAGTCTAAAGATATACCAAGTAGTGATGTACAGTTGCCATTGAACTTGTCATCTGCCTGGAATATGCAGACGTAAGAGCGGGCAACTTTGCATCTGACCGCTGCAATACCGCAGCATAGCAAATGCAGATATTTACACAACCAAAAAAAGTCTCCCTCTTTTAATGAATGGAAAAAGAAACCTGGAATAAAAACATTAAATCTACTGCTTTCAGAAGTCTTTTGTAGGCTGCGCGCTCATGAGGTGTTGGACCCGATCTGTCTCCACACAGGGCAACACGTCTCTGCTCAGGCAGCTAATAGAGTTTAAATGCTTTCATCCATTCATGCCAACATCCATGCTTTCCTAACACAAATTTCTGTGCAGTATAATTTAGTGCCAGCCTCATACTCTGCTGAACTGTACAAAGCCTCGTAGTCTTATTCACGGCTTCAAGGGTAGTTCTTCTGTCTGCTACCATCTTTTGAGTCTTATCAGAGACTACATACAATCCCTACCTGTGCTGGGTAGAATACAGTCAAGCCAAATGGTGGATAATTCATTGTTCTGTTGTGTGAAAGTTCTGATTAGGGTTCATGTTCCAGCATATACAGCATAATGTTCAGTGCCTTTGCAATGACGGGCAAGAAATGAGGTGGCTGCTTGGCAAATTATATAGTGAGTCATGCTCATCCATTCATTGGGTTTAACCGTGAGCATCAAGACAGCGCGAGGAAGCACAGACCACAAGACGGGGCGTCCCTTGGACAGGATGCTGTTCCTCCAAAATAGTTCCCACACGCCTCATTAATCGCATGAACTAATGAAAAATTTTTTCATTAGTTTCCAGTTTGATTAGTCACATGCATGAGCGTACACTGTATGTGTGTGTAGGGAAATGTCTTCTCACCTGCTTCTTGGATCATGCTTATAAAAACCTAATAAGAAATACGAAAAGATAAAAATAACAAAATGAAATAAAAGACAAAATATAAAAGCATATGTACATATCTGTATATACGTAAGGTAGTATATGTCATAAAGATGTAAAATGACGAATGCCTTAAATAGTGTGGCAGTAGTATAAAGTGCATAAAACGTGTTAGCTGTCAACAGTCATTATGTATATGGACAGCAAAGGGAAGAAACTAGTCCTAAGTCTGTCAGTATTGGCTTTCTTTTTGCAGTAGGGCTTCCCTGCTTACAGCAGGTCATTGTTGGAGCAAAATCACTGTGTATACAAGCATGTTGACTAAGGCTGTTCCTACAAGAAGAGTTGTTGTGGGGGAAAGGTCCTATCAGAGCATTTCTTATTCTACTATGAACAAAATGGCTCTTGTGATGCAAACTGTGTAATCAACAGAACTGACCACTCAGTTCTGCTGTGTATGTACACATCATACCAGCTAGTTGGTAATAATCACACGGACACACTAATTTGAAAAAATGCAAGAATATGGAGGAGTTTGTCCAACGGCAGCTAATGACTGACATGTGGCTCTATCTGAATATGTTGCATACTCAAGCTGTTTTGGACTTGCCCCAGCTTGCTCTTAAGAGAAATCATTCTCTGCGATGCGAAAACAAGATATGGCTGAGAAAAACTCCAAACAATCAACATTCTTCATGTCCTTATAAACATCAAGGCTGACCGTGAAAAAGTTTACTGTGCCACTGGATCCACCTTGTTTCCAGTGCAAAGGTAAACATGCTAAATAAGCTATAGTAAAACGTGTTGAAACCTATGATTTTTCTTAAACAAATGGCATTTTTAAAATGTTCCTTTCAGTAAATGGAATAGCAGTAACCAAGGAATTACCCATAAACACATTGCTGTATATTTTAAAAAACTTGTAATGTGAATTGAGTATGAGAATTGTAAAAATTGTCATTTTTAATGGTCTCCCCCACACGTAAAAAATGCTCTCAGTTAAAATTGGGCTCTGGCTTGGCCAATATTTCAGCTGCAGCTAGATTAAATGTATGATAACAATGGGCACGGTTAGTAACCGAAATGGTTGGAGTGCCGCCTACTGAAAAATATGTAGTTAAGAAATAAGAGTTGAATTCTTAAAATTGGGTATTTAGTGCCACCATGTGACTGTAACAGAGTAATTACAGAGGCTTGCATTATGACACGTTATGATTATTATCACATTATGACTCAGACATTAAAACACATTCTGAAACCACATTCCCACACATCCAGGAGTGGTTTGTTTTGCACAGTATGTGATGCATTATGCTGGCTAGTAAAGGAGGGAAACATCGTTGTAAAATCATAGATCATATCTGGAGAATAGAGCTGGGTAACAGATTCCACAGAAAAGACCTTTCATTGTGATTGAACCAAGAAAATATAAATGTATTGCAATGTTTCAGCAGCACACAATGTAAGCCAGGACACCATGAAACGATGCCTTTAAATATTACAGAATTCAGATTCCTGTGTTCAATTTATTACAGTTTAATTTTAATTTAATTAACTGAATGTCTTTCATCCAAACAGAACTTCAGCTTCTGTGAAAGATAAATGTTCTCATATTATTGCACTGAGTTTAACTGAACACCAAATCACTCTTTTTCTATTTTACCTTTAGTTCTGTATCCATTTTCATCCTTTTCTGTATTGTGTAGTTCAAGTCCTTCATGTGCAGATTCACTTGATTTTTTCCACTGCTATCTGTTTTGCTATTTTTCTTATTCATAAGCCAGAGTTATCATTAAACATTAGACCTGCCAAATCTATCTGGGTCACTCCAGACCCAACTGGCACTGTGTCTTTTTTTCATCACTTTTTTGGAAGAGACGTTTTCCAGAAACAGAAGACTTCAGACCAGAGCAATACAGAAGCATACCAGTCAACATGTGGATTAGCTGTGGCACTGGCACCTGTGTGAGCCGGAGGATTGCAGCATTTTGAGTCTCAGTCTAGGGCAGACGAAAGCAAAAACCCATAGCCAGCCCCCTCAGTTATTTGTACTGGCCTGCTTGATCATTAAAACAATAATAATAATAATAATAAAACAGGTAAAGTTTTATGTTGACATTCCACGAATAATCACAAACACAACTGCTACTTCCACGCTGGCACACAAAAATAAGCTTTGGCAAAAAAAGCAAGTATCTTCTATTCAATGTCTGAAATCACTGCCAGAAAGTTTTCCCCACTCTCCAATGCAGAATTCCTTAACCTGCATGAACAGCCCATTTCAAATCACCCCACAGCATCGCAATAAGTTTCAGATCTGGGCTTTAACTTGCCTGTTGCAGAAATCTCCATTTTCCTTCTTCTAAGCCTTTTCTTGGTTGATTTACTGGAATGTTTTGGGTCATTGTCATGTTGCGTGGTCCACCCCCACTTCAGCTTCAGCCTCTAGACAGATGATTGTCCTAAAGCACCCTCTGATACGATGAAGAATTCATAGTGGATTCTATGATGGTGAGCTGGGCAGGTTCTGCTGCAGCAAAGCAGCCCCAAACCATGACATTT
>JAODUD010000001.1:33611831-33625119 GCA_026784285.1 Stomatorhinus walkeri | reverse complement strand
GGAGTCCTGTGGGGAGTGCTGTGGGGAGTGCTGTGGGGAGTCCTGTGGGGAGTGCTGTGTGGAGTCCTGTGGGGAGTCCTGTGGGGAGTGCTGTGTGGAGTCCTGTGGGGAGTGCTGTGTGGAGTCCTGTGGGGAGTGCTGTGGGGAGTCTTGTGGGGAGTGCTGTGGGGAGTGCTGTGTGGAGTCCTGTGTGGAGTCCTGTGTGGAGTCCTGTGGGGAGTGCTGTGTGGAGTGCTGTGGGGAGTGCTGTGGGGAGTCCTGTGGGGAGTGCTGTGGGGAGTGCTGTGTGGAGTCCTGTGGGGAGTGCTGTGGGGAGTCCTGTGGGGAGTGCTGTGGGGAGTGCTGTGGGGAGTCCTGTGGGGAGTGCTGTGTGGAGTCCTGTGGGGAGTGCTGTGGGGAGTGCTGTGGGGAGTGCTCCGGGAGTATGGGGTGCCGGGCTTCCTTATGAGGGCTGTTCGCTCCCTGTATGACCGGTGTCAGAGCTTGGTCCGCATTGCCGGCAGTAAGTCGGACTCGTTTCCAGTGAGGGTTGGACTCCGCCAGGGCTGCCCCTTGTCACTGATTCTGTTCATAACTTTTATGGACAGGATTTCTAGGCGCAGCCGGGGCGTTGAGGGTGTCCGGTTTGGTGACCTCAGGATTAGGTCTCTGCATTTTGCAGATGATGCGGTTCTGTTGGCCTCATCAGACCGTGACCTTTGGCTCTCGCTGGAGCAGTTTGCAGCTGAGTGTGAAACGGCTGGGAAGAAAATCAGCACCTCCAAATCCGAGACCATGGTCCTCAGCCGGAAAAGGGTGAAGTGCTCTCTCTGGGTCGGGAAGGAGGTCCTTCCCCAAGTGGAGGAGTTTTGTGGATCTTATGGGTCTTGTTCATGAGTGAGTGAAGGATAGAGTGGGAGATCGGCAGGCAAATTGGTGCGCTGTCAGCAGTGATGCGGGCGCTGCATCTGTCTGTCATGGTGAAGAAGGAGCTGAGTCAAAAGGCAAAGCTCTCAATTTACCAATTGATCTACGTTCCTACCCTCACCTATGGTCATGAGCTGTGGGTAGTGATGAATACAAGGTCATGAATACAAGTGGCCAAAATAGGCTTCCTCCACAGAGTGGCTGGGCTCTCCCTTAGAGGTAGGGTGAGAAGCTCGGTCATTCGGGAGAGACTCAGAGTAGAGCCACTGCTCCTCTGCATCGAGAGGAGCCAGAGGAGGTGGCTCGGGCATCTGGTCAGGATGCCTCCCTGGTGAGGTGTTCTGGGAATGCAGTTTAGGGCACTTTTGCTGCCACCTCTTGGTTACAATATAATGTTACACACAATACAATTTAATGGATTTTTATTAAGGTTATAATGTCTTCTCACGCATAGTATAATTTATCAGATCAAGACTTTCTCAGACTTTTTATTACCTTGTTGCTTTAATTGCTCTATTTTATCTCTGAAAACTAAGGACTAGGATCTTCTACAATGAAGGTGTGTAGACGCCTGCATACTTCGGTTAGATATTCAGCCCCTCACCTTTGCACTTTGATTAGCACCCTCTGTATATTTGCGTATATTTGTCACTGTTTACGGTTATTTTTATTCTATTAACGCCAGCTAGGTCTATTTAACTATTGCTCTCGTTAACATTAAGGCAAGCTGTCCGCATGAAACAGTGTCACCTGTTTCTTTAAGAGGCCGTCCGACAAGCTGTCCAATGATAGGAAACTGAACGGGTTTATTTCAGGCAGACATTTCCTGTGCTTCAATGAATTGATGCTTCAAGCGTAATGCACTGGCAAGACCTGTACTTGCTTTTATCTATATTTGCATACGATGTATTATTATAAGCTGTAATATTAATTCCATGTAGTGCAGTTGCCGTATAACGTCTAACTGTAAGTGCCTGCACTGCAGACTCAGGTCGATCTGAAAGCGCTGTTTCGTGGATTAGTAATCCGGTGTTGCACACAGGTTTATCCCTTCTGTTTTTATTCGGCTTTTATTACTCCTGTGCACGTACCGCTACTTCGACATCCTTATCTCATCCCAGGACGTCCGAAACTGTTAAGAAAACAAGATGGCTGAGATGAGTAAAGGGGTCACCGCTGGGAAATTGGCCAGTAATGTGCAGAAAAAAATAACGCGAGCCCAAGAAAAGGTAAGAAGGGGACGATGGACGTGTTCAGAGCAATTAATTAAACGCATTTTTATTATCGGCGGCCAGCCTAGCTGGTTTCCCAGCTGAATGTCGGAGGTTTAAGATATTAGCATTTGTCCGTATTGTCGCCTCTCTTTAGGTGAGTGTCAGTGTATGCAGTGGGGGATTGCGGTGTTTTGTAACGATCTGCTACTAAGAATGGCTAATATGAGTAAACTGATAAATTGGTATGGTAGTACTCCAACTTGCATTTTCCCCTAGTTGTTAAGTTTGTGATTCAGTGATCCCTTTCTATTGCAGTGTTACATGTCACCTAAAGGGCTGTATACACGCAGAATGTGGAGTGTTTTGCGAACAGGTTTATTTCCAGTCCTAGTGTCATCCCCCTGAGGGCATAAAATGTTTATGCAGATCTTTCCTTTGACCAGCAATTATTCCTCCCAGAGCTATCATTGACAGGAAGCGTGAGTCACGTTTGACAGCGACGTGCATTTTCAGATGAAGCTGTGATTTGAGTATTTTAACAGCCCCTAGGACTCTCCCAAAGACAGACATTGTTTCTTTAAGAATCCACTGCGCATAGCCATGTTAGTGTCATTCTTAATTTTTATTATTTTTGTCACGCTTCTCCTCGTAAGTTTCCGAGTGTGTTTTCATATTTAAGGGAAAAAAACACATTTCGAGTGTATGTATCTTTGTTGTGTTATGACTTGGATGACCAGTGTCATCCTATGTGGATTTAGGAGTTCAGTCTTCATCTACAGGCTCAGTCTGATATTTGGGTATGAATATCTTATGGGTTTTAATCTAAATGTGCACATTTATCATATATGAGGTTGTGTTAACAAGAACTCCATGAAAAATTATCAAACACATGAGACTCAAGAAATCTCTCTCTGTGTGTTTTGGAAGCTTGCATGGGGAAATTCAGGACAATCCTTGCTATTGTAAATGCCCAGCAGGATTTTACCACATGCACACACACGCACACACACATTTCTGCCAGATATGTGGGTCAGTCTGTTTCTGCATCTTTATTTTATATGGATCCTCAGCCGAGTTTCTGGCCGTTAAAGGTGAGATGGATTTATTTCCGCTTCACTCAGCCAGAGACTCCATTCAGTAGAGAACACGAGTGCAAATTGAGGAACAGCTGCAGATGATCCGGAAACGGTCTGCAGACGTTCCCATTCCAGCCAGCCAGGTTTTTTGTAGCTGCTTTCCCTGCTTGATTCAGCACAGTTTTACCAAAACAAAACTCTTACGACTGTGTTCTTATTTATTCTTTCTTAATGTACTTTGACTTCTGCTTCACTTCCCTCCCTAACCATTCTAACCCTTTTTGGTTTTCCTGAAAGTATTTTCTTATGTCATTCATATTTATACCTGTAAAACTGCAAAATGATGTCTTTTCCTAAGTCCACTGATTTTTTTTTTTTTCTTTCTAGACATGTCTGTAGTGTGTGAATGCGTACAGACAGGTGCTGTTAGCTAGGCATCCTAAAGGAGGCTAAGGAATTCTGCGCTCAAAACTGATTACTCCTTCCGCGTGGAAGGTCAGGCCCATCTCACACGTGGCAGGCTAAAGTAGACCTAGTGGCAGGTGGTCTGGTCGTGCGTCCGAAGGGAGGACGGCGTGTGGACTGTAGGGGTTGCCTGGGTCTGAACAGCTCACCTTCTGATCGACCCTGTTGAAGCTATTTATGGTTCTGATGCCCCGCACCCCCCACACCCCTGTACCACTTAACTCCACCCCCGCCATTTCCAAAATTTTTAAGGCCAGTCCAGCAATAGGACTATTTCCACACCTGTCTTCCCCTGCCAAGTCCATCAGTGGGATATGGCTGGGCACCTATGAATAGCCTACAGCCTGCATCCCGCTGGCTAATCCCCATGAACTTTGGTGTGTGGTAATCATGCCACTGGCCTGCAGTATTTTTGGTTCAAGACTGAAACTGAACACCACTGAACAGAAGTTAAGCTTGGTCTCCTAGAAAACAAACACGGTGACACTGGCTGGCTCCACAGACTAACCCTGCCCTGCTTGGCCTTTTATCTCTCCTCGCTTTGGCCATTAAAGTTCCAAACCCGGTTGGTAATTGAGACCATTCTTAGCATCACCGTTACCCGATAAATGAATAGATGATTGCATATGTGAGCTGAATGCATTGTTGGAGAAAAGGCTGCCACTTTTTATGAGGCACCCACTTTATTGCTCTGAGCAGAGTTGATTACCTTTGCTAATTATCATTGCTAAACAAATGTCCACAAATATCACTGGGGAGCAAAAAAAAAAACAAGATGGAAATAGTAAGCAGAGGAGTGAATTGCTCTGCAGCAGCTGAGAGTGGAATGTGCCGGACAGTTTTGGGATCTGGTTTCTACCATTCCTCTGACCCTCTGGACAATGTGGGTCCCATGTTGGGGAAAAGCTATGTGTCCTTGATTGTGCAGTTTGCTGTTATGAATGAAATACACGAGATAGAGGAGGCAGTTTGGGATTGTGTGTGGGCACAAGTGAAATTTATTGCAATGGCATTTTTAGTATGCTGATGGTGCGGTTTCTATATCTTTCTAAACTGTGATTCACAGCTCTCACCTTCCTCCTGCGGTTTTTCCTTTTATCCAGATTTTTAATTTCTGTGGAACTTGAGCTAGTAAAAGTACTTGGATAAAAGGCAAAATGGTAAAAATGTAGTAAAAGTGCATATTTAGGAGCAATGGCTGTTTTCCTGATGGATTCTGCCTCTGATATCTGTGCTGTGTTTGGAGCAGGAGGAGAAGATACCTGTGAAGGTTATGGTGGATCTCCTGCCAACAAGCACTGCGAGATCTTCCAGCTAATACCGATGCTATTATCTGCTGCCTTCTTTCCATGATTACTGGTTAATCATGGTGCTTATCACCTTTAATATGGACATCATGGATATTATCATCAGAAATGAGGCTAAATATAATTTGAAGATAAGTGTAACAATAACCTTGGTTTTTAATGAGCAAAAATATTTTTAAATGGGCAACTTTATAAGCCTCATACCTTCGTTACTGTCTCCTGGGTCAAAGACTTTTATTTCTGTTTGAGCTCTGACCCTTGCCCCCCGTGTAATGGTTGTTTTGGAGCATCTATCATTATTGACAGTTGCTTCCTCTGCAGCAGATCCTGTTGACTTGTTCTTTCAGATAAATTATTTGTTTAAGAAATTGTGTTTGTACTCTGAGCCAAATGTATCATGTCTAAATATATCTGCCACTCTCACAATAATGTTCCATTGCTCTACTGGCACATATATATTTCAAAGTGAGACACAAGTTACACAACTGCATTTTGTTCTAGAAGCGATTCTAATATATCACACAGCAGAACCCTTCTTGGGTCTGAAACCGCTTATTAATCCATTGTCTTAAGTCCAGTGAGTAGTTCAGTTGCCATACTGGCCTTTTCTCATTTTTTTTTCCTTCTGCCCCAGTTTACATGCAAAGACAAGAATAAGTGTTAAGGCCAGATTTGCTTCTTTTAGTGAGGACTGGGGAGCAGTATTGGGTACCTGGGTACCTGGAGCCTTATACCTGATAATACCTGAGCTTGGCGATCTGATAAAACCTGACTTAGTCAATGCTCGGTGCTTTTGGCATTCTCATGTCTGCCCTGTAATAGAGCTTTGGAATGAAAACACATTCTTGCATTTTATAATTAAACTTAAGTTTTGACTTCTCGGTACGCCTTCTGGGCATATGAAGAGCTATTCCATTGCACACGCCTCATGACTAGCTTGGTGTGCAAGACCATGCGGAAGGATGTGCAGTGTGTGCTTACATCAGGCATCTAGACAGATAAATAATAAATAAGGGTCATGTTCTTGTGATGTTAGGCATTCCCTTAAAGAATTCCAGTTAAGTTTATTTAAAAATATAGGCACTCTTCTACTCCTTTTATTGAAATAGGGCTGCCCATCAGTCAGTAACTGACTGTTGGGGATATAAGTGGACTTTCTCAGTAGGATTCCCGGTCAGGAAGTGAGCTGTATGTATGGGCTAGGGCTGTCACTTTTTAACCGATATTCGAACATCTGTTAATCCTTTAATCATTGAACTACTATTCTATATAACTACTATTTTGTACACTGTAACTTTAATACTACATCTTTTTCTACGTATTTATTAATAATTGTACTGTCTATTCATCGCCAGTGACAAAGTAGCTGGGCTATTGAACGTGAAGTGCGCGCACAATTACTGAGGAAAGAAAAATAAATACACACACACGCACACTGAAAGATATTACAACCGGAAAATAAGCATATAAAGCTACCTTTACCAAGGTGTTCCGAGTTAAAACTCGAATCCGCTTTTTGGAGTATTTCCACGTAACCACACATACATTGTCAAGCGAGAATACCAGGGAGGTATATCCGGGTTGGGGTTTAAACTCAAACTATGACAGTCGGTGAAGTTAATTTATATTCAGTGTTGCGGTGCAATACACTTTAATTGTTTTCCGGATTTCTTTGGGGGTGAATTTTAATATTTCCTTGTTTGCGTGTGCACTTCACGTCCAGTAGCCCAGCTGCCTTGTTTACTGTTACTGGGTTTGGATCGACAGTGAAATTATTAATAAATGCGTATAAAACCACGTATATGAAAGTTACATGGTGTGCATTGTCCTCCATAGTTTAATTAATGCTTAAAGCACACTTAACTGGACATGTCTGTATCGTTTGGGTTTATAGTTATTAGTCCATTAATTCTATGTTTTGTACTTAAACGGGCACAGTACGGTCATTATTAGTAACGCAGTTATTAATAAATTAGTAAAAACTATTTTAAAAAATATTTACCGGCCCTGTCCTCTTTGGGGCATTGTACAGATGTGGCTGTTAATAAAATACTGAAAAGAATGCTTTGGGTTTTTCGGGGCGAGGTCACGGGTATTCGAATATATTCGAAGGAATTGCGGGACTTGATTTTTGAAAAATTTGACAGCCTAGTCTGTGCTGTCACCTGTAGAGGGCCCCAGTCTTCCTGGAGGCAGGTTTCTCTCAGGGCAAACTTCAGGTGGTTTTCGAGGTAAATCCCTCTCTCCAGTATATTTTGATCTTTGCACATAACGGTTAGCTTGATAAATGTATGTTATTGATTTGTGTTCCCTCGCATAATTTGGTTTTCATTCGTTTTCTGTTGACATATTTTAGCAGTTATTCCTCTTTGCTGGGTTTATCCTGCATGCATCAGCTTGTCTTTACTGTATTTTGACAGTCCTTCTGTTATTTTGCATTGTTGATTTAAACAATATTGTCTGTGGCTGTAAATTTTATTTTGTTTTCTTCTGCCCTCTTACAGGTCCTGCAGAAGCTGGGAAAGGCAGACGAGACTAAGGACGTGCAATTTGAGGAGGGTGTGATCAACTTCAACAAGCAGCTGGTGAGAGTCTTGCCATTCTTGCCTGGGACCCCTCCCATTATGAGGCAGCTTTCCAGATCCCCCCCCCGTCAGCAGTCAGGTTCTGGCATGCTAACTGCTAGGGGGTTCGAGCAGTCTAAATGCACTGTGCCATTTGACTAAAATGGAAATCTGCACATAATGTCACATATCCGTATATAAAACCGGAACCCGTTATCATCTAGGAGGCTGTTCTTACTATTGGTCTTGGTGTTTATGTGCATCTCCTTCCTTGTGTCCTGAGATTCCTTGCTTTTGGTACTATGGTCATTTTGGCTCTGTACTGAGTATGCTGCTATAGAAATGTGAGTGTGGATTATATATTTAATGCAGAAGCAAAATTTGAGAGCAAAGGATGGCCAATATACCAGCCCAAACCACTTTGTCCCTCTGTTAATCATTTTGTCTTTCTCTGTCATCTGCTGTTCCATGGATGTGTCATGACTTCTGTTTTCAGGTAGAGGGCAGCAAACTGCAGAAGGACCTGAAAGCTTACCTCGCCGCAGTAAAAGGTCTGACTTCACATTGCTGCGCCGTATCCTCTTGTCCTTGTTCCTGTCTCAATTTAATGTCTGTCTGGCCCCTACAGCCAGGGCATCCAGTGACGTCTCCTTCTCTCTGTTTGCCCACAGCAATGCACGAGTCATCCAAACGCTTGCATGAGTGTTTGGCAGACATGTATGAACCGGATTGGTATGGCAAAGATGAGATGGACTCCATCGCTGAGGTTGGCCCTGTTCACACTCAGTTTAGGTTACACTATAACTGAGCTGTATGGCTAGAAAATGGGTATAATGTGTCTTTGTCTATGTTAGCACATACTGGTCCCTGCAGAATACGTTTTGAGCAACTTCATCCACAATATTTTTTACTCTGTCCTTCAAGTCAAATTGTAGTGGTATCAAAACACACATGAAGACATTTGAACACATGTGCCCACTACTTATGGGTCATTTGTGTTGGTTCTTCCTCTCCTCTGTCAGCCATCATTTAATTTTGCATGGTTCTGTCCTTCACCACTGCATGTCTCTCATTCTTTACTCAATCCCTGTCACTCTGAAGGAGATAATAGAGAAGGAGCTGGATAACACACTGGAGGTAAACAGGATGCAAAACAGCGCTGGGTGCTCTAAAAATGAGGGAGCTGTTTGTTTTAGTAGACCTTTGTACTGCTGGTTTTATGAGAGACAAAGGCTAGCTTTACAGTAGAAAAGCGAACATCTGTTTGTCATGCTGAGGGCTCTATGTGATTATGCATGCGTATGACGATCTTTAATGTTTCAGGATACTGATCTGCTATGGACGGACTTCCATCAGAAACTGGTGGATCATGCCCTGATTTCTATGGACACCTATCTGGCTCAGTTCCCAGACATTAAGGTGGGCAGTGTGCTGTTCCTGCCCCCTCTTAAGCATCCAGTGCCCTGTGGCACCCAGACTGAACGCAAATCTCTACTCAGGCACGAATTGCAAAGCGAGACAGGAAGCTGGTGGATTTTGACAGCGCACGGCACCACTTTGCTTCTCTGCAGAAGGGGAAGAAGAAGGATGAAGTCAAGATCGCCAAGGTAATGCTAGCAAAATGAGCAATTGCGTCATGATGACACAGAAATGACTGGTACCCTTCTCTCATGACAGTAAGGGTTGAACGGCTGCAGCTGCCTCTCCTCAGGGCAGACACGGCCATGGTGCGCAGTTAACCAGTAGCTGGAGAGTGGCCCTTTCTGCTGTTGCACTCACTTGTATACGCACGTGTGTGAGCATGGCCGTGTGTGTTTGCATTGTGCCTGCTTTGGTCTCGAGATCATTTTAGCATAACAGAAGCACTGACAGCTCGGGTTGACCGTCTATGTGTCTTAACCACAGCCCGTTGTCTTGCTTTTGTCTTTCCATCTATGTTTCTCCACTTCCCTTCTCACTCTTTGCGTGCTTGTTCTGTCACTCGGTGCACGAACAGCCGGTCTCGCTCCTGGAGAAGGCCGCCCCAGGCTGGGCTCAGGGGATACTGTCTGCGCATCACGTTGCCCAAACTAACCTGTCGAGAAACCAGGTGACTGATGAAGCGTTGCACTACTCACGACTCACCCTGCATCTGAGTTAATGTGCTTTCCTGCTCAGTCTCAACATGTTTTCAGAAAAGTCGAATAATTATATAGAAATGGTCGATCAAAATACATCTGTTTTAATGGTTTATGGCATCACCTGTTATGTCAGTCAGTAATGAAGGAGTAATTTTAAGTCAGTCTTAGACTTTCTCATAATTTCTGAGCAGATGTTGCAGGTATTTCATAAACATTTCACATGAAACAGAACTGTCTCTGCGCATGGCTACATCCTTTCCATGTATTTGTGTGTGTGTGTGTGTGTGTGTGTCTACACTGCTAGGCAGAGGAGGAATTTGGAAAGGCTCAGAAGGTCTTTGAGGAGATCAACGAAGACCTGCAAGAGGAACTTCCATCACTGTGGAACAGGTGAGCTCAAGGGATGGAAAGAGTGACTAATCCCTCCTAAACTAGGGGATGAAGCAATTAGCCTCTGCAATTCACACAATGTGGCTGTAGTTCCCATCAAAACAGCGGCGTATGGAAGTTAGTCTCTCACCATAGTGGGTTAACGAAGTGGTTAACCCTAAAAGAGCTAGATTCTATTAAGACAATATGGAGAAGGAAAGACTTAGTTCTCTCTGGAATCAGAGAATTAACTTAGAGCAGTATAATAGCTTGGATTATGACATCTGGTGCTTCATCGGCCTTAAAGACGGATACACACCCCCTAATAAACCGGGAACCACTGGGAGAGTTGCAGGTCATTTTCAGACTTTGGTAGACATTGATTAGTGGTTTCTTTACTCCTGGGGGTAATGCTTGCTGTGTTCTCTCCCCAGTCGTGTTGGCTTTTATGTTAACACATTCCAGAGTGTTGCAGGGCTGGAGGAGAAATTCCACCGAGAAATGGGAAAGGTGAGTGATGTCACAGCCGATTCTCCCCGATGAGGTCATTCTGTGCATGGGAACTTCCCACAATCAGCGGTGTCAAGTCTCGCATTGTTCCTGTGAGACTGGCGGTATTTTGTCTTTGCCGTTATCTCACGGCCGTGAGACATAAAATGTACAGTTATGATTCCTTTAAGTCAGTGTTTCCCGGTGTAGTCCTCGGCGACCCAAAGACAGTCCACTTTGTGGACAGTCCACAACTTTGGTAGCAAAAATGTGGACTTTCTGGCAGGGAGCTGGGAGGGAGAAAAACATGGACCGTATGTGGATCACTAAGGAGCGGATTTAGACACACTGCCTTAAACCAAATAAGAACAGTTTATTCAGTATCAGAAATGATCTGCTGTGAAGGCTTATCTGAGTAAACATAAAAATAGGTGGTTTGTTTATCTGCAATCATTATTTCGTAATAGTAATAATAAAAATATGAAGAGTTAAAGGGTCATTTCTGATGGCTCGCAGTTTTCCCCAAAATGTACACGTTTTCCGTCAGCCTACACCCTGTTTTCGTTGCAGTTAGGCTGACATACATGCACAGCGCAGTTCACATACATGCACAGCGCAGTTCACATACATGCACAGCGCACCGTAGTTCCTGTAGTTACGCATTTTCTCTCTCTCCATGTGCGTAGCTCAGTCAGAACCTAAATGATGTGATGACCAAACTGGAAGATCAGAACCAGTCCGGGTAAGTTTAAACTGTGAAGGAGGTTTGAATACAGGCCCTCAGATCTACACCTCATCATCCGTCATTTAATAATTGTCATACATATCCATGTAACATTAACACATGATATAAGTATGGCAAATTCAGAATTCTATAATATTGCTTTATCTCATCTGTATTCTTGTATCTATTTTTACAGCTGTCTGCCATACAGTTGTACATGTACAGTTTGGTTTTCCATAAATATTCGTTGTATTTCACCTTTTTTTCCTTAAATCAACTTACTTATATAAGTAATATATATAAGTAACTCAAGAAAATTTCAAATGACAAATGTTTTCAGACAGTCCTCACGTTGTGTAAGAGGTTGGAATTTCTTTTGGTCTGAGTTGATCTTGATGATTTAAGAATAAACCAAACCGCACCCTTCAACAGAAAGGCAGGTAAACTGAGTGTGAAGACGACAGCTGCTGGGAAGAGGTAACAGAAGTGGGAGAGAGTGCATTGTGCTGCTGGCATGGGATATGACTAGGGGGTGAACTTGCAAGGTTTGCATGACACAGGGAGTCCCTGGGGATAGAATTTGCATGGTCATGGGAAAAGGTTAACATGCAGTTCATCAGAATATGTGAGTTGTTTTCTTGTGAATGAGTTACTGTTTCACCAGGTGAGTATGCATGGTTACAGGTGTATAACGAGGTTTGCTTATTACCAAGTGAGCTAAGATGAGTGACCTAGCATGGTAACCAAGACACTTTATTTGGTTTGGCATGGTGGGATTCAGTTTAAGTATATCCTGACCTCCTGTCTGTAGGGAGGGTGTGCTACATTACTTTGCTGCCCCCTTGTGGTGATATCCTTGATTTTCCATCTGCACTTATATTTGCTCACATGGTAGGTGCATGCAAGAGCAGGTGACAGTCAGTCAGTGATTCTCTTCTCCTGCTTTTTCATTGGCTACAGAGAGGAAGGCACCAATAACACCCTTTCTCCACGAGGATCAGGACCACCCATCCCCAAGTCTCCATCCAAGGTACGGACCTTGTTCCCAGTGGTCTCTCACCACTGTGGAGATGGGGGTGAAGGAAAGTATCTGGGCCCCTTCCAGAAGTGAGAGTGTTTGGGGCGTCTACTTGCACACAAACATATGAAGGAGGACAACTTGGTCTTTGGCTTATGTCGTCACTGCTTTTTGAGTCCACCATCATTGTACTGCCCCCTTGTGCTTAGGAGGGCTTTCGACCCAGTGAGACTCAGCGTCGCATAGCATTCAACACTAACTGCAGCACGGTGTGGTGGCGTGTAACTGGCATGCTTTAACTGTGTGCTGTCTGTCTCCCTTACTGCTGGCATGTTACTGCTGCCCACTCTCGTGTGTCCATGAACGCTCGCGGGCGCCGCAGCTGAAGCCGGGGCCACCGGTGCCCCCACCTCCCAAAGTGACCCCGTCGAAAGATGTCAAGCAGGAGAACATCATCGACTTGTTTGATGACGTGCCCGAGATTAATGTCACCTCCCCTTCACAGGTTAGACAGTCACCTCCTCTGGGTAGTTACATGTCTTCGACTGCAGCAAACGCCATCCTACCCTGGTACATCTGTACCACTCCTGATTGCTCCTCCGTCTGCCCCTCCTGGTTCCCACCCTGTACCTTCAGATTTCCCTCCTCTTTCTCTGGCCTTCCTCCACAGCATCCATATCCCTGCCAGTCCATCTAATAACCACATAATGTATATTTCAGAGCTGCTCCTATCTCCCTTAAAGCCAGTGTACCTCACTCTCCTCATACTAATTCCAAGACCAGCTTTCCAGTGAGATAAAAGCTGGCTTCTCTCCTTCCGATGGCAGTGTGATTCTTCTGGGGGGGGTAATCTGCTTGATATGGATTTGGATACACTACCTGCAGAGAGCCCAGGGGGTGTGGTCTCATCCCCATCCTCCCAGGTGGGTCTTCCCTTCTGGCAGGGAAATCAGGAGACCTCTTTACACCATGTATTGCATGTTTAGAGAGTGCAATATTCTTTCCCCCCGCCCCCCCCCCCCTGTTATTTGGCCTC
>JAODUD010000001.1:33582223-33593881 GCA_026784285.1 Stomatorhinus walkeri | reverse complement strand
ATGGAGAAAACCAACATGCTAGTCCTGAGCTCATTCAAGCAAGGAAATAAACCTAAAATCAACGTGATCAGCTGCACACAGCAAACATGACTCAGGTATTTGCTATGAAAAAGTGCTACTCCATTCAACGGAAAATGCAGCACTACTGCTGGCAGCTCAAGATCCTGAGGATATCTATGAATGGGCCGAAAGAAAGCAAAGCTTTTTCCCCGTCGGCAGCCATTGGTTTCACAGAGGTACCTTGCTCGTCTTTCCTTTCTCTCTTACCCACCTGACTTCACGCTGCAGTGTACGTGAGCCTTGGACTCGTAGTAGACCCAGTCAAATCCAGCCTCCACAGCCAGGCGGGCCAGCATGCCATACTTGTTGCGGTCACGGTCCGAGGTGGTGATATCGACAGCCCGACCCTCATAGTGCAGGGACTCCTCAGAGTGGTGGCCGTCCTCGTCCCAGGCCTCTGTGACGCGTAACTTCACTCCAGGCCACAGGTTCATCACAGAGATGGCAAGAGTGTTTAGCTTGTCCTTGCAGCGCTGAGTGTTAACAGAAGACACGGGTGGTGTGGGATGGATTTAGAGCCAAAACACAAAGACCCATGTGCAATTACCAAAGCAACAAGAGAATGAGACGTGCAACAGAAACAACAGCAAGACAGTCACAGGAGAATGCTATCTATACTAAAAACAATAAACTGTTACAAAGAGATGCATGTGCACAAAAGAAAGTCATTCTCATCACTCTCCACTTTGCCTACAAGCTTTAAGCTTCCAGCATTAAAGATTAATGTAAGTTATATCTCCATAAATCTCCTGAAATCATAAGATAATACATGTCTACCACAGCTTAGAAATACAGTGGTACCTCAGTTCTCAAACTCATTAGAACTCGAATTTCTTAAAAGTCGAACCAACCAGTTAGAAAAAATGACCCAGAGCTCGATCTGAATCTCAGAAGTCAAACCTTGAATGCCTACCTAAGATAACTTGTACGCACGGGGAAATGAATCACACGGCCCACCTCAAAGCGGAAGCAAAGGGTAACGCTTCAGTCTCAGCCTCCCATTCGCTGTGACAGCATCCTGCAAGTTTACACTAGCTAAATACATATATTTAGACAGTAAAAATATATTTGATACAATCGATACAAACAATACAATGACCGGACTGGGGAAACAAACTGAAACGCGGACTAAATACAGAGGACTAATGACAACAACCAGAAACAGCTGATCACATGGGGATCCCGCACGGGGTTAACGAGGGGGTGTGGCACACGGAAGGAGCAGACAATCGGGGCAGGACATTATGTGGATACATTTATTTTCTTACTTTACAAATTACTGTTTTGATAAATGTGCTTAGATGTTCTTGTTTTATCCGGTTCATTTTGTGTTTAAATGCTAAAAAAACATATTTAGGTGTAATTTTTTGGGGCCAGGAACCAATTAATTGGTTTTCCATTAATTCTTATGGGGAAAATTCGATCACAACTTGAACATTTTAGGATTCGGTCCGGAGTTCCGGAACGGATTAAATTCGACTTCTGAGGTGCCACTGTATTTTCCTGTTTTAATTACTAGTAAAATGCTAAAAGTCCTAATCCGTAATGACAGCTGATGCCTCAATAAGACTGAAAAAAATTAATTGATCTGTGTCCACAAAATGTTCTTCTCAGCCAAGCTGACTTCAGGGACAGTTAAAGCCTTACAGCCACATACCACACAGCTTGTATTAGTGATGTCACCAAAGACAGTGATGCACATTGTACCTTCTGGCAGATAAATGCAACCAAGCTAACAAATATTTTATCCAATTTCCAACTGCTTATCCAGTACAGGGTGACAAGGGGGAAACATTGACAGGAATGCCGTTTCCCTATCACAATAATATTCATCCCTAAATAAAGTCTTGGCTGCATTGGTAACCCCTAACTCTGTACCAACCTATTGTCTATAAAGGCCAAACCACAGGTATCATACCACAAAGACTGAAAAGAGCAGGTTATTCAGTGAATACTGTAGCCACTATTTTTGGTTAACATCTGAAATATGGGTTCCCTCAATTGTTGGAGTATAAATACTGTTAATGGACCTACTTCCTCTGGCCGGCTTCCTGTCAAATTTGCTAAGAACAGAAAACAAGAGTAATGTGCAAATTATGCATCCCAGGGGTGTGTTTTTCCACATCCAGTAAACTATGGGTAGCTGGTGAGACCTTTGAGATACTGAGATTCCTGCGAAAAGCTGACACTTTTCACACAGTAGCATTGAACTTGTATACATACTCAGGGGCCTCTGCTGGATTTGAGGGTGCACTGTTGTGCTTTCACGGACCAAAATATTAATGAAGAGCTGCGACACAACCTGGATGACAGCACTGATACCTTTTAGACTTGTTTATTCCTGGTTGATAACTGGGTGAGCAATTTCAACTAAGACACGCAGGGTTTGTACGAATATCAGATGCCAATTTGAAACTGTAGCCAGGGTAAGATAAACCCAATTAGCAGCAACTAGTCTCACCTTTCAGGGTCCTGACACATCAAAAAAAAAAAATAGATTAGCCCAGCTTCCTGAAAGTGTTTTATTACAAATATTTTAGTGTTTTTGCCAATAGTTTTATCATTCATATCTTTGTTATACTCAATCAATGATCAGTCACTGATTAATCATTTAAAATATCACTTTTAAATGAATTTTACAGTTCAATCAACTAGTGGCATGTGTTGTCACTATATTTCAGTAAAACTGAGGTGTGGGGCGGGCATGGATACCCTGACAGATTCAGGGGGCCCAGCAATTAGTTTAAAGGGGCCCCAAAATCAAACAAAGGGGGCCAAAATGGCAAAATCCATTAAGGGGGATCCCACCCTGTACAACACATCTGCTTGGGGATCAAAGGTAACATTTTGCCAGGGGAACCAAAATTTCCAGCTATGCCCCTAACTGCAAATAATATTTATGGGCAACATTCCAAGAAGGAATATCATGAATGGAAGAAGAAACAAGACAAGAATATTGGGCAACCTTAATCTTTAAAACAAAAGAGCTACATGCAAGACAGAAACAGCTTTGGCACAGCATATGAGATTAAGGAAATCCATACTTTGGACATATACAAAGCTATTTCTTCGAGTCACTAGATAATTTGAGAGAATTTAAGTGACTGAAGCTGTCGTCATTGTACCTGCCTGTTAACTGAGGCACGTGAGAGAATTTTTGAAGTGAGATTCTCCCTTTAATAATGCCATAACAGTCATGTAAAACGCAAAATACAAATTCCAGCCTTATTAATTTGGAATAATCTAGTAAAACAATTTCATCAAAGCAACACAAATATTAACGTATTTTATGTGTATTCAAGAGAACGGACGTTAAGTAATTCGATTATGCTGCGCACTGTAAAATTTATTGACCGTTTAATTTCCATTAGTTCACGGTTCTAATTGTTTTATTAAGTAGCTATATAATAATGTCATCGTTCCGGCATTTACCCGGGCACGCCTTTCTAAGATATCAGCCTTTCCTTTTTATATGACCTTAATCACACGTCTTCAGAGTCGTAACCTACAGAAGTAAAATACTGGCTTGTTTCCCTCGATTTTAAACGTGCATTTGCAGTTAAATAGCCATTTCATTTTTGCGCATAAATTTTACTATACGTGTATTTTTGAGTGTTGTGTTCGGTTTCCTATCCCTATCTTAATTCATTAATACGCCACTGGTTAATCTTATGAATGGTTAAAACGGCGACAGTACAGCTAACAGAAAGGGGCTGTTTATGTTATACCTCTAGAAACAAAAGGGGTATTTAAACTTTTAAAATAATCCACTCTTTTCTACGGGGGTGTTGGACTTGGGATAAGAATAGGGTATTACAGAACTGTATACGCCTATTCACAGGACGGTGTGGATTTCCACGTCTGTTTTTTTTCTGCGGCTGCAAAAACGAAATGGAGTTCATAAATCAAGCTGAGGACTTTGTTGGTTTAACTTTCAAGGCACAGATCGGCTCGACTTCTGTAGGAGGTTTCTCGTAACCTCGACCTACATAAACATTCACCATCGCGCCGACAACACGCGTCTGTGCAAACGCATTAATGCGACTAGAGAAGTCACGCCTGTGTTGTAGGCAAATTTAAGCATTAAATTAAACAAAACACAAAGTCGCCTTCGGTTTATATCACTATATACAACATATCTTAACGTGTGCAAAATTTATGTGTAATACAACGGTTGTATTGGTGCGCTAAAAAGCAAATACAAAACTACAAAATACGGCAAGCTATAAACAAGATTGCCTCTGCTGCAGGCGGAAGCATTTGAAATGGAGCTCGTAAATTGTACAGATTAAGAAAGCTTCGCCTCATAATTAAGTGCGAGGTGACCGCGCAGATTGATGGAGGAGAAAAACCGCAGTAAGACAAGTTGCATTCCCTAGTGGCCTCATTGACTTTAAAACTCATTCATTCTTAAGTACTCAAATCCAGTCGCACATAAACAATAAAACTATATATAACTGGTCATAAAATATACATTCAAAAAAACTCACGAGGATCCACGAGGCTTTTCGGCGTCTAAAGAAACTACAAGCAAAACAATCCAGCTTTACATTCACAGCGAATAATTTATATAAACTGCGCTTGTTCACTTTTCTTTCTGCGCGCATCCTGAGCCTGAACACCCCCTAGCGTAAATTCCTATTCAGTACCGCACATCTTGTCTTTGAGTGTCAATTGCTTTAAAATGCTCTGAACATAAACTGATACAGGTACAGGACTGCTACTGTACTTCTACTAGCCCAAGACAAAAGACCGGTTGACATTTCCCAAAAAAAGGAAACAAAATTAAACAACTGAAACTGTGCTAGAAAAATTCCCTTATAGAATGTTTATACCAAATATATAATGTTGCATATCGCACTTTGATTCGGTAAAGCTTCGCGTCGGTTTCCTTTAATGTTCATTGTGCTGATTACTGAAAAAATTACAGCCGTAGGAAACGGAAAGTTGTGAATTCACTGTGACCCTCACCTGTGTCATCAGTCGGTCCGCGCCCGTGTTCTCTTCATCCTTGAAGATGATGGCAGGATTGTAGTTGGCGATCAGCTCTTTAAAGCGCTCCGAAGCCCTCGTTATTTTCCCTTCGTACCTGCCGCTCGCTCCCGGCGTTTTCTCAGGAATGCTGGGGAGGAACTGTTTGTAAGCGAGCGATGTCAGCCTCCTCGGCTGCGGTCTCTTGCCGATTCTCTTGCCCGGTCCGCAGCCCTCGCTGACCGGCACCCGAATCGAGGCAAAACCGATGAAAAACGCGACAAGCACTAAGAGCTGCATGCCACACACACCTGTGGGCACCCCAATAAGAGTGACAAAAACACACCTTTCTCCGATCTTGCTATAATCGACCCCTCCCTCTCAATAATACACTTCCCTAAGGGGAGGGGGGATATAAGAAACTTATTAATGTGACTAATTTCTAACTCTGGCCATCGTTAGCCCGTAAACGGGCCACTGAAATGAAGGTGCCACAAAGTCGTTTGGGCGCAGCCTGCGGAGCTCCTTTCCCGAGGTCAGCTCTCCTTGAACATAAATTTTAAAGTCCGTTTATTTTGGCAGCCAAGTTAAAAGTCATGTAAGAAATAGTGACCGTCCTACATGAGCAAGCGCTTTGCTTTTTAGTGGCGGTCAAAACGTGTCCCCACTGTCATTTTCCAGTTTCTGTTTGATTTTATATACGTCCATAGCAGAATTGGTAGAAACTAAACTATGATAGGAAAGCTATCGTTTTGCCGTTTTGTTAGTACCAGTCTCCATTCTCGTCAGCCCGAAGCGCTCCCCTTCTAGCTGCCCGCCGCAGATCGGACAGGTACCTCGACACGGCAATTTGCAGGAAGGAACCCAGCGCTTCTCTGCGGTGTTAGACTGCACTCATATGTCAGGATACGCGTGTGGCTATAAAAAAACAGACAGACCCCTCCTGAAACTCCAACCCGGGTCGAGCGAGGTCCGCTTTCACTGACCGAGGCGCCGGATACACGGTTCCCAGCTTTTCCACGCTGTGCGCCTAAGTACGTTCTTCTCACCTTATTGAAAAAGTACATTAAGTACCTGTGTGAGTTATGCACTATTATATATAATCAGAGGATTTGAATTCACATGTATTTGAGAATCATGCTATTTATAACGGAGAGGTAGCGTTCACAGAGCCCTATGAATCATAAATATTTAGCTCACAACAAATACCATCTTTGAATAACAGGAGAGAAAACTTTCTGTGCATCATGAATATCGTTTCAAGTAATAAATCTTTAGATTTATTTCTAAAACATCAAAAGATTCAAACTACTAGCTTAACTTGCCATTCGTGGAAAACCCCATGTCTCAAAGACATCTACAGTGAGTATTAGACCATTCATTGCTGTGAAATTCCTTTGGTCCTACACAGATTTTCCAGCCAGGTACAGGGTCACCTCTTCACAAAAGGCACTGGATCCCTTCAGATCTAACTGATCAGCTGCAAAAGGAAGCTGATTCACCCCCCTTACTTCTAAAGGTACCTGGTACATGTTAAATGTATATCCTACCCAAGTAGCCATTAAAAATACTCCAGCATTCTAAATGGAATGTATTATATTTTAAAAATAGAATGCTTTAAAATATACATTTTAATTAACTTTAAAGTTAATGCAAGTGCCTGAGTTTGATATGCCATTAAAAAGCTATTTCCTGCTCTCCAGCAGACCCATCTATTGGTGGACCCACAGTGTGTCTGTGTTTTGTCATTAGCGTACCATGACAGTGACCTCCAGAGGGGTGGACTTTAAGCAGAATCCTTCTCTCAGGGTCCCTCAGGCCCATCTCAGTCTCAGCACCGCAGACTGACCTGCTGCCGGCAGTAAGAGGCGTCTGTCCTGCGTCCCCGACACCGCATACAGAAAGTGACCGGTGCAGTAGGCACTGCTTTTCAGATATACCCACTGCCTCTGAGGCCTCACAGAGGGTCTGGACATCATGATGGATGGATGATGGATTATCTTGAAAACAAGATAAATCACCACAAAAAAAAAAACACATGGCCCAGAGTTATTTTTGAATGCACGGCTCTGACATCACATAGGTGAGGGACATGTGGGTTACCGTGGGAGCTCAGGGCAGCAGCACAGAGCGAAGCGACACGCATGTAGCTAACCCACAAAATACAGATCTCATATTGATAGGCTGGTCTTTATTAAATGTCCAACAAAATCATTAAAATATGACTGGAAAATGAGGTAAAAGTCATGTAAAAAGGTTAATATAAATATCCTAATTAAAATGACATTAAAATCCCGGAGTCAATGCACAAAGGGAAAGATGGATGAAAGCAGACAGCAGCACATGATGCAAAGCTGAGAAGAAACAGGAGCAGATCCCGCGCCGCTCAGCGAAACAATCCCACTGCTTTCTTCTTCTTGGGTCGGGGAGGACCGCAGTTGGCAAGGACCGGGTCTGAAGGCACCGTCTGGGTTTAAGGGACCAAAAGGAACCAAATTCATCCCTGGGCTGAGCCTCCCATCCAGCATGAACGATTTACTGCAGTGTAACTCCTTCATGAAACACATGGGGTGTGGGTGCCCAGCATTTAGCTGTAGCCTGCTGCTTGCATCGCAGTACCTGAAGGGCACCACAGCTTCTTAAAGTTCCTCTGGTCAGGTCGAGTTTAGTTGGAATATATACTCTGCCCAGCCAAAAAAAGAAGTTGCCATTTGAATTTATATCAGCAAATGCTTGAAAGCCAATGACTGGATCATTATGACAGCTCAGCAACGTTATGCAGCAATAAAGTATGTTTTTTTTTTCTTCCCTGTTGGCACAGGTATATTCAAGATTCATTGGGTTCAAATTGCCAAAGAGTGGTTCAGGGAGCATGAGGAATCATTGTCACGCATGACTTGGTCACCACAGAGTTGCGGCCTTAACCTCAGTGAAGGTCTTCGGGATGTGATAAAGCAGGCTTTATGGAGTGGTTCAACTCACTTGTCAATACGGGATCTCGGTGAGAAATTAATGCAAATCTGGATGAAAATAGAAGGTGAGGTGTTGCATTAGCTTGTGGAAACAACGCCATGCCAAAAAGCTAAAGGTGCCCCAACGAAAAATCCCAATGGCAACGTTTTTTTTTCTTCACTGGGCAGCGTATAATAGAGAGCTGGAGGGGCTGGGAGAGAGAATGAAACCTACAGGGACTTCAGAGCACCTAACCTGTGTGCTTTGCGATTCGCCCAGTGTCACTGCCGTGCTACAGTCTTCCTTCGGAACAATGGTGCCACTCTCACTTTCATCCTGAGCACCATCCTGCTGATCATCTACACCTGATAGCACGAGTAGAGAACAGAAGCTGTCTTATTCGCAGAGCTGAGAAAGCGGCCTTGCTCTTTAAATCAAGGAAACCGCATCGAGCTGCTCATGGCTTTCACCAAAACTAAAGATGAATATAAATGTTACAATCAGCACTGTCCAGGATACCTCTGTGTTTCTTAGATGCTGGCTCTTCTGGGCGCTGCCCGTGGCACACACGCCTGTCAGGGGTGCCGCTCTCAGTCACCGTGCTTGGAGGTACAGTCCGCTGGTGCCCGGTTCTCTGAGCCATGACAGCAGCGTACAGCTCCTGCAGGGTTGTGTCGAACCCAAAACTCTCCTGCTGCACACACACCTTGGGCAGCACCTGATGAGAAGAGAGCAATAGAGGCATCAGAACACATCCATACTGGGCCAAAGAGAGACGCAAGACCTGGGGGAATCAGGACAAGGAGTCGTAGTCAAGACATGAGCGTCAAAGAGGAAAAGCTACCATTACAACCCACACGCAGGTCTAAGTTTGGCAGGGGCCTATCGACACAGGCACACCTTCCACCTCAAACTCGCACAAACACAAAAATACATATTTTAAACTCCCGTCGTCTCTTAGGCTGAATGACTGCTCCATCTGAGCTTTAGCAGTTCATGAAAGGGGTCTGCACAGGGGCTAAGACAGATGATAGTGCGGGGGGGGGGGGAAGGGGACATTACCTCAGGTGTTGGAATGGCCAAAAGGTTTCAGAATAGATGTGTGCGAGTGACACACACTCCACTGTACTTGGACTTTTTAATTTAATTCAATTTATTTATTTATTTTTAATTTACAGAGGGAGGATAAACTATCCAAATTAGCTCTTCAAATATTTACCAGAAGAAATCAGCGGTTTCACGTTGCCTTCAGAGGACCAGCTTCTAAATATACAGCTCAGGCTTAGGGGACTTTGCCGACTAAAATTTATTTGTTTATTCAAACACCCAAAAAATAGATGTACACTGCATCCGCTCTTTTTATTTCCATTTTAAGAACAGAGAGCCATTAACTACAGAAAGATCCACAGTGGAGGAAAAAAAAAAACAGATCCAACACTTTTCTCTGAAAATCTGTCATGAGGCTTGTTCCTCACCCACCCTTCAAATGAGCAACATGTTTTCACAGATTAGTCAAAAGAAAATGACATGCTCTCCAAGGAAAGAACATGGAAATGGATATCAAAGCATGAAAAACTGTCAAAGTGGTTCAGTGATGGGACTGGAATCATTCTGGCACCTTCTGCTTCTCTATTATATGTCTACAACTTATTTCTATTTCTTCTAACAAACCATTAATGGGCATCATTTGGACAGAAGCCTTGACCTTTTACCTGAAGCTTACATGTATTGTAATCCCGGTGAAACAGGATGTCGTAAAGACAGCGGCATACACTTCTGGTGGGTAATAGCAGCCAGCCAGTTCCTGTGGTGTCACAACGGTGTCACAACGAGCTGACTAATACAGAACAAACATAGGCCAGGCGTGTTGCCCTTTCCCTTTTACTAGCAGGTAATCAGGTGAGCCGGGCTGTTTCTGTTGTCTGTGGACCGGCATGCATGTGGGCTGCAGTGGGCTTGCTGTTTCAGCAGCTGCTCTGCCTAACCGCCCAGGTGCCAAGGGGCCCATCTTGCTTTTTTCCCTGGAACATGCTGGAACACGGACCTAAGCCTTCCAACCATAAGTCTATTTACTGCAATGGTTTTGTCACTCCGGGTGTAATTAGCCTGCGCGGAGGCCACACGATCAGCCTCGGACAGGACAGGGCCGCGACCTTGGCCAACGGATACTGTCACATCAGTAATGGTAAAGCTTCATCAGTTTTGGACTGATGGGTTTCCCTCATCGCTAATAAAAACACGAAAACCAGGTCCAGAATCTCTCAAAGTCCCAGCTGAATTTGGCTGCGGTCACACTGCCTTACCATCCATCTCCATCTCATAATATATATGCTGAACATGTAAAAAAAAAAAAGATACCATTATTTTAAGCACTTTAATAGTCATATACTTAAAAAAAGACAGCAATTCATGCTCCATAACCATATATCAAGCTTGAGGGTCACAGGAGCCTAAAGGCTATGCCAGGATACACAGACCACAAGGCAGGGAACCTCCCCAGGCAGAATGCAGGACCACAAGGCAGGGAACCACCACGGGCAGGACGCAGGACCACAAGGCAGGGAACCACCACGGGCAGGACGCAGGACCACAAGGCAGGGAACCACCATGGGCAGGACGCAGGACCACAGGCAGGACAAGTACAAACACACACATCTGTATTTATAGACTGACAGACAATATTGGGACACTTGTCCATTACACATACTGGAACTTTTATGACATCCCATTCTAAATCCATAGGCATCAATATGGAGTTGGTCCCCCCTTTGCAGCTATAACAGCTGCCACTCTTCTGGGGAGGCTTTCATCAAGATTTTGGAGTGTGTCTGTGGGAATTTTTGCTCATTCATCCAGAGGAGCATTTGTGAGGTCAGGCACTGATGTTGGATATGGAGTCTGGCTCACAATCTCCGTTTTAGTTCATCCTAAAGATGTCAGGAATTGAGGTCAGGGCTCTGTGCGGCCAGTCAAGTTCTTCCACACCAAACTCACCCAACCATGTCTGTAGGGACCTTACTTTGTGCACTAGGATACAGCAATGCTGGAACAGAAAGGGCCTTCCCCAAACTGTTCCCACAAAGTTGCAAGTATAGAATTGCATTGGTATGCGGAAGCATTAAGAGTTCCCTTCACTAGAACTAAGGGGCCATGCCCAACCCCTGACGACAAAGCCCATACCATTATCGCTTTTCCACCAAAGTAGACAGAGAACCATAATTCATCACTCCACAGAACATGTTTCCATAGCTCCAGGGTCCAGTGGCGGCGTGCTTTACACCACTCCATCCGGAGCTCGACACTGCACTTGGTGATGCGAGACTTCCATGCAGCTGCTCGGCCATGGAAGCCCAACACTTGAAGCTCCCAACACACAGTTTTTATGCTGGAGTTAATGCCAGAGAAGTTTGGAACTCTGCAATTGAGTCGACGGAGCACTGGTGACTTCAACACATAGTCTATCGTAGGACGGACTGCATTCTGTAATGAAACGGCACTTTTCCACTGGCATACAAGAACCGACCCATACCGCAAAGAGACACTAGTTACAGTACGGTTCCAGCTCGCTTCCATTTTCCACTGCAGAATGGTCAGCCTGGTAAAATGGTAAATGGACTGCATTTATATAGCGCTTTTTCTACTCCTACGAGTACTCAAAGCGCTTTACATTATGCC
>JAODUD010000001.1:33546615-33574461 GCA_026784285.1 Stomatorhinus walkeri | reverse complement strand
AAGGTCAACCAATCAAAACTACTTTGGCACAGCAACCATACTGCCCCAGCTTTTTGTAAAGATCAGTGATTATATACTTTATTTCTTAGAAGAGATATTTTGCAGAAAATTCTAACAAAATTGTTATTCTATTGCAATATTAAGTGTCAATGACGGTAATTTAATATGTGAAGCACCAAAGTTAGAATTAGATGCAAGTAGCCTCTCCTCTATGACCACAGAAGACTGAGGCAAATCATAAACAAATCCATATTTTTATATATCACCTACTGCATTTAGGTCATTCAGCTTGCACGTTTGGTTAATAGTTCAAACACCAGTCTAACCATATAAAATCACTGTTTCCCTTGTCCTCCTCAATACGTTTTACTCACCTCTGGTCAACACAGCTCCACTCTCTCTGTAGTCCTGAATTTCAGCATCCTTCCTCACAAGCATGGCAGCCAACTCAGCTATGTGTCTTTGCAATATTGAATTCACAGCCAGCAGGGGGCACACTAGCTGACTGCACACCTGTAAGGACACGACCAGTCACTGAACCAGGACCAGCTTCAAAATAACACATTGGTGGGAACAGGCACTACATGGATTCGTACAAGAACAGTGCTATTCTCAGACATGATAACAAGAACGTTAGCGAGAAGCGAGACGACTGGGAATGGCCATTTCAAAGTGGGAAGAAAAATGGGAAGCATGCTTTCAGTCTGGGAATGATTGTGGCCATAAGCCTGCAGGAGAACTTGTGACTAGACTGTGTGTTAATGACATGCAGGTAAACCCAACATGTAGGTAAGCCCTCCACACAAAGCGTAAATAGGTTGCATGAAAAAAAAGCTTTTACTGCTATCCATGCATCTATCTTCCATGACTCCCACCAGCTGCAGGAATGTGCAAATATCATCCCCTCTCTTTAATATATTTAAGTCAAGAAACAGAATTTACTGTTTGGCAATTACATCTACCCAGGTGACATTTTGTCATGGGGCCACGAATTTCAAGCCACGTCCCTGCATATACAGCGATTATCCCGAGTCCCTAGTACTACAGCAACATGTTGAATTTACACTATACCACTGCCACAGATGAGGAAGAGCACCGGAACTCCCAGTAGAAAGGCACTCCTGCCAGCTCGCTCTTGAGTCGCAACGTTAGCCGGTGGGGCTTCAAGTCAACAAGGGAGATGGATGGCACATCACCACTGCGCGCCACTGCAGCACCAGGTTCCCCAGCCAGATATGGGCGCGCCACCGTGCGCAGGTGAGCGAAGAAAGCGTCAGCGGGTGCTCGGAGACGCTTGTTAAGCTCCTGCAAATACAACGGTAAATCAGACTGAGCTTTTAAAGGGCACCACACCGACTATACACGCCCGTCTTCACCTGTGCTCTTTCCTTAATGGTGTCTGCATCCACCTCCTCCTCCCACACGCACTGCATGTTGCTCAGCAACATCTGGTACTTTGTGTCCCCAAAGTAGGATTTTGCCAAAAGCTGTATGTCACCCAGGCGGACTGGTATCCAAGGCTGCAACAGCAGGTCTACGTCCAGTGCTAACGTGCTCATCGCAGCAATACAGCCCACTGATGTGCAGAGGAGCAAAGGGAAGATGCCTACCCAGAACATAAAAACACAAGAAAGATCAAGTAAAGAGAACAGCACTGAATAAGCACCAAAAATCAACTGCAGGTCTCATTCCATCACCCACCCAAAATCTTTAATAATTTTTTTTCTGTGAAAATTCTGCGAAAAGTCCAACATACTGTATGATGTTTTTCCATAGGGTATACTCAGGCTTTAAAATTGTTTTCATTAACCAGGACATAACACATTTTTTTTTCCTTTTTTTAAAACTGAAATTGGATTTGATTTTAATTCAACCAAGGGTGCTTTTCAACAGTAACAAAGCTAACTAAAGTCCTGCTACATGTTCATTTAAATACCAATTTTACTCTCGTTGGTTATTCTAAACTATTTTACTGGGTGTCGTTAATTTACAGCTAGGGTGGCTTCTGATGCTGTCTGGACTGAATTAGCCATCCACAATAAGTGATTTTAGCTACCTTGTTAAATATACTGGCTTTTGGGACCATAAATAGGTAAATATATAATAATAGTTAATAAAACTAACACAAAAAACAACAGAGGATTCATGTGACATGTATCTAAAATTTTAACTTTTTTAACTGTGACAAGGCTCTTGTGGAAATTGTACAGGCTGATTTGCTAGCTGGCAAATACTAACGTGCATTTTCTAAGTCGAGTTAAAAATATATAGCCATCATATATGTTAATTATATCATAAACAAAATACATTCATAAAAAATCCCGAATCATAAAAGGGCTACCGAAAATCTTTCTAAGTGCGGATTCTGTCCGCCCGACTTGCCTCACAGGATATCCGTCGGGCTTCAACTTCCTACGAGAAACTTCGGCATAAAAATTAAGGTTCCGCTAAAAACTGTGCTTGAAAAGATTGCGCTCTCATCTGTTTAGTCAGAGCTTTCTCACATAATAAGTAGAAACAGACTTGTTTCATACGTATATTCTCAATTCAGTAAGGATGTTTAAGATATTGCAGTGAGTATGTGGGTCATTCTAATAAATAGGAGGTGACTGCTCTTTTAAAATGTGGGAATAGCGTTCGTAATGACACTCATCGTTAGTCCACACTAACAGCGGCACAGACATGGAAACCAACCGTTTATACAATACTGACACTTACGGTTACATGCTAACACACACACGCATTCCAAAGCAGTGACGCGTTAGGACATTTGCTATTTACAACATAAATACATTAGTAGACATATTAATGTAGAGTATTTCCAAACTCTGTGGCGTGGAGAACTGCATAATTGGTCCTGCCGACCAACCCCACGGGGTAACAGTATTTATTTTCTTTTCTTATGTAGGCTATGTATATGTGAGATTTATAAAATATGAGCAAATGTTCTTAACTCCCAGCATGAAGTTAAAATTAGTGGATTGAAAAGTACCAGTAAGAATCCATCCATCCATTTATCTTCTAACAGCTTATCCTGGTCAGGGTCATAGGGGCCTGGAGCCTGTTTCTGATGAGACATCAGTCCATCTCAGTCCAGCTCCATGAATCTGCCAGGGTATCCATGTCCCTCTGACATTCCTGCTTCTTGGTATCAAATTGTCACAATATGCAAAGGTTATCCTGAGTTCCTGGGTTGATGTCCCATATGGTGTGAGATACTACACTTGAGTTTAGGAGAACAATAACAGAAATTATTATTCTCTGTTCTGCTGTTAACATAGATGACAAAAACTACATATAATTGTGTTCCCTTGATGGATCTTGGGACTACGTCACCACTGCAGACAATTTCTCATTAGCATGATAACTAGGCACAATAACTAGATAAATAATAAATAAACAGAGGAGGTAGGTCCAAGCAAATGGAGGAAGCAGGACCGACCAATCAGATATCTTGGTCCCACCTCCTCCACAATCTGACTGGTTATCTCGATCTCTGAACCAATCATTTTTCCTTGTTGTGTAAGTAAAACTCCCATATGCAGTTTTCAGATGCAGGGCAACTTGTACATTGGCCACAACACCATGAAGTTACCTTCCAAGACCAGTTGGTCCCAATTTTGTTGTGTCCGTCCTTACAGGAAGATCGGGGGAGGGCTACAACCCTATATCAATATCAATATCAATTTATTCCACTTAGTCAATTTTTCCAATATCAATATTAAACTACAAACACATACTGTTCATTACTAACAATCCATAAGTGAAAAGGGGAACAGGAAGAAGATCAATCTTGTATGTCCTGCCCCTTTATCAATGATTATACAATAATTACATATGGCCATATACATAGTCGTGAAACGTACCCCCAATTCTAGCATATCTGACATGGGTGCACATGCATACTGTATGGGGAATGCAGACAAAGGGGAAGTGGCAGAGCAATATCAGATGAATGCAGAAGGCAGGGCTCTGAAGTGTCAAGCGTTGACCTAGCAGAAGTAATCGCACCCCAATCTTATTGAGGATTGCTCTGTCTGGTGCTCCCTGAGGATGTGGTACCTCTGGACATGTGCCCAAATGCCTATTTTTTAATCCGGGTCATCCTATGTCTTCCCCATGCAGGCAATAGAATAAAAGTAAAGGACAAAGATCAATGCAGATTTACCTATATCTAAGTGATGTTTTTTGCTTATTTGTGCTATTCGACTATATTTCTATGATGTAGTAACTGTAAGTGGGTTTATTTAGTCCATGCGTTACATTAGTGTATCTCCAAATGCGTCCTATATATGTGCTTAGATCAACAAAACACGACACGAATCTGCTGTTCAAAGTGGGCGTTAGAAACGCTGTCATCAGGAAAAAGGCGATCTTTGGACACGATTGCAAACGCCCATAGCGTTTTGTTCATAATTTTAAATCAAAGACAAAATACACGGTTTTGTGTTCACCACTTGAAAGCTGAGCTGCGTTTGATTAAGAAACATGAAAAGGAGGTTATTGCTGGTGTCAAACTCGACTCTTTACGGTGGAGGTTATCTGGATCACTGTCAACATGAGATAAAGCAGTTTTTCGGAGAGTAAGTTTGTCACAAACTTTTGATAGATTAAAGGTAGATTCATCTTCTGATTTGCATGCTGTTTTTAGTTTTGTCTCAGTTTGATGTGTGTTAAATTAATGAAAACGAAAATCAAAGGTTCGCTTCAGCCTTGTTTTTAGTGTACATTCGACCGCATACTTCTTCAACGTGTTCGTTCTTGGTTGATTTTAAACTGTACATTTTGTTATATTAGTACTGCAGTTATAAACACTAAACCTAAACGTTTTTGCCAGTCATGTGAAAAAAATACTCTTCGTTCCCTACGCTTTAAATGACCGAGACGCTTATGCTAGCACTGCCCGGAAAAAGTTCACAACTCTAGGTGAGTATAGGGACACCGATTTCCAGTAATTTCTTACATGACAGTGTAGCCCGTATGAGCGGCTATTTCAGATCAGCACAGACTAATGTTTGAATTTGCTGCTCTCCGTTCTTTCTTTTATTCATGTTTTTAAGTAGGATATGAGCTGGAGAGTGTACATGAAGCAGCCGATCCTGTGGAGGCAGTAAAAAGGGCAGAGGGCATCTTCATTGGTGCGTTGGTGCATAATTTCTGATCTTTAGTGATCATAGTGATCACTAGGATTCCAATGGTACCTGAAATTCAACATTAAAATTAGGTCATTCCATGTCAAATCATCACACCTTCGGACCTCATCGTCACGGATTTTAACGAAAACGAATCTCGGCATGCTGATTTGGTCCCATTTGAATAATTACCATGTAATAACTGATTAAAATATTAAAAATTAAATAACAAAAAAACATATTTTTAAATTGGTACATTTTTTACTAAAGCTAGATCATAATGACATGAACATCTCCAGATGTAAGTAATAACGTTAAGGTTACAAATATGCTACAATGAAATTTAATACCTGTACTTGCCATACTATTGAAAAAGCTCACATGGCTAGCTGTTGTGTCTTTGCTTGAAATTATGTATGTCCACCCTGTTTATGTCACATGTTCAAACTACTGAAAGCACATCCTGATGATCCATAACAAGTCTGTCAGGATGGCATGGGAATGAATAGGATGGAGATGTAAAAAGCTCAGTCTCAACTCTCCAGTGCTGGGAATAGTTCCTTCAACACATCCTAGTCACCAATTCCCATCATATGCAGCCACGACATAACCTTTGATGCCTGCAAAGTCGAGTGATTCCCTCAGTGTGGACTTAGAGTACACTGGACCGATTTGCACACCTCACTCACCTCTGATGAATGCAGGGCATTTATTAGCCATATTTACTAGCCATGTGGGCCTTTTCAATAGTGTGGCAAGTACAGTTGTCTGCAATGACATTAATGAAACTTTCCGTAAATTTCATTGTAGCATATTTGTAAACCTTAATTAATGTTATTACTTACACCTCTGCTTGTTATACTATTTCATGTCAGTTTGGCTGCCATTCAAAAGGCCCATTAGTGATATGAAACTATGTGACGCCACCTTTCTGTCAAGATATCTCAGCAACACCTTACAAATCGAAGACCAAATTTTCTTAATTTTTTCCATCTTCTGAAGATGTTCATGACATCATGAGCTAGCGTTAGTAAAAAATTGATCAAATGAAATATAGTTTTTTTTGTTATTGAATTTTAATACTTTAATCAGTTATTACATAGTAATTATTCATATGGGGATGGCATATTATTTGTTCAATCTATAGAGCTGGACAATAGCTTTAAAACAATATGAAGATCACGTCTGTGCAATTTATATTAAAGTAAATATAGCCATTCAAAGTCATTGTCCCCCCCCAAAAAAGTTAAAACTTTGTTCATTTAAATCTCCCTCAGTGTTGATCCAAGAGACGCCCAAGTTCAGTTTCATGAGTTACTCATGTGACCAAATCAGCATGCCAAGTTTCATTAAAACCCGTGACAATGAGGTCCGAAAGTGTGATGATTTGACATGGAATGACCCAATGGTCACTCATTTTCACTTGTAAAATACTGGCAATAAAAAATCATATATATTTTTCATATATATTCATATATATATATTTACATCACATATTCAGTGCATGCTATAACTCGGGTCATGTGTAAGTCGTTACTGCAGGTGTGATTTTCTTTATGTACATTGAATGGACACATTACAGTCATGTATCCATTTGATTGTGCCTTTTTAATGTGCACATGCACATTATGGACAAAAGTATTGGGACACCTGGCTATTACACCTACAGGAACTTTTATGACATCCCATTTTAAATCCATTGGTGTTGGACATGAAGGTCTGGCTCACAGTCTTCATTCTACTTCATCCCAAAGGTGTTAGATTGGGTTGAGGTCAAGGCTCTGTGCGGCCAGTCAAGTTATTTCCACACCAAACTCACCCAACCATGTCTGTATGGACCTTGCTTTGTGCACTGGGGCACAGTCATGCTAGAACAGAAAAGTACCTTCCCCAAACTGTTCCCACAAAGTTGGAAGCATAGAATTGTCCAAAAGCTCTTGGTATGCATATCTTGTATGGCAAGGTGTCCCAGTACTTTTGTCCATATGTTGGGAGTTAGTCTGATCTGATTGTTTACTGCATTATATATTGTTGTACAAAAATGCATAGTCCAACAACTTGTCCTGGTTAGGGTCACATGGAGCATCCCAGGCAGCACAGGGCACAAGGCAAAGATACACCCTACATATTGTGCCTAGACATCACAAGTGACGCATACAACAGGCAGTTGGGAGAGGCCATTTGCATGTGTATCTGGAGGACACCTGTGCAATGTGTACTGAGAACGCAAAAACAAGACTCAAACCCACAACTGAGGAGGTATGAGGCAGCAGTGACACCCAGTGGACTACTGTGCCACCCTACTCAGTGTGCTGTGGAGTTTGCATGTCTAAAAATAGTCTGGCATCGTTTTGGCGTACCTTCAGACAGACTGGCATGCTGCCCAGCGCCTTCAGACAGACTGGCATGCTGCCCAGCGCCTTCAGACAGACTGACATGCTGCCCAGCGCCTTCAGACAGACTGACATGCTGCCCAGCGCCTTCAGACAGACTGGCATGCTGCCCAGCGCCTTCAGACAGACTGGCATGCTGCCCAGCGCCTTCAGACAGACTGGCATGCTGCCCAGGGTGGTCCCAATCTTGTGGCCTTTACTTCTTGGGGTTCCAAACCAACCATGATTCTATGGGTAGCCAGTCATGGAGGATGGATGGATGATATCAAGGGAGGGATTTCCTGATGTCTTGTCTTTCTCCCCAGGGGGTGGCAACACATTCCGTCTGCTGAAAACCTTGTACGATCACAAGCTGGTGTCAGAAATCCAGAGGCGTGTGCTGGTGGTGAATTTAACTTGCCTGATTTTCAATATTCTTTCAATTAATATTCTGTTATCCAGTCTCAGACTTAACCTGGTTCTGATTTTATAACGCCAGTGCTGGAGCATTCATAAGACAAAATCATTCCAAGTTAAAACAGGTAAGTATATGAATTCAGTGTTTTTGGGTTTTACAGGATGGGGTTCCATACATGGGTTCAAGTGCTGGCACGAACGTGTCCACTATCAGCATCCATACTACAAACGACATGCCCATTGTTTACCCTCCAAGCCTGGATGCCATTGGCTTGGTGCCTTTTAACATCAATCCCCATTACGTGGATCCTGACCCTAACAGCAGGCACATGGGGGTGAGGCCAATAATATTTTTCTCGTGACTTTCTTTCTATATCCAGTGTGTTTTCACCTTTCTCCTACAAGAGCTCTATCAATACTGCA
Organism: Stomatorhinus walkeri; assembly: GCA_026784285.1. Classification (NCBI taxonomy): domain Eukaryota; kingdom Metazoa; phylum Chordata; class Actinopteri; order Osteoglossiformes; family Mormyridae; genus Stomatorhinus; species Stomatorhinus walkeri. Next base: position 33,566,117 of record JAODUD010000001.1, on the reverse strand, counting down.
GTTAATCATTGAATCTCAATTAAGTTTGTCATGATTTTCATAAATACTTTGAACCTGTGCATTGATTCATTTGAGGTATTATAGAGTTTTATTTTTCAAACTTAAACATTTGTTGATTAAAATTTGCTGTTTACTGTAGTCCATGCTAAGTGCTAAGTGTGAACCTCTCAAATGTTAAAGCAGCGATTCTCAACCCAGTTGGAAAGTTGGAAATGTCTAGCTCCAGTATTAGAATTAACCTATGTAAATGGGTCTTGGGTCTGCAAATGCTTAGCGCAAAACTAGTTAACACTCAACCAATCCAAAAAGCCAAACCACGGATGCTTCATTTAAAATTCACTGACACATCCAATCAGATTTGTGCAATAGGCATTGATTGGCATAAATTGCAGAGTGCACTGCATGTTTGCTCATAGCCTTAATTTAAATAAATGCTTAGAAAAAAATTCAAATGAAAGAACAGAAATGCCTGGTACAGTGGGGAGGTCAGTGATTCAGTGGGGGGGGGGGGGGCTGAAGTGCCTGGTACAGTGGGAAGAAATGCATAATTTGTGCGACTGAGAGTTGAAATGTGCAACAATTTGATTAATTCTTGGTAGTTTAAGGCTTTTAATGCCAGTTAATTAAATTTGGCCCTTTAAAAAATATTTTTAGTTCCATTACTACAGTATTGGAATGTCAACTATCTGGATGCAGTGGTTGTGATGCATTGAATCGTGACCCTGGTACTGTATAATAGGCCAGTTAGCAGCACCCAGACATATCTTTTGAATTTAGTTAACTGGCGGTTTGCATTATTCTGTGTAGGAGACCAGAGAGCAGCGCATTCTTCAGTTTCATGAGGAACCTGACACACCACATGTGCTGGTAAGCTGTGCATCACTTTTTATAGCTCCTGTAATTCTTTTATTCAGTGCATGGGGGCAGTGTTTCACTCAGCAAGTTGGGAGACCATGCTTATGATCAGAAGGTCACTGGTTCACATCCCAGGATCAGCAGGGGTATTTCACTGTTGGGCCCCGAGGGAAGGCCCTCAGCCACAGGTGTTCTGGTTAACCCTGCCTTCTCAGTTGTACGTCACTTTGGATACAAGCATCTGCTGTATAAATAAATTAAAATGAACTCTGATGCTCAACTAATGTTTTTTTTTAAAAAGGATTTTTCACCCATTCCTATCTTTGGGTGCAGATTAAATTAAAGTGCATGAGCAGTGGTTTGCATACATGAGTATGGATGCTGTCCTGTTCAGGGCTTGAGGGAGGGGTCAATGCTGCTCGTGGAGGGACACAAAGCCACGTTGCTGGGCAGTACTAATGCAAGGCTCTTTTCCAGGTAAGTCTCAGGCCAGTGCTCCTTTATCTGCATAATTATTTGGGGAGACAAGTTTGTAACATGCTGGATGTGTTGCAGAGGAAAAGCGGCCACAGAATTCACACCAGGGAGCGATCTCAGCTTCCTACTGACAGACTGATCACTGGCTGGAGGGAGAATGGCAACTCACAAGCGCATATCATACCATGTGACCACATGAATGACTGTATTTACAAGCAGATTTAAGCTTACTGTTAAAAACAGTTGTCCATTAATCTTAAATATTTTGGTTTAGATATCTACTGTTAAGCATAAAACCTGAATGCAACACATACAGGAGACCAAAATCATAAGAGATGTTTAAGAAGCTGAAGAAGAAATGTACCTAGAAAATGCAAAAAATGGTTCTATTCAGGTAGTATAATTGAGACCTTGCATTTTTAATAGGAAATTACTATCATTCAAAGACACTTTTGACACTATTTTTAATAGTAAATAAATTGTGAAAATCAATGGCTTAACTATCTGAAATCACCAAAACCATTACCTTTTTCTGTTAACTTATATTCCGTTTCATACTATGAAATGATAATTATCCTGAGCACCAATCAATTAATAGCTTTTCTGAAGATTTGTTCAGCTGGTTTCTAACAAAGGTGCTATCCCTTTGGGCCATGTTTCCAGGACACTGTGCACACATGAATACTCTGACTAAAATGAGCCTTTTTCTAATGTTTTTGTTATAGCAGTGTAAGTGTATGTGCACGGTAATGGATGGGCTACTGTCCAGAGGGTTTCCTAGCTTTGTGTCCTGTGCAACAATGTACTGGACAGCCAAATGGAATATGAATGTACAATGGTAAAAGATGCTGATATGATGTATTCTTTAAATTTTCCCCCCGTGGTCTAGAATGCTCATGAACTGCAACTCAAATTGTAACTGTTTGGCTTTTTGAACTTAAAATGCAATTCCACTTTTGACCACAAGAGGTCAAGACTGTATATTTGTCAACAATTAATGTATTCCCTGGATGAGGAATACATATGGTTTTGGGAGTTGTTTAACATAATAACTCAAAGTATTAGTAGATATTTTCAGTTTTGCAGGTTGCAATGTCTGGGTTATGAATTAGAACTGATCAAAATGTGAAACAGCAGCACATTGTTATGGCAAAGAATGGGGCAGTTTTGACACTTGATCCCTCCCAGATGATAACCGAAAAATTAATTTGAAGGATCTTTCACAAACACTGCAGCCACATTGTATGGTGAACTGATCAGACTGATAAAAAAAAAGACATAAACTTACCCAAAGGAAATGAAGGCTGTATAAGACACTTGGTCTTGTGCACACAGTAACTCAGAAAGTATTTGGTGGATCTTTCTCAAATTTTGCAAACACAAGGAATTCCCAGATGGGGAATACACAGTCTTGGAATTGGTCAGTCACTGCCACTTTCAGACATTTTCTTGTTACCACGATAGCTCAAAATGTATTTGATGGCTCTTTTTCAGCGATCAAATTTTGAGACAAATCGTACCAAAACTGAAGCAGCTTCATGTAGCGATACCAAAGAAAAGTACAGTTTCAGGCACTTGATCCTCTTAGCATGACAACTCAAAAGGTATTTCATAGATCTTTTTCAATCTGTACAGAGGCATTGTATGAGTGATGGAGTAGTGCTGATCAAATTTTGAGACAAATCACACAGAAATAGACGCAGCATCACATAATGATACTAAAGAGAAAAGTAGTCTTCAACACTTGATTGTGCCAACAGCACGTAGTTTATTTTGTCATTATCTCCTGGTTGTGGATCACAGCTAAATGTTGTAATGATATGGTTTTATTAAAGTGAAATTAACATACAAAAACTTCATAAGCACAAGCACTGCTATACAGTTCATTCACATGAGAATAAAATACACTCTAGAATATCATACAAAATACCCATATCAAATCAATGGCCAGCCACCGCAGGAGCTTCACCTCTTTCCTTCTTCACAGGCTGCTTCTTCTTCTTCTTTTTATCTTTAAAGATTGGTGAACTCAGGAACTGTGTATCAGTAAATTTATCCCCACGCCTCATTTTGCTAGAATAAAAGAAAAAGGCATTTTCAGTTGAGGCTGATTAATACCCTAAATCATTCAAAGGAACTGCTCTGCAAGTGAATAAATTTATTCTTTTATTCTTATTGTGTGAAAACTCAGATACCCACGAGAACTTAAGTATTTACCAAACACTGGCCCACTGATTAGCTTTAAAGCAAAAATATATATAAAATATCTGTTTATTATTTTCATTTATTGCATTTGATAATATTGCTATACATATAATTTGCATTTAGTTTCCCATGCCGCTAGATGGTGCACCATGTACTGGCCCTGATATAGTATGCTTAGGGTTGGGTGATATAAATGATATATTGACTTATCTAAAATTTATACGATAAAAAAATCTGAAACTAAATCTCCATGATCACCAATGACTAGGGTTGCTGCCTGACCATTATAATACAAGATTGTCCCATATTGGAAAATAAACTGCTGCATTCCATATTATACGTAACAATCCATTTTTTCAGTTCCGATCCACTGAGTGGCTAATAGACCAAGTGGCAGTATTAACGTTCAACTTTAATGCCACAAAAAACATCTAAAATGGGAAAGAGCTGTCATGTGATTGATTGTACAAATCGATTTAGCAAGAATTAGGAGAAAACTAAAGTAAATATCGGATGTGGATCAGTCACATATGGCCAATACCCGATCTGTCTAATAAGTAAGGATTGGTGCTAATACCAATCCAAATATCGGATCGGTACACCCTGTCAACTACTTCCCCTTACCATAAATAAAATGGCAACAACCCAAGTAGAATCATTCAAATTCCTTGGAACCACCATCTCATAAAACCTTAAATGGGAGGCAAACACTGCATCATCATGAAGGCCCAACGAAGGATGTTCTTCCTCCAACAGCTAAGAAATTTCAAGCTGCCACAAGCATTGCTGGTGCAGTTTTTCACTGCTATCAAAGAGTCAGTCCTCACATCCTCATTGACCATTTGGCTTGGATCACATATTGCAAGGTAAAAGGCAAAAGTCTAGCAGATCATCAACTCAACGTACATCCTTTCAAGGAATTCTACCACAGCAGATGCAGGAAACGTCCTGCCAACTCCTCCTTTCAGCTACTACCTTCTGGGCACAGAGACAGTTTATTACCATGGACTGTGACCCTGCTCAGTTACAGAATTTACAGATCTCCCCTACAGTGACATGTATAATGCAACTGAGAGTCTTAACAGCAATACATCCATGCCTATAACTCCCAAAAGGCTAAGAACTCTTTGCTTCAATCAGAATGTGAAACTGTAACATATAGCTTATTGTTACATACTTAGTACCCTGTATATTTCTCCTTACACACTGTTCTGTGCACAATCATTCGAGACTCACTTTTTAATGCTATATGTTGACCTATATATATTTAAAGCTTGTCTTGTTTGTGTGATTCTTACAGCAAGCATCTAGCAGTGTTGTCATGATGCCAAAATCATGACTTTGATACATAAATAAAATATTTCGATACCGATACACTGTGTGGCTCATTGAGCTAAGCCTCTGTGCCTATGATCAGAAGCTTGATGGTTCAAGCCCAGCCTTGGCATGCCTGTGGATCCTTGAGCAAGGCCCTTAATGCCCAGCTCCCTTGGCTGCCATTTGTGGTCAGCTTGCTGTCACATAGAGAATATAATATAATAAAATATAATATAATACAATATAATATAAAAACATGAGGCAGGAATCAACCAACCACTTCAGGGTGCACACTCAGTAACACATACAGCCAATTTAAGCACACATTCATTTAAGTTGCATGCTTTTGGACAGTGGAAGGAAACCGGAGCAGACAGAGACGCCACCGCATAGGGTGAACATGCAAACTCCACACATACAAAGCGGCGGTGTGCAACAACACCGTAACCCACCACGCCATTCTGCCTCTCTGACAGGCTTGCACAATGTGTGCAAATCGGTACATCCCTAATTTTCTTTAAATCAATTCACAGCCCTACCTTGAAGTTTTAATAACGAACAATTTCAAGACAAATTATGTTTCCGTTATACTAACATTGCATCAAATCCTTATCCTAAATACAAGGTGTGTACCCTTACACCATTAGTAAAGACTATATTCTTACATTAAAGAGCCTTTATTGAGCTATTGTTTCAAGTTGGGTTGTTGGCTGAACACATAGCTGCGAGTTTTTTGTTGCCAAATTCAGGGTGTTGGGAAAGATGTGCGTGAATAATAGTGAATAATAGTGGTATTACCACAATATTTTGTAGGAGTGAATCTTGCAGATATTCATGTCTTTACAGAATCCAAAGTTTGCCCAAACTTTAGATTCAAATTGAGACAGTGCTGGAAAAGTCTCTGCACATCTTGCTCATTCATGAGAGCTTTTTGACTGGCTTCCACATTTCAGTGTCTTAATAGAATGTGTGTGCAACAGGGTAAATCTATTAGCAGTAACAAATGAGACCAACTTAAGTAACCTAAAAAGTCTGCCCACACTTGATATAAGACATTTGCAAATGCTTTATGGATTAGATACCATAAAGGGTAAAAAAAATTAAATGAAAAATTAGATGCCACCCAAGTCTCCTATTAAACATGCTTATATAAGATCCAAGCCAATTTGAAAATAGTCCATTGCAAAGATGGTGATTCATTTGAAATTGCCTGCTGCCAAACCCAAAGGCCAACAGGTTAATAGCACTCTAAGCTGTTTATTATATGTTTATAAACACATGGCTGCAGTAGCAATGTAAATATATTTTGAACTATCGTTTCAATAATTTAGCTTTATGTACCTCCTGATATTCAACTGCATTATGAGTGAAACCCAAATATGGGGTGTTTACTGATTATTAAAACTGGACTTTGTCATCTTGTTTAAGCAGGTGAAACAGGACTGCAACATAACAGCATACTACAAGTTCATTATATCAATTCATCGTTTTGGTATTTAATCACTGACCACAGGTCCTGATCTTCAGCCTAGAGTACTGTTGTTGTCTAAGTAATCTGTAGCAATTTCTTTACTTTTATAGTTTCCATTAAGTAATGTTAGTTAGAATGAAAAAGATTATTGTTGCTTGGCTGGCACTTCATGTGCGGTTAAAAAAAATTAATCAACACCTTTCAGATTTGAGAATTCACCAGTGCTGTGGCATAAAACGATATTAAAATTTGTAGGCTTACCATATGCTTTGATACACTCACTTTTAAGTACTCACCTGTTGATGGGAGGTTCCTTGTAAGACACAGCTCTCCCCTGCCTTCTTTTCGGACGAGATTCATACTCACCTGTTGATGGAAGGTTCCTTGTAAGTCACAGTTCTCCCCCGCCTTCTTGTTGGATGAGATTCATCCTCAACTGTCCAGTTTGTATTAGTTATATTCTTCAAAACTTTCCCCTTTTCAACTATGCAAACAAAAACAACATTTGCTGTTTTAACATGACTAACTAGGTTCAAATCATCTTAATTACTTATATAAAAAGACATCACCTACCTGGGGATTTATCTGCTATTCTTGTCTCTGACTCAGTGTGATCTGCCACACTAGACCTTGATTTCGGAAGAGGACTAGCAGCTGTATTTTCTGCTAGGACCCGCTCAGAACAGGGAATTGATGAGGGTGCAGTAACACTGCAGTGAGGTCTGTCATCCTTGGTCTGCCATTTTAAGGTGTCCCATAGCATCTCAGAGCCTTCCTCAGCCTTTACTGTGACTCCCAGAACAGGAGTGATGCCACTGGCTGAACAAACACCTCCACATTCAGCATTCTTCCTTGTCACTTGTGAGTTACTGATAACACAAGTTTTTCTGTTGACTTCCCTTTGCATTTTGTTGCCCTTTTTCTTTCCTTGCCCTTCCTCATACCCTCTTGCAGTGCTGGAAGGATGTAACTGGTGGTAGGAAGCCACATTTTCTACATCACACTGCCTCCACGTCGTTCTGTGGTCACAGCCAGTGAGATTTTCATTCACTGGAAGAGAGAAGTCATCTTTCTGGGTGTTTTTCTTCCTAAATCTGAATGTGCTCTCTTTACTTGTGTTCCTGGATTTAGTGTTCAGACATTCCCAAGGAGGTCTCTCCTTCATGAACAAGTCTTTGGAATTCTCTAGATCCCCAGCTGCCTGGAACTCAACAGAGAGCCGTGGATTCTCTTGGAAAGGATCCTGTGGGGATTCTGAGGCTTCTGTCACCAAGACAGTTCCTCCAACAGAAACAGGAGCATCAAGAAGTGGTGACAGATCGGGATTGTATCCTTCATGGGCCAAATTATCATCCCTCCTCAGGGGGAACACTGTGTCCTTGCTTTTGGTTTCAAGGCAGTCTATTGCGCAATCGTCTATTAAATAGGTTCGTCTATTTATAGAAGAATAAGATGTGGGGACAGTGAAAGCCTGTTCGCTATTTAAACATGGCATTTTACCATCCTGCATATCTGCATCCCAGGGAATTTCTACATTTCCAGATACAGAGTTCTGAACTTCAGGGTCTCTAAAATAATCATCTTTAATTTGAGAAAATAAGACATTGTTATCATGGTCCTGAGACGTGACTGAAATTCTACTAAACTGTAGTTTATTTGCAATGGATTCATCTACTGTTGGCTCATTTTGGACTTCACGACTCTGATGCTTGGTTCTCCGAGAGGTGACATGGGTCTTCCTATGTGTCACATCTGATTCTGACACCCTGCATTCCTCCTCCAGCTGCTCTGTCTTGTCCATGGCTTCATACAACTGCAGAGGCCTTACAGGTTCCACCAGCTCCTTTGCCTCAGTTTTTCCCAAAGTAGCAGAGCAGTCTGCTTTCAAGGTATCTTTTCTGTCAGCTGAACTCTTCTTCACCTGCATCCTCTCCTTCCCAAGACGGCAGGATCTGTCTAACCGAACCTCTTCCTTTCTTCTTGGCTTGGCTACAGAGTGAGTTGTGGTCTTTTTGGGTTTGGTCTCCACAGCTTCTATTTCAGCATTGTCACTAAAGGTGATTTCCATCTCTTTATCGACCAGTGTCGTCTGCTCTAGGTATGGGGGATCCAGAGGAGTCTCATCTATTCTGCTGGATAACAATACCCTACTGTGCTCTTCTGAAATATAATTTACTGTATTCGTTGCAGGGGCCATGTTAAGAGTGTTTTCAATAATATCTTGGACCTTCTGTGGAGTGTTTGAAGGGATCTTAGACCACTTTTCTAACTCCATGGGTAACCTAGTGGCAACTTGAGTCATGGGAGCTGAGTTTTCTGTCCCTGCCATCTTTGCTTGAGATACATTTCCTGCAAAAGGTAACAGAACTGTTCAGAAACTATTCAAATGGATTTTAACATATTAGCAAAGCTCATTTCCCCCAATGATTTTTAAATAATTAATATTAACAGCAGAACCCATGAAGGACAAGAATCCATGAAAGGCAAAACAGTAACATTTTAAAGTACAATTCTCTCAAATATTTTCAAACCTTTCAGACTATTAGGCTCCGATTGTGTGGTTATGCCAAGTGCTGCTGTGAGTGGATATATGTTATCTGCATCTGTCGCTCGTCTTACTCTTGCAAGTTGTATTGAACACTCAGCAAATTGAACCTGAGCTGATGAGAAAGTTTTGCCTGCTGGGTTCCTAAAATAAATATGACAAATGATTATTTTCTTTGACATAGTACTATGAATACTGGATTTTGAATTTTAAATCTAGTACGCACAACCACACAAAATTCATCAATTCAGTTCTTAAAGGAACTATATAAATGATCACCCCGGCTTTGCATTTGTCTCTTCACAATCTGCCTGTAATTGGTCATTTGCAACTTGCTGTAGATCGGAGACATCCTGATTGTGAAAAGATAAAATTGACAAAATTAGTTTTAAGTTGTTACTCTTATTTAAGTAAAACCAAAAACACATTAAATACATTGTAATGAAACATAACCACTGGGTTGATCAGATAAACTCTATTTTGTAATTACCACAAATTCCCAAATACACACCACAATAACCAAAATCCTTACATCATGGGCCAGAACGTCTACAGCAGCAGCCAAGCTCTTTAGAGCATTACTGTGAAGGTCCTTCAGTACTGCAACCTAGGACAAGACAATTGGATATCAATATAACTCTATATGAAATGATACATCTTCACCATCCTTCTGTATGTACAAAATAACCATTTAATAACAGTTATTTCATATATAAGTAAAATATAATTCTAGCACACGGTTTCTATGGCAAACAGTTCCACTCTTAACACATTGTACATACAGTAATTTAAATAGCTAATTGTAAGGTGACCTTAAACAATACAAGGATAATAGGTGTAACAAACGAACGAACTTAGTCCATTCGTTTTGCAATCCCAAATTAGATTTTTTTGCGACAGTATGGAAAATGCAAATAATAATAATAATGAAAAACAAAGTGATTCTGAAATTTCCTTTGACTTATTTCATTGCAGACAGTATGTTTTGTCTGGTCAACTTAATTTTACTTTTTAATATACATTCATTACTGCATTTCATGCCAGCATTCCAAAATAAGTTGGAAAAGAAAAGCATTCACCACTTTGTTGCCATTCCTTCTCATAACACTCAAGACATTTTGGCATTGAGGATACCAAGCGATATGGCATTTCAAGTGTTATTTTGTCCCATTCTTCCTGCAAACACGTCTTAAGGTGTGCAACAGTATGGGGTGGTCATCGCTGCATTTTCCGTTTCTAAATTCTTTATTATTTTTAGAATCACTGCATTTTCTTCATTTTCCATACCATCCCAATTTTTTCTGATTTGGGGTTGTAAAATATTTAAATTTATATACAGTATGAGGCGCTGCTAGAAATCACACAGAAATAGGTTAAAAAAAAGCAATCCTTTGAGGTACCCTTTCATTTTAAAGCAAGATTATGCATATTATGCAACTAGGGACCATATGGATACCAGAATGGTGCAAGACCAATGCTTAAGGTTTTAACTGGACTCCAGGTGAACACTTTCAGGTTTCATTTGTTCGCTGCACTTAATACTTCTGACCTACCAATTGCTTCTGCTTGTGCCGACGGAAGGCGAGGTCAAAGCACAAGCTTTGCACCTCTTTCCGCAGGCGTACAACCTCAGCCTCAAGATGCCTGCTCTTCTCCTTCTGCGCCTCAAGGGCAAGTGCAAGAGCCTTGTTATTAGTCTTAAGAGATACCTTAAAAAAAGAAGAGGTATCTGCGAAGAGGATGAAATTAACAAATTCAACAAGACAGACACGCAACAAATTTAACTACAGAGAAGGATTCAATATAAAATAAAATGTGATTCAATGTCCCCAAAAGCAACTACGGGGCAAATTCTGTAAATAATCAGCAGAATTATATGTGCAATAACTGGTGCAACTTTTTGCCAAATTGTGACATTAAGAAAAGCACATTCACCAGCTTTCACCATATAATGACTATTGCTGAAACTGCCATGTTACATAAAGCACCGGCACCACAGCAAGGACTCGGTATGTGTACCTTTTGTTTTTTTAACACACAAAGATAACTGCACTTACTTGCGATCTTAGTCTTGATCTTAGATGAGATCAAGGAGCTTGGCTTGGTGACTTGCCTCTGTCGCACCATCCGTCCTCGGGGGTTTACCAACGTGGTGGAAGAGGACATCATGTTGCTGATAATTACTATGGTCCTGTCAGGGAAGATAAATAAATTCTAATTCTATTCAACGGCAAAATTAAAATAATCTACGGACTAGACGGAATACATATAACTAGACGAGTATCCTGTGATATTTTCACTTGGATCCATAGGTAACATCGTCTTGGTATTTTACAAACGATATCCCCCTTTTCACCCGTATTAAACAAAACATTTTTTTTCCAAATACTTACCGAAATAAACTAGACTAATACATGTACCCTCGAATTACTGGTATCTTCGTGGCAAAATGAATACCTTATACTAACCACATTTACCCCGCTGCAAAACAAACCGAAAACGTCACTTCAAACAAAAACGTTCCTCTACCGCTGTATCAACTCAAACTTTAAGCCCCGCCCATTACGTCGCTATAGCGAGCCGGTATTCTGCTGATGACCAATCATAAAGAGGTTTAATTGTGATTTTGTATGTGATTGGTGGGAGTATGGGTCACTAGCTGTTTTCGGCGTTTCCAATTTCTCTTGCCTTATATCACTTCAGGCTGTTTTCGTAACTCGATAACGCTTCCTTTGCGTTTCGGGTTGCCTTGTTCTTATTTTGAGGTTGTAGTTTGGGGCTTTTTAAACTGCGTATTTCAAGCCATTTGAATTTTTAAAAATATAATAGATTCATCATTCAAAGAAAGAATTTCTAATATTAATTACAATAATACTACAGATCCAACCCATGAACGATTGAAATTAGACCGCTAACTTAGGCGTACGCGCATAAAATAGCTTGAAACTTAGAAGCTTGCCATCAAATGCTGCCTCCGTTGTAGGCTAAATTTTAACCTTATTTATTTTTTCCTGCCGTCATACTGTTCATACACTATATAGTATTTTTACGCTATTTATTATTACGAGCTGGGGAGAATTCCTAAGATAACAACTGAGATCCAAAACTCAGCACTCAGACTGCGCGTTTAGGGTTTTTGGGAGTCACCTTACTGTGGGAATTGTTTTTCTGATTCATACTATAATTCCGTAGCATACTTGCTGGCTATTTCCAGCCATTTTGGTTAGCTCAGTTTATTCACGACAGTCTGCCCCGTGCCTCAGATCCGGTATTCTGTTAAACAACAATAGGCTCAATAGGCAAAACTAAAACGAAGAAATGTAGTTGACTTGATGGTTGAATCATTCGCGTTAACTGACAGTCTGTTGATGTAGCCGATATTAGGTCCATACTGGAATAATATACAATGCTCAAAAAATTAAACGAACGCTCATTTAAGCGTTCTGCTGAGTCTGGCAAAAGAATTTCATCTTTTAATATCACTTCATTTAATTTTTGTCCAGAATTTGATATTGAACTAGAGGTTTATGGTTAAATACGAGTTTTGTTATGCAGATATATCACAAAAATAATGCACCTGTCATATATTTTGTATAGTCCTATTTATGAGTTCAGTATCCAATAGTTTGTGTGAAATGTGCTACAAATGGCCATATTTAGTTTAGCAAACCATGAGTAATTTACTGTTACCAAAAAGAGACACTAACAAAAGAAAATGGTAAATTAAGAATGGTGCCTCAGTTATTTGTAGGCTATTGTATGCATATTTACATGGAATACACATAATATATGGCAAATACAGGACGAACTGTATTCCATGTGGTCATGTATATTGGGATTATATTTTGGCTTGATTTCTCCACTCTACTTTGCACAGTGAGTTTATTTTGGACTTGTTTCCAGAGGTCATGTTGCAGGTTTGTGTTGAGAGACTGGGCAGCACTGGCTCTTTTATTCTCTTAGCTACAATTTAGAGATCAAATAGAGTTTAAACAGAAACAAGTAACATTGTTTCTAAAACTCCATTGCTCTGTCCTCTGTGCCTGCAGTTCAAATTGCAGCTACATTTAAAACAAAACCCAGCTGCCCAGTCCCTTAGAACAAGATTTCTCAAACACTCGTCTGCGGTAAACGCGGGTCAGTGAGTTCTGAGGCCTTGTGGTTGGACAAGTTGAGAATCCCAACCTTAAAATTCATCTGAATGCCACTAGGTGTCACTCGTTCTATGGTTTATGTTACGATTATACTGCATATGGTTTATCTTTAAAGAGATGGCCTTGGTTTATGCAGGCTCCGTTTAATCATGTATATTATTATGTAGGTAACCCCGATGAAATCAGTAGCACATGTAGTTACAAAGGCTACATATAAATTCTAGAGGCACCGGAAAGTCTCTGAATGGAAGGTCCTGCGCCGGTCTATAAGACCTCCAGGATAAGTGATGCTTGAAAAGGGCACAACATTACTGGAGATTCCTCGCACCCAAACCACAGAGTGTTTCCCCTTCTCCCACCTGGAAGGAGGTGGAGAAGCCTCCAATTCCACATCAACAGAATGAGGAAGAGCTTCTTTCCCACAGCTGTCTCAGGGCTACCAACTTTGGTCAGCTGGAGTGAGATTTTCAATTCATAACAAGTCTGCACGTACAATCACACACATTTACAGTTTTACTACCCTGTAAATCAGGGGTGTCAAACTCCAGTCCTGGAGGGCCGGAGCCCCATGTAGCCTAGTTCTTTCCCTCTTCCACCACAAATGATTCCACTCAAGAGCTGTGGGTTAATTAGCACAAGGAGTTGAACCAGGTGTGTTAAATGAAGCTGAACCAAAAACTATGTAGGGCTCAGGCCCCCCAGGACTGGAGTTTGACACCCCTGCTGTAAATAGTCTGTAGGCTTTGCAAACCACCTCAGTGCTGTTGATGTAGCCGATTTTAGGTCCATACTAGAACAATATAAAATGCTCAAAAAAATTAAAGGAACACTTTTTAATCAGAGTATAAAATCAAGTCAATTAAACGTCTGGGTTATTGATCCTGTCAGTTAAGTAGCAGAGGGGGCTGTTGATCAGTTTCAGCTGCTTTGATGTTAATTAGATTAACATCAAGTGCACTTGAGGGGCAACAATGAGACGACCCCTCTAAACAGGAATGATTTAACAGGTGGAGGCCACTGATATTTTTCCCTTCTCATTTCTGACTGTTTTTCCAATAGTTTTGCATTTGATAACAGTAAGTGTCACTATACAATGGCACCTTGACTACCATTAGGAAACAGGATGAAATCCTTGGACCCACTGTCAGACCCTACACTGTTGCAGTAGGTCCTGGGTTCCTCCTAATGCATGACAATGCCCAGCCTCATGTGACAAGTGTATGCAGGCAAATCCTGAAGGATGAAGGAATTGATTGGTCCCCAAATTCACCTGACATAAATCCAATAGAACACCCCTGGGACATTATGTTTCGATCCATCCGACGCCACCAGGTTGCGCCTCAGACTGTCCAGGAGCTCAGTGATGCCCTGGTCCAGATCTGGGAGGAGATCCCCCAGGACACCATCCATTGTTTCATTAGGAACATGATCCAACATTGTCAGGCATGCAGACAAGCACGTGGGGGCCATACAAACTACTGGGTACGATTCTGAATTGCTGCAATGAAATTTCGGCAAAAAGGACCACCCTGCCACATCATTTTTTCCGCTTTGATTTTAAGAATGTCTTTGGTTGATAACTTTCATTTCCATCAAACAATGTGGCATCCTTTCATTCCTAACACATTACCCATTTGATATCAGTATAGATATCCAGCATGATTTTTTCCTCATTGAGATTTGATGTGTTTTCAAAGTGGTCTTTTAATTTTTTTTAACAGTGTACATTTGCCGTAGGATTTCTTGCTTTGTCACGCCAGATGTGTTGGCAACCCTGCTATTTCACTGCTGAACTCTCCACTTATCACCATTAATCTTTAGTACTAATCTTTATACCCCTGTATAGATGTTTATTGTTCTATTTACTGATTCACATATGTATATATTGTACAGCAGTGTCTAGCCTTTTGCACTTTCGGATTAGACGCTATACTGCATTTCGTTGTCTGAGTTATTGCACAATTACAATAAAGTTTAATATAATCCAATCTAGTGTAATCTAAAATTTTGTAAGTGGTTTTTAATATAGAGTTTACCTGTATATATTTTTTCCTATATCATGGTTTATTATCAAATCAAAACAGCCTATTGTTTTTGTCATGATAGTTAATTGGTGGTGGCAGAGATACAAACGTACACTCATGCTATTTTCAGACTATTAACATATCTCTACCTAAACCGATTGTATTATTTAATTCAACTGGAAGCTGAAGTATTTCAATATGGCATTAAACTGTATTTTGTGCTATTTGCGTCAATCGTACGTCGCTTTGGACAAAAGCATCGGCTGAAGAAAGTGAATGTAATTGTAAACTATTTCACCTAATCCCACAGATATTATATAGCGAACGCGTGACTACAAGTAAGAAGGCCGCGAGTCACCTTTTTTTTTCTTCTACAATAAAAATATGATCAGGGATAGATTAGACTAGTTAATTTCAGAATAATCGTTCACCCCAGATTCGCTTCTAGGTGAAAGTAACCCCGATTTTGACATATTGATTTGTGATGCCTAGTCGCGTGACCAAAACAGTTCGAGCCTGGGGTGATCGACTAGTTTGGTCTGTTTTAGGAAGCGGTCTTCTGTTGGTGGCTGGGGGAAACTAGAGGCAGGAAGGTAGGTGTTTGTTTTATATGACATCTAAACTTAAGCTTAAAGCACATGTCTCTTGTATTGGGTTAGGGCGTACGTATTAAAACGATATAATTTTAAAAACATCGATAATTAATCGTTAGCAATCAAAATGAGATAGCACTTATCAAGGCCTCCTGGATTAGACAGGAAAAAGGAACGTTCTGGTTTTTTGTATCGGTCTGTCGCTTTCTATCGGTTATTTATGTCGGACAGATTTAATTGATTAACCTATTTTAAACAATGCCTGCTTGTCTGCCTTATACTTCAGCACAGTAGTTAGTTACTAATTGTATTGTACTTCACTATTATGCAGTGTTTGCTTTCTAGCAATTATTTATATGCATGTACATTTTAGCATTGTTATTAGTTTTTTGCGAATGCAGTATTGCTGTATGTTCCTGTATAATTAACATTCGTAGTGCCATAAAACTACGAGAAGCGTAACGTAACTCAACCATCGTCTTCTGTCACGGGCTTGTGGTCACATGGTTGGATCATTATTGATGGTCGTTGGTTTTAACTTTATCCGTTGTTCTTAATTTACGTTACATTCGTGTTTCTTGTTGATCTCTGAGTTTTCATATTTTAAATGTTGATTTAAAAAGATGAAGTATTTTTTGTGTTGTGTAGAACAAAGTGTGTTCACAAACTCATGTTGGTTTGAAGTTGTTTTAGAATAACAATATGTAAGCATTGGATCAAACATTATATGTCAACTATTTTGACAGACTTTACCATATATAGCCAGAGGTAAAAGGACAAATGGAAAGAAATCTGTATTGTTAAATCAGTTTAATTTGCTCATTCATTATCTGACGTGTGATACTGATAAAGACAGTTGCATTGTCTTTAATAGTACTGAGATCATCAAACTACTAATACAAAAACTACTACAAACTACTTTTCCTGAGTTTGTATGTAAGTTATGCAATTATACTCTGAAGAACTGCCCCATGCCTGGCTGTGTCAATGTCGTGATGTGGGCATGGGCAAAGTGAAGGGGGGCAAAGTCAGGATAAATCCAAGGCCCCCTAAGTGGGCCCTAAAAATATGCAACATAATTGAATTGGTCTTGGTTGAGGGCCCAAAATCTCTAGTAGCACCCCTGTGTGTCGGGTGGTTTGTGCCTCTGCGGGTTTGGGTTCTGTGCCCATGATCAAAATGTCACTGATTCACCTTTTTCCACTGGCAGAGTTGAGCCCTTGAGCAGGTTCCCAGGTGCCACAGGAGTGTGGTCTGACCCTGCTCTCTCATCCTCACTTGTATGGGACATTCCATTCTAATTCAGCAAATGGCCTTTGCATGACCATTTTTTATTTTGATGAAATTTGGCTTTTGAATTATACATACCTGCATGACACTTCTACTAATGGGAATAAAGCCATGGATGTCCAGGTCTGAGGGATCAGTTCTGCCGTTTGGAATCTGTGCTGGAAAATCTTTCCTGTTTGCTTAATTTTCAGAAGAGCACGAGATAAACATTATTTCATGTAATAGCTGTGCATGTGAATAATTAAAAAGATCTGGTGGAATGTGCCCTGCAGACCTGATCAGTGGGATGCCTGGATTTCATCTTTCAAGACACAGGAGAAATTCCCTGAAAAGGCTCCTGAAACATTCCACACTTGAAGCCACACTTTAGGTACACCTCAGCTGTACTTTAAGCTGTTTTTGTGAAAGAAACTGGTTAAAGGAGAGTGAGATTAGTGACGTCTGAGTGATTTGTTTTTTGTATGTTCAGTGCCTTGCAACTCCTACAACTGATTGAATTACGAACACTTTTTTAAAGCAGGAAATGTGTACTTACATTCCAGCTAAGTTTTTAGTCCGTTTTTACCCCTCTCCCACTTGCTTTTTTTGAGAGTCAAATACAGATTTTCTGTACAATTTGTGCAGTTTTGGGGTACATGTCTCATGAACGATACCAGATACCAGGTCTATGTTTTGTATACTAGCAGTACAACCAGTAGTACACACACTTTTGTGTTTTATCACAGCCCTTCTTACTCACTCTGCACTTATGCCAAAATTGACTTGCTATCCGAAGTGCTCCACTGTTTTCCCTAAGCAAATCACGTTTAAAAAGTTAAGTTTGATAATACCGTGAAAAAGTTCTTTCTGAGCTGTCCATCAAGCTATAACTGATCTATATCATTAGAAACAGTCCAAGCTATAATATTTGACTGCCTGTGGTATAAAAAAAGGCACTATATCTCAGAACGAAGTTAAGAAAAACAACCAAGAACATAAGCAATGTACAAATGAGAGGAGGCCATTCGGCCCATCCAGTTTATTTGGGGAGAATTTAATAGCTCAGGGACCTGCACTACGAAGTGGGGTTACTGGCTTATCGGGGTAACTTGTCAGATTTAAGGTAGTCTGAGCAAAATGTAAGTGAACGAATATGATGTCCATTTAAACTGTGGTACCTTAAATCCGACAAGTTACCCTAATAAGCCAGTATCCCCGCTTCGTAGTACAGGCCCCTGAGCTGTTAAAATCTTAACTAGCTCTGATTTAAAGGAACCCAAGGTTTTAGCTTGCACTACACTAACAGGATGACTATTCCATACTCTACATGCTGTGTAAAGAAGTGCTTTCTCAAATCCAGTTTGAAATGTTCTCCCACTAATTTCCACCTATAATTTCCATAAGTTCTTGTATTTGAAATATTAAAGATAACAATCATTTCTGAACTCAGGAAGGAGTATGTATTTCACATGCCAAATTGAATCAAAATCAGAAAATGGTGATGCAGAAATTTTGCCCAGCCTCATTTTGGAAATTTGTTGAATGAAAATGTAAAGAACACAAGCCTCTGCTAAATAACTGTGATGTAATGTGAGCCTTGTCATAATCTCTGCTTGTGGTTTGGGGGAATAGTGCAGATGTAACTTATGGTTACTTGTCATGTGATTTCTAGTTGATCATGCCTTTCATTAGCCATTTCAGGCATTGATAATTTGGGAGTCAAGTCATGTGTATTTTCTTGTGGAAAAAAACAGTGTTTCCTAGCTTTACGACTTTATCTGTTTCATTAGAACTCCTGATAATGACACATTAATAAAAAGGGACTTTTGTGCTGAAAAACTTATGGATGATGGAAAAATGAAAGTAGTATGACATTATATAGGACAGTTTATTTCAGTGTTGTCCTTAGTGCACTTATTCAGGTGTTGTAGAAATGGGATTAATTTCTTATATTATGGAAGTTTGATCTTGTTTTTTTTTTAATAGATGGAGGGATCCACTGAATGATTCTTTTTAGGGAGACTGTCTATTATTTAGCCTGTGAGCCATCAGTAGATATGTTCAATAGATGATTGAAATGGATGAAGGCTGTAGCTCCTGTCCATGGTGGCCCAGTGGCATCCCCCACTAAAGAAGTTATCTTCCAACCAGGGGCAGTGAAATGGCTGCCGATGACAAGTCTTCCTCCTCCACCCTGGAGTGGAACGCTGAGCCACTGCCCTCCCCTGGCAGCCCCTCTCACCTCACACACTTCAAGCCCTTGACCCCCGAGCAGGATGAACCCCCACTACGATCTGCCTATAGCTCCTTCGTCAGCCTCTTCCGCTTCAATAAAGGTGGGACGTGAGCCTTCGGCAGAACGTTTACATGCTTATTTTTTTCCACAGGCATTGTGCTTGATTTGGCCTGAAGTTATTTAAATACAGTGTTTCTTAAACCGGGCCCCGGGAGCAGAAATGTGGACCTTCTGGCAGGGAGTTGATACAGAGCAAAAACCTGGATCATCTTGGAGTCCCAGAGGACCGGGTTGAGAAACATTGATATAAATGGGTGAAGGTCATGCGGACCTACAGGACTTAATAGCCAAGGAAT
>JAODUD010000001.1:33526605-33538549 GCA_026784285.1 Stomatorhinus walkeri | reverse complement strand
TTCAGTGTCTCTGCCTGCTCCTTTTATCGTGACACTGCATTTTTGTGTTTTGGTTCAGTGTCTCTGCCTGCTCCTTTAATTGTGACACTGCATTTTTGTGTTTTGGTTCAGTGTCTCTCACTGCTCCGTTTATCGTGACACTGCATTTTTGTCTTTTGTTCAGTTTCTCTGCCTGCTCCGTTTATTGTGACACCACATTTTGATTCAGTGTCTCTCCTTATTTAGACTCTGCCAGCCCTAGTAAGAGGACGTCAGTCAGCAGCTTCCATTCTGCGGTGGACAGCGACTCTGCAGCCTCCATCAACCTAAATGTGGAGCAAGACAATGTCAACTTTCACATCAAAAAGCAATCCAAATACCCCCATGTGCCTCCACACCCCTCGGAGCAGAAAGGTCCTTCCTCCCCCTGCTCTCCTCTGTTTTTCTCTGTGTTCCAAGCCGCTTTAACTGCAGCTCATTAACTGTTCAGAGTCCACAGTCTTACTTTGCTTGAGCTGGTGATGCTAAAGTCTACTAGTGCTCCTCACTTTCACATATTCTGAAAGAGTTTATTCTTTGACAGCTGAGAATTTGAGCTGTGTAATTCAAAAAGAACTGTAAAAATTTTGAAACAGTGATGAATTTTGACCGATAACAATTTTGTTTAATAACGTCAGTGCTGATAGTGATTACCTCTGAGCCACTTGCTGAGTGGGTATGTTGGTGGGGGGAATTCTGGTGAAACCTGCTGGGTTTGCTGGCAGAGGTTAGTGGAATGATGTTGCATCATTTCTTTATTCTGTAGAGAATGAAAGATCGATCTGCAGGCCAGATTTAATAATGGCTTATAAACATGCAATGAGCTGGTACTTTCAGATCTCTTATAAGCAGTGATTGCAGCAATGAAATCCCTCCACTGCAGAAAATGGTTGATCGTCCAGTGCAATCATCTCCTTTATGTTAGTCAGTGTGTTTAGTTCTGGTGCTGCTAACTTTGAATGGTGATAAAGTTTATCAGCCAAGATTGACATATTGGACCGATACATTGATATTTTGATTTTTAACTAGTGTTGGCTGATACATTAAGTGATAAATGATGCATCTCTAGTTTTAGATAAAATATCTTATGGCCACAATGAAATGAAACATTTCATGAAATGAAATGTTTGTGGTGATTCTAGCTGAATATGTAGAATGAGAGTGAGGGACACCAACCTGTTCTATAAATACTAGAATTTGATAATGGCACCATCCCTAGACTCACTAACCAGGGCACTTATTTCTTCAGGAGCTGATACTCTGAGCAGTGCTGCAGTACATTTCTGTTCTTAGAAACAAGGCCTTTCACGGCTGCTTCTTCCAATAGTATTTTGTAAAGTTTAGTAGGTAATAGGTAGTAGGTCCTGGAGCTTCCTCCAATCCAGCCTGCGCTCTAACCGTTACATTTTGGATTTTTTTGTGCTGTCCTATGAACAGATAATGGGCACAGTGTCAGATCTTTTTATAATAAGCTTGTTTAAATATGGAAATTAGCCTTGATATAGAACTGAAGGTTGTAGTGTCATTTGTTGTCTGACTCAAGGTTTTTTCTTTTAATAGCTGAGTTCTTGGTGTCAGAAGATGGACAACAATTTTCAATAAGTGATGCCTTCATCAAAGGTATGGGCTAACTATAAATTATAAAATTTCACTTGCCTTATTCAGATGTAACAGGTGCCTGTTCAGTGATTCCCAGTTCCATAAATGTTAACAGAGTTTAATGTTTTAATTAGAAATGATTGTTAACGGTAAATTCCTTGGGCCAGAGTCGCTGTTTAACCGGCGTGTGGAGGAGAAGTCGAAGGAGATGCTTTTCACACCTCTGGGCTGGCACCACAGCTCATTGGACCAGCTGAGGGAGGAGAATGGGGAGAAGAAGGCCATGGAGAGGCTGCTGTGAGTGTCGCCCTCTGCATGGCCTTATGAGGACATTGATGGTTAGAGCATGAAGTGTTAGAGCAGTGTTTCCCAAGTCTGTACTTGGGGAGCCCCAGATAGTCTGAAAGGGAGCTGGGAGGTAGCAAAAAATGTGAACGGTCTGGGAGGGAGCCAAAAAATGGACTGTCTGGCAGGGAGCTGGGAGGGAGCAAAAATGTTGGCTGTCTGGTAGGGAGCTGGGAGGGAGCAAAAATGTGGACTGTCTCAGGTTTCTTGAGGAACAGGTTTCTTGAGGTTTGTAAACAGGTAATAATCCTACAAAAGAACTGATCATCCAGTGATTATAGGGCTTTTTTAGGATAATTCCAGTACAATATTACAAAAAAGTAATTGAAGATTAGAGCAGAGTAGTCAGGAACTCACCACCCCATTGGCCTGTCTGTCTGTACAGCTCAGCAAACCACAGCCACATGATGGCACTGTTGCAACAGCTGCTGTACAGTGAGTCACTATCACTGTCCTGGCGTGATATCATCGTGCCAGTGGTGCGGCAGGTGGTTCAGACAGTGCGGGCGGACGTGCGCAGCAGCGACGACGACATGGACATACGGCAGTTTGTCCACATCAAGAAGGTCAGGGATGTGGCTGACTAATAACATACCTCCGTTTCGGGTGCCATTCGTCACAGTGTGTCTGTGGCCACTTTGACAAAACTCTGCTGGTGTGCTCTCTCCATTTGGACTTCCTTCTTTATATACCGTATATTAATAAAACATAGACCAGTAAAACTATAAAATTGATGATCAAGTTTGTGCATATTGGGGCATTTTTTGTACCTTATTCAAAAACATCCACTGATATCTTATTATTTTGGATCCTCAGATTTCAGGAGGAAAGAAGTTTGACTCATCTGTTGTAAATGGATTTGTATGCACCAAGAACATTGCCCATAAGAAGGTAAAGTATGAAAATCGATATAGACTGAACTGAATGTGAAATGTTTAACTAATATATTATCGCTGTCCAATGAAAATCATGTATCTCCAATGAAAAAACATTTGGCTATAATCAGAGCTTTAGTCTTATGATCTAGATATCAGTTCTTGGAATTAGCAATATAACGCAATACGTACAAACAACCACCATCCTGAATGCAAATGTTAACGAGTACAAACCAACACTGTTTTCAGACTAGAAGCTTGGGGTGGGGGTGTTATTTAACCTTGACAGCAGCATCATGCTCAAACTGCAGTGCAAACTTTCTTGTGGTTTCAAGTGACAGCAATCAGCTGAGGTAAACTGCGTGACGCCAGGGCTGCAAAATTAATGATTTTAAAATAAAGATTAACTTTATCTCTGGTGCATACAACAGTACAGAACATATAGCAGACAAATGCATTTCTTGCACTTGGAAACAAGTTGTTTGTTATTAATAGGAATTTGTTCTTTCTGTTCTGCAAAGTTTATCTGGCAGTTCCATTTCCGTAACGATCGTATTGTGGTGCGTCCCTATGGAAAATATGAACAGTACCAGATCTAAAAGCAGGACAGAATAATGCTGAGTAATCAAACAGCTGTCAGTACTCTGCTGAATCTGGTTGAATGAGGGGCATGGCAGAGCGATTGGATCCATATTATTATTATTACGATAAAGAGAGACATATATTGCACAAGAATAATGAGAGAAAATTGTAATCTTGTAACCAGATTGTAACCAGCGTGGAAAAAAAACAATGTGTATTTTACCCCGAATCCTAGCCCTAGTTGACACTTTTCCAAACAAACAAAGGGTGGCAGATACATGGTATTGATGGATTCAGCAGACAACAAACAACATATGTGATGTCACAGTAGTGTGGATGTAATGATTCTTGGTATGATTCTTGTCTTCAGATGAATGCCTATATTAAGAATCCCAAGATTTTGCTTCTGAAATGCTCCATTGAGTACCTGTACAGAGAGGAGACTAAGTTCACATGCATTGACCCAATTGTGCTGCAGGTAGGGGCCTGATTATCTCAGTTTTGTTCTCAAAATGTCAGCTTTTACAGGCTTGTTGTCACAACTAAGTTACTGCCAGGGCCAGCCGTGCAGCATACTAGCAGTGTGCACAGTGACAGTGCCTCACCTGAAGAGGGAGCTATTCAGTTTGTCATAGGTGCCGGTGTTCTGACGAGTTCAGCTACCTATGGAGACGTGCTGTCGAGCCTTTCTGTGCATGTGCAGTTCCACCCTCTTGGGATTAGGGTTAGATTTTAGGGGTTTTTGGGGGTGAAGGTTAGGGTTATCTTAACTTGACAACGTAGCTCAACTCGACAGAACACCGGGTCTCCTAAAATCCAGAGAAGGTTTTTTGCCGGACTGCCATTTGAATCTCTTGTGTTTGTGTCTAAAAATGTTAATTCTGGTTTCCCACACCTTGTTTTAGGATGTTTGGGAGAGAATTGTTTGTTTAACTTTAAAATTTATGATAGCGGATATATTTCAAAACAAATACAGACGCAGATATTTTGGCTTTTTGTATGTTTGACAAAGGCAGTCTTTGTCTTACTAATCCCTGTCCTGGACCATTATCTTGTGTATTCAGAGAGTTCACATATAGGACACTATCTGTTTACTGTTACACACCATTCATTGGGAGTTCTGGGTCCCACTGACGGTCTTGACTATCTGTCAGGAGAGAGAGTTCTTGAAGAATTACGTGCAGCGAATTGCTGACATGCGGCCCAGCCTGGTTCTGGTGGAGAAGACTGTCTCTCGCATCGCCCAGGACATGTTGTTGGAACACGGCATCACCTTGGTCATCAACGTCAAGCCTGTGAGTGTCTCCCCCTTAACAACGGTGTTGTATTGCAGCGTTGAAGAGCTTCCCGTCGAGCCTTGTCCCACTGCTTTTAATTCAGTCTCTGGCTCCCTCTGCTGTAGCTGTCAGCATTTCAGAGCTAACCATCTGGTGTCAGCCTGACTAATTCTGACACATCCGCTGCATTATTTCTGGTGTTTACAGCAAGTCCTAGACAAGGTGAGTCGTGTGACGCAAGGGGACCTGGTGATGTCTATGGACCAGCTGCTGACCAAGCCCCGCTTGGGAACCTGCCACAAGTTCTACCTACATGCATTCCAGCTAGCCAACAGTGAGTGTACTGTCTGCTCGCCCAGTGTGTGGTCCCACTCCTATTTTAGCGATCATCTGGCTGCCATATGCACTTTCTAGCTGTTGATGAAATAACATTTTAATTTAGATCTGTAAATTCATTAGGCTCATTATGAAAGCTTTTTTGTCCTATTTGTAAACTATAATACTGATGATATAGCACACTTTCCATATAGCGCAAGATAATAGTATTTATGATGCTACAATGCTAATCTGTTCACTTTGATTACCCCTCTACGTCTGCCATTATACCACCATCTACCCACAGACGAGACCAAGACCTTGATGTTCTTCGAGGGCTGCCCCCAACACCTCGGCTGTACCATCAAGCTGCGGGGGGCCTCGCTGTATGAGCTGGCGCGAGTGAAGGAGATCATCATGCTGATGATCTATGTAGCCTACCACTCGCAGCTGGAGATCTCTTTCCTTATGGATGAGTTCGCCATGCCGCCAAGCCTGGCCAAGAGCACCTCCTTCCCCTGCCTTCTGGAGAGCACAGAGGGTGAGGAAAAGGAGGGAGAGGATGGGGACGAGGGGGCCGCCTCTGATCAGAGCGACCCCTTTCCAGGAGTTGATGCCAGGCTGGGGCTGCAGGAGCAGAGCCTTCCCCTTGAGAAGCTACCAAAACTCTCTGAGTCCTCACTAAGAGATGGGGAGAGTCCTAAAGGCGCCAAAAATGACTCCGCTGAGTCCTTCCTCGGTGCTGAGACTGGAAATCTGGATTTGGTGCCCTCTACGCCGATTTCTTGCCTGCCCGTGCAGCCCCCTCCAGTAGCCCCGCCCTTCCTAATATCTGACCCGGAGGCAGGGCGGGAGGAAGGCAAGGGGGCTCTTCTCCGTGGGGACTCGAGGGAAAGCTCAGGGTCCGAGACCCCGCCACCCCAGCTTTTCCGGGACCCCTTGCAGGATGACACCGGCACGTTCATCACGGAGCACGTGGCCTCGTCCGATGACCGCCTCAAGTCCTTCTCAGTGGCCTTTAAGCAGGAGCTGAAGGACATCATCCTCTGCATCTCGCCCTTCATCTCCTTCAAGGAGCCCTTCCTGCTTACGCCGGCTGGCTTGCGCTGCCCGAGTCGGGACTACTTCCCTGAGCAGGTCTACCTCTCCCCTCTGCTCAACAAGGACTTCAAAGAGCTGGATGGGCGGCGCAAGAGACAGCTGCTCAAGGAGTCTGTGCCCCCGGTGGCTGTTAATGGCGGTGCGCCTCCCGCCCGCTCCATCCAGGTGCTGCCCTCTCACCAGCTCACCAGCATGCGTATTGCTGAGCAGCTGAGCAGCAGCCAGGACCTGGCCAAGATGCTGGCCGACTTTCGCGCCAAGGGGGGACGCATCCGGCAAAAGGATGTGGACCCCTTCATGCAGACCCGGGAGGCCCAGCCGAAAGGCCCCACCAAAGGCGACAGCGAGGAGGATCGTGGGCAGAGTGACATGGTTTGGGCTAGTAGGGTAAGAATGAACCACTTGCTGAAGAAGGCCGTGTGTCAGGCATCCATGTGCATTACACACCGGTATAGGCTGTCAGAGGCTCTTGCCCTTGTGTCCATGGGGTCTGTTTGATTCTACCCTTCTTGTGTTGCAGATGGACTGTCTGAATCCTGCCAATCACCAGCGGCTGTGTGTGCTCTTCAGCAGCTCGTCCACCCAATCAGCAAACGCCCCCAACCCCTGCGTGAGCCCCTGGTAGGATCCTGCCCTTCTCATAGACCTGCTGTGCAAGGAAGTGCTTTAGATATGTAGAAGAAATTCATCAGAAAGGATTAAAAAAAAATCTTTTGCAACAGGATTGTGACAATGGAGTTCTATGGGAAGAACGACCTGACCCTTGGAATATTTTTAGAGCGATACTGTTTCAGGTGAGGCAAACTCTCAGTACTTTCCAACATGGGCTGGGTCTTCTGCCGAAGGTATTTAATCTTTTTATCTTGTGTTTTCTGTAGTTCTGTGTATACCTTTTAGTCTGTAGTTTCTATAGAAAACATCACCATAACCGTGTTTTGTCATTTCTGAGCTGATTTGTGCAATTTGTTCATCACCTAAGAAAATTTTGTAGCCAGGGCCTAGGAAAATAATGATGATGATGATGATGATGATGATGAAGATCGTAGTAGTAATGAGCTGCCCCACCTTCTCAGGCCTTCATATCAGTGTCCTAGCATGTTCTGTGAGACTTCCATGGTGCACCACATTCGGCGCTTCGTGCACGGAAACGGCTGCGTGCAGATTGTCTTAAAGGAGCTGGACTCGCCAGTGCCAGGCTACCAACATACCATCCTCAACTACTCCTGGTGCCGCATCTGCAAGCAGGTAAGAGGGAGGCCCCCCTGCCCGGGTTTGGCGTGTTCTGCTGTAGGGCAGCATTCTCAGTGTGCGTTGCTTGATAAGGGTTTGTGTTCCCAGCCTGTAGATGCTACACGCTTTGCCTAACCCTCCCCTGATACTAGGTGACTCCAGTGGTCCCCTTGTCCAACGACTCTTGGTCCATGTCCTTTGCCAAGTACCTGGAGCTGCGATTCTATGGGCACCAATACACCCGCCGCGCTAATGCTGAGCCGTGTGGTCACTCCATGCACAAGGACTACCACCAGTACTTCTCCTACAACCAGATGGTGGCCTCCTTCAGGTGGGAGATGTTCATGTAGCGCACACACACAGACACGTGCACACACACACACACACACACATACACACACAAACGCGCACACGCAGCACTTTTTTATTTGGTGAAAACTTTAAACGGAATCTGTTTTGTTCATGTGTTTGCGTATTGCGCAACTTTTTGGTGAACAATGGCTACCAAAATTATATAAAGTATAGTGTATTACCTGATATTTTCTTAAAAAAAATCACCAACAAACGATGGTATCACAGGGAATGCGAGGCTGAGACTGAAGCGTTACCCTTTGTTTCCACTGAGAGACGTGCCGCGTGACTCATTTTCCTGCGCGTGTTATCTTTCGGCGTTCGCGGTTCGACTTCTTGGACTCGGCTCAAGTTCTAGGTCATTCTTTTTCAAACTGGTTGGTTCAGCTTTTAAGAAATTCGAGTTCTAATGAGTTCGAGAACTGAGATACCACTGTATGTCTGTTTATATTCAACCTTCTGTCTTGTAGCTACACCCCAGTGCGGCTCCTTGAGATCTGTCTCCCTCCACCGAAGATCTTCATTAAGAACCAGGGACCATCCAAAGCCACCCTTCTGCAGGACCTGAAGGACTTCTCCCAGAAGTATGAGTCCTGACTCACCGTGGGGTTTCCTGGCTCACTTTGCATGACATTGCATCTCACCCCTTGGGGGATCCTAACCCTGCAGCACTCTCACCTTGCAGGGTGACTCAGGTATACCTAGCCATCGACGATCGCCTCACATCCTTGAAAACAGATACCTTCAGCAAGACGCGTGAGGAGAAAATGGAGGACCTCTTTGCTCAAAAAGACGTAAGTGTTAAAGAGTCATGTTCTCTGTGGATTAGTGCAAAAATATTTTATTTACTTTTTATTGCCTCAAAAAACTGTGTGGGTCACATTGCTTCATCTAATCCACGATATTCAAATCACGGTCCTCGAGGTCTGAGCACTGCTGGTTTTCCAGCCTCCCTTTACCTGTGAGCCAGGTGTGAAGCCTCTGGCCAATCAGAATCAGTAATTATTAAACTACCTACCTGGGAGACCTGAAAACAAGGCCTGGATTTGGAATCGAGGTCCAGATTTGAAGAGCTCAGATCTAATCCCTGCAAATTACTATAAGTGTATTTTGGAACTGTCAGTTTTTAGTTAGTCACCTTGTTTCTCATCATCCATCATCTTCACTGGTTATATGACCTGGTATTCTGCCTCTGCAGATGGAGGAAGCAGAACTGCGCAGCTGGATTGAGAAGCTGCAGTCACGTCTGCTGTCATGCACCCTGGACTCTGCCCAGCAGCTGCAGGCCGTGCTGGAGTCTGTGGTGGTGAAGAAGCAGGGCCTATGTGAGAGCCTGCAGTCCTGGAACACGCGGTGAGGCCGTAAGCCGCGGCTGCTGCAGAGCGGCGCGCCATGGCGCTATCCAGCCCGATCACTTATACGGACTCTTATGATGTAATTATAACTGGTACGCTATGATACTTTGCTTCAGGCTGCAGGACCTGTTCCAGCAGGAAAAGGGTAGGAAGCGTCTGTCTGTCCCGCCAAGCCCAGGCCGACACAGGCAAACTGATGACAGCAAGGTCAGAGTCGCTGTGCTTTGGCCGGTAGAAAATGGCCAGCAGTGTTTTACATTTGTCTGGCTAATACATTTTACCTGCCTTTCCTGTGTGCACAATGGCTGTAATGTGAGGTAAAGCCGCTGAAATCAGATTAGACAAATGGCTGTCTGCCAGCAGCTGTGAGTGAGACCTGTGTCTGGTTTGTACTGGCAGACCAGCGCTCTGGAATCCTCCCCCCGCAACCCCTCCCCCGTGGTGCAGAATGGAGACAAAGGTGAGGAGGCTCAGAGGATGAAAGCCTGACCTGTGCGTCCTTTTCAGTGGTGATGCTAATGCTAACTAATGCTAATGTTGACTGGCAGAGGATCGTCACCTGAGCACCCTGCCCTCGGGTTCTGGGTCATCTTCACTGCTGCAGCTGCCGTCCCCAGGAGAAGTGGGTTCTGAGCTGCTCTCCTCTGGACCCTCCTTCCCTGAACAGGACTCAGTCAGCATCCCGGAGGGTGTGTGCTCTCGACAGACACATACATACTGTATATGTACTACAAGAATCGGACCTCTCCAATAGTTAAATGTGTTTTTTTTCACTCAGTATGTCAGCATTTTTATACATGAATTCCCCGTGGTACTCATATCCTGAAGAGTGTAAATTCTTTAAATGACAGGGCTTCTTCTGTCTCTCTCAGATGTGTTTGATGGACACTTGCTGGGCTCCAGCGACAGTCAGGTGAAGGAGAAGTCCACTATGAAAACCATCCTGGCAAACCTGTTGCCTGGGAGCAGCTATAATCCAATTCCCTTTCCTTTGTAAGTGTAACCCTGAATTAGAATCATCGATATGAATGAGGATCTGAGAAAGAGAATGTATCCAGAGTATCAGATGACATTCAAATGGCTACGCACTCCCCTCCTTTCTGTATGCTACTGCTAACAGCTCCTCTTTCTGCAGTGACCCGGACAAGCACTACCTGATGTATGAACATGAGAGAGTCCCTATTGCTGTATGTGAGAGAGAACCCAGCTCCATAATTGCCTTCGCTCTCAGGTGAGTTCATTGCCTTTATATAGCAGTATCTTATTGCATGGGAATCACAAGCCAGCAGTACTGTCTGGAAGTTCTGTTGTTCTGTTTTAATGTTTATTACCTTTGATTTCTGCCAGCATTTTTGTCATCATCACACGTGATACAGTAACAATCATCCCTTTCTCCTTCAGTTGTAAGGAGTATAAGACCGCCCTGGAGGAGCTCTCCAAGAGCACGCTGAAGGCAGTGGGGGAGGAGACGACCCAATCTAGCAGGTACAGAAATGCCCTCTTCTGAGCCACTTGTGATAGGCTGTTGTAGGTCATGTGATCAAACTTGCAAATATCCAATGTGGACGTGTTATCCTTACTTTGTGTGGCATCTCCGATTTAAAGCACTGCTGACAACCGGTTAAAGAACAGCCCCGCCAAACCCAGCGAGAGCACAGCCGCCCAGGGCAGCCGCGTCAGCCTGGATGCCGAGCCGCTGAGTGAGTGTCTGCCCATGGGGTCCGTAATCAAGCAATTTCGTAGCTGTTTAGCTTGGCCGAAAACGAGTGTAATGCGGTTTCAAACTTTCTCTTCTTCAGAAGAGGTCGACGGAGCAGACAAGCAGAAGAAGCAGGCTGGGAACCCTCACGTCGAATTGCGTAAGTGTGGTAATCCCCCCCCGGCCCCCCCCGACATTAATGGCCTCATTTTCTATGCCAGAAATGTTGCGCAGTCACTCTTCACCCTGGTTTCCTCTCTGCGCTGCAGAGTTCTCTGATGCCAACGCAAAATTCTACTGCCGGATCTATTATGCCGAGGAATTCCACAAGATGCGTGAGGAGATCATGGAGAGCAGGGAGGACGACTTTGTGCGCTCACTCTCCCACTGCGTCAACTGGCAGGCCCGTGGGGGCAAGTCCGGGGCCGTCTTCTACGCCACCGAGGGTACGTCACACCCAAACGCTGGTGCCCGGCTCTCGCCCGTCTCTAGCTGCCATCGGCTGGTGCTTCTTCATGGAGCATTTTTTAAATCGTAAAAATAGTCATTTTAAGCTATTAGCAGGGCTGCATGACATCCCATTTTGATATAAACATACACCAGGGCTTCAGATGACAGGTGCAAACATCTGGATGCCAGCTTTTCAGTCCTATACAGACGTTTACTGACGCATATAATTTGGGAAGCAGATTAGTAGTACACCTACAATATTAATGATGGATATGACACCCAATGATTAATAAAGTCTGTATAAATTAGGTGTATCCTTATGTGTATGGAATTTGGTTAGCGGAGCATGTCACTTACTACTGTTTCAGTAAGTCATGGAAGCGAGAAGCACTGAAGTGGTGGAAGGGAAGAAAGGGACAGGTCTGCAGCTCTTTTAAAAGAGGAAATAATTTGGATAAACAAGGTTAAAAAAAGACCTCTGTGGTTTCATGGTACTGCAGGAGGAAAAGAATGTTTACTAAACATAAGGATTTGCCTATTTTACCCTTTTAATTATTGCGTATGTATGGTATAATCACGATGTGATATCGCACAGTCCTGCTGATTATTGTGCATGAACCATATAATCGTGATATGATATCGTGTAGGTCTGCCAAATATTTCACATGCTCCATATAATCGTGATCTGATGTCATGCAGCACTGGTGATTATTACGCATGCGCCATATAATCGTGATCTGATGTCAT
>JAODUD010000001.1:33475861-33498035 GCA_026784285.1 Stomatorhinus walkeri | reverse complement strand
CAGACCCCCATCCCACTGTCCATCCAGCCCCATGCAGACCCCCATCCCACTGTCCATCCAGCCCCATGCAGACCCCCCCTATAGCTGCAGTTACCCACTTCGGGAGAACAGGAAGGTTGCTTAAAACAGGCCCTGCAACATAAGCACAGAAAGAACACCCTGCTGGGCTGATAATTATCACATTGTCACATGATGACAGACTTCAGATAAAATTAGACTTTGCAACGTCTCCTAGGTGACCTGCTTATTGTTTGTCTAGCATATACTATATAAGAGGATTTGGTTATAACCATTAATTGTGGATATTAGAGGGAGCTGTTCAGTTCATCTGAGGCAGGACCTGGCAACCAAAGACGACGCAATGTAGCAAACATCCGGTGGAAAGCCTAGTAAAACTACAAATTAGCCTGTCATTCAGTCGGATACCAAATTAGGAACTGTAACGCCGCGCTTTACGAAGCGCTCCTCACAGGCCAACCAGAAAGCACCTTATAATTTAAATCTAAATATCCGTTACCAGCTGTCGAAACAGACTCCTCTTCCATGTGACCGAGGTGTGAAAGGACTGGCTGCTGTACGTCAGCTGGTTTGCAGAGGTGAGATGAGGCAGATCCACATGACTCTGGCTACAGGAATGACGACCTGCCACTTCCTGCGGCTGCCCTCCCGCCCTCGCATGTCTACCCACATCTCTTTTGCTTTTGCCAAGATCGTGAAGAAAGGGGAAGCTCAGGCAACATTTTCACTTCCACAGTCAGACAACCGGCCGGTCCCCAAAGACGAATATGCCGCATGGCCACCCGACGTCCTCAAGACGAAAAAACCGGCACAAACACACATAACTGCAAACGTATTCGATAAGGTTCAGACCCGAGGCCTCACCCATTATTTATGCCCCTGCGTTTGAGCCAATCCCTCTCGTCTCCGGCACAGCGGTTCCATGTTTTGGAATAATATAATCTATGCCAGCCATTTTGGTTCAGCAGTGGCCCAGAATGCTGAGCACATCCACCATTGCAGCTCCACGGGAACAAAAGCAGCACTGCTGCTATGTGAAGCACTGATTTACAGTGACTGGCTCAAGCCTGCTGCTCCATGCAGGAGGAATCTATACGGGTCGCGTCCAGCCTCACTTGCACAAAGCCTCGCACCCGTGCTTGACTTCAGACTGCGAGACCACCGCCGCACGCGAATGCCTTAATGGAGTTCTGCAAAAACCCATATTGCACTGTCACAGTAAGCCTCACAAGCTTGTGTGTGACGCTCTCTGGAGGTCCCCAGCGACAATGGTGCCATCTGTCTGGCAATGGGACAATGGGGACATCGAGACAGTGGCAATGAGTTTAGGGCTTGCAAAGGGGGCAAAGACAGAGCACCACATGATTGAGGGCATTTCCCCAAACCGCACACTATACCAGTTAGTTGATGAACAAACTGTCAGATACTGAGGCCATTGTGGCTACACACAGTACGCTACCCCCCCTCCCCCCCCCACTGCCTCCATGTGACCTATGTGCCATCTTACAGAAAATGTCAGGGCTACCGGTTCCCTTTTTGGCCAATAATGAAGCCGATCGTAAGCAGTGGTCACCTTTATCTTCTACCTCCCATCACAGAATGAATCCAACAGCTTCCTCAAAATGCAAACGCAGTCCTTTCCTTTGTAGTTACATTTACAGGCCGCCTCCCATCATCTCTCCCTTTACACTCCATGACTTGCCTTCAGGCTTCCATCAGATAAATGCTGTCCCCCTTCTTCAAAGACACAGACAAGCATGGACAAAGCAGAAACCCACTGTATTCTGCCCGGTTCCCAAAGTGAAAACTGTTTTTTCAAGTCAACATCTCTGGCATCTCTGGCTTTCTACTCAGGACTGAGGAGCATTATCTCTTAATACCAAATTTAATCTGTCATTCCAGAAAAACAACTCTAACAACATGCGAAAAAAACACACATACGTACACAATACAAAAAAAGGTGGGGTGAGTGCATCACTGACACTCATACATTCAAACAAGGAGAACCAGTGCAAGCTAAGTTCCCTAAGGGCCGAGAGAGAAAAAGAGAGAGAGAAAAAGAGAGAGAGAGGGAGGATGTGAAGAGCTTCCTGTGCATTTCCTTCTTGGGCAGTGAGGCTAAGTAGGCCTGCAGCAGTCAGTATGCTCTGCTTTACAAGCACATGAAATTTCTATACTTCCTGTCCTGGGCTGAAAAGAAGAAATGGTGCAAGACACGGCTGGAGATGCCGCACAGACAGCACTACAAGCTGCAGGCGCCTTGACTACGGGAAAATGTCACCCGAGGCGTGAATCAGCACGGCCCCTTGGTCACGCAGCTGCACAGCATGTCATGCTGCTTATAACCTTTTCTCATGATCCCTGACCTGACAGCCAGGCTGCGCTTCCTGTGACGCCTTTGCAGGTCCCCTCAGTGTCACGCGGGGAGAAAGTCTCCAGCCCATAGTGACATGTACAGCAGGAAGGGAAGCTCACAGACAAGACCAACACTGCTTAGGGGCAGGTCTGCAGAGGGTGAGGTTCGAGGCCTTCGAAAACAGCCAGGGACTGACAGAGATGGAAGGAGCATCAGCAGAGGAATGACAGATATGATCGGGGCCACATGGATACTTCTCACCAAACACTGATGGGAGGACATCTTAACCAACCCAGCCTTGAAATCCTCAGATAGGTGCATAATATATGCATTCTACACTAACACTGTTCACTAAGCCATACATAACCAGACAAATGTGGTGTCACCATGTATATTCTGTAAAATGATCCTGCATGGATCCTGCAAAGGACTATCAATGTGATAGAAGTTTAATAAGAAACTGAACTGGTATAACAACAACTATTTAGTCCGTCCATCCTTCCATCCATTTTCTGAAATGGTCTGGAGCCTATGGGTATACAGGAATTAAGAATGATGTGAATCTCAAGAATCGGTGTGCAGATGTTTGCAGATCGGACGGTCGGCTGGGTCCGGGCTGCGATGGGCGTTTGGTCGAAGTTGATGAGACGAGAAAGTTACTGGGTTTACTCGATCTGTCACGGCCCATCCTCTGCACGCATTCCACTAACATTCCTCCAGCTTATTGTCTTTTCATCATAAACTGAATAAACTGGGACAAGCACAGAAAAGCTTTTACTAAAACAATAAACGATCAACGCTAAACGTGCCACTGGCTTATCCGCCAGCAACCGCGATCCCCAATTTCGACTTTTCAAAGTGGAAGCTGAAGCACTTTTTGCATCGTGAGTGATAAGACTGACATTCAGTCTTAATCACTGGATAAACCATCCCTCGACATATTCAGATTATCCGGTTAAACAAATTATGTAGATAAAATACGACACCACAGCAAAAAACAGCAACAATCTGGACAAAGTTGAAAACACCTAAAAAGTAAGATGACACTGCGAAATATTAACATTAATAGCAAAAATTCGTGCGAAGTTAAGCAGGCAAAAAACAATGCAAAACCCTAACCACCATATCGTAAGAAAAAATCACTAAGTAGGAAATACGACTATTCTCATCGCAAAAATAGCAAGCGAAGGCAAAGGACAGCACGGGGTTTGCAGCTTGTATTAATATATGTGACAGTCCAAAAATAGCGGTCCGCGACGAGTGCGCGCAAGAAAAACAAGCACATCCTACCAAATTGTCAGTTTACTTATTAAACTGCATCGAGGATTTTTAATCTGATGCTGAACACCGATAGAGACTACCGTATTGAAAGGAGATTTCCTTATTTAATTCGGAATCACAAACCTTACCTGATCGACGAGTTTGAGAACAGCCATATCAGCTTAAGAGGCGCATCCAGGCTCGTAGCGCTAATTCCCGCAAACGCCGATGCTGCTCACTCCTTTTATTCTTATTATTACAACGCGAGCTGCATGCAGCCTGCCGCTGCTCGCCGATCCGAGGCGAATGACCAGGGCCCGGGCTGTGTCCTCTGATTCAGCCGCTTCTCCAGATGCTATCTGAGGCAGCCCAGATTCA
Organism: Stomatorhinus walkeri; assembly: GCA_026784285.1. NCBI lineage: Eukaryota > Metazoa > Chordata > Actinopteri > Osteoglossiformes > Mormyridae > Stomatorhinus > Stomatorhinus walkeri. The sequence goes on along the minus strand of JAODUD010000001.1, from coordinate 33,494,023 downwards.
GCGCAGCGGCAGCCGCTGTACGCAGAGCCGAACGGGAGGAAGGGAGGCAGGGCAGGCGGCTCCGGCTGCTGTAAACACTCCGCATTTAGCTAATTACTCAGGCTGCCTTTCGCCTTTTGCCATATACTCACGTATATACCGGCGCCCTATAACTCACGGGCGTTTAAGTACTCTTAGGCATGTACGATAATGCGAGAATGCCGATACTTGCGGAGCATACAGGAAGTTAAGGCACCCCTCTCCTCCTCTGCTGCGCTACACAGGCTCGTCGTCGACTGTCAGCGCCCGCTGCGCTCCAAATGCCGCTACACTGCCTCCCCCTTGTGGTCTCATGCTGGTATAACGCTCTCAATGACTACGTTCGTCGTCACTTCTGTCCAAGGCAGGTCGTTTATATGGAGATTGCGTCGCTAGGACTAGGTAATTACATTCTCATTTCCCCACAATAGCCTTCAGTTGTGTCATTAAAAGATGATTTTAGGCAACAGAAATAGATGTGTTTTCCGTATCCAAACCGGGGTGATTAACATCATTGCACTGACATACCACGAACTGCTGCACGTTTAGGAAGAGGATGCAGGCTGCTAGACACTTTCATCAGCTGACCTTGCGTGATATATTTTGTATGGACGATTTTGTAATCATCAGCTCATGGTTTGTCTAGTTTTTTTGTTTTTAGGCAAAGGCAGAGGCAGATGTGCTGTGTTAAGTGCCTTTCTGCCATTGTGTTTCCTTCATTATTAACCTCTGTATTTGTAGCATTCAGTTTGTTTGCCAGTTTCACGAAGATGCCTTTGGGCACAGAGTGATTTCCTGTGAGTAGGTCTGAGACACACTCCTGTTTCAAGCCCCACCTCCACAGAAGCTGTGCAGTCTTGGTGTGATCTTCTGAAAGCCCATTCACTGAAAGAAAACCATTCTAATTTGCACTCCACCCACTCTATGGGTGTCACTTCCTGCACTGTCTTAAAAACATACTCAAGGAGCTCTTAGTGTGACCTCTGGCAGGACTCCTAATGGACCTCAGACCAGATTTCCTATAGCACTGAAGTGATGGCCTCTATGGGCATGTACACACACAGAGATTCACCATCGAAACTGGGTCAATGCGTGTGACTTTCTGCTGAGCAGTGGAAAATCAAGATGAATGGATCCTTGCAGAAGGCAACTTTCCGCTGTTAGGGGGAAGAGGAGGATGAAAGACCCTTATTGGCTTATTCAGTTGTGGCAGATTCTCGTCTTGGTGGAACTGGAGTCGGCACAGCACGGCATTCCAGAAATTCAAGTGGCTTTGGCATATTCCTGCTTGGTTCATGGAACTGGAGGGAGGGAATCAGGCAGCATCGGCTAACTGAGAGGTTCATTTATTTCCTGCTTCTACCAAGTCATGTAGCTGAAATGAAACCAGTCAACTTCCTCCGCCCTTCGCAGCTTGATTCAGACCTCTTCTGGACTCAGTGACTTCCCCTTTGCAGCAGCTGTGCAGGACAGGTTTGGATGGCATGTCACTCGCGCTTCCTGTCATGCTGATACAAATCTGGGCTCTAAGCGCCTTCGTTTCTCACGCCAGAGGCTGGTGTTCGCCTGCTTCCTCTTAAGCAACAGCAGCTTTAACTGCCACCTGTGCAGCCTGTGCCCCAGTAGTCAAAAAGACACAAGGACCCCCAGAACGGTCTCTTCAGCCAATGCTAATCCTCTCTGGAAATACCTTTTAGTTAGCTTCACCATAAATAATTGATACCCATGAAGATGTGCATAAGTAAAAAGTAGTAACAGTAGAGGATAAGGTCCAAGGCGGTCAGGCTTTCCGAAAGCAGGGAGACCATATAGCAAACTGCATCTCCATCACACCAGCTGAACCCTACAGGGACGTCTCAGCAAAACAAAGATCACTTCTATCATTCACCTGCATTCAGAAGACATAATAAAGGGAAGGTGGGGATTCACCAGTGCCCAAGACAGAGTATCTGCAGCACCGTACATTTCAGGAATACACAAGGGATAGATAATGGAAGCGCAAATGACAGCAACACAAGTCAGTTTCTTGTAAGTTGGGGAAAAAAATTTAATGGAATAGGTCTGAAAATACTGAGAACAGGAAGTGATCAAAGCCATCAAATGACTAAATTATGAAGTTTGGACTAATTTGGACCTGATAGAGCACAAACAGAGCAAACCACTGAGAATTTAGTCCACCATCCAAGTCATTTGCGAGGGTTTGAAAGAGACAGGCAGACTTTTTATACACAAACGTTTATTTCAAATAAAGAAATATCTCAATTAAGAACAGAGAAAGGAAGGCTGGGCCCCAGGATGGACTGCCTTGAAAGGCTGCTAAACTAGGACAGTAATATTTAAGGTTATAACAACATCTCACTGACCATTCCCCTCTTGTCATTCTTCAAACAAAATAAGTTTTAAAACTGAAGTTAGATTCAGTTGTTTCATTGGAGTTTAAATGTCTTAATAAAAACAATGCTTGCTGATTGGTCTCTTACTATCAGACACATACAACTAAACAGAATGAATCCTATGTACGTGTGTGTGTGTGCGCGTGCGTAGGTGTGTGTGTGTGTAAAGTCCTGTTCCCTAAGAGGCAGTACACACGAACGGAGGGACAGAGTAACAAGACACTATACGAAGTACTCCAGCTCATAGCGGATGTAAGGGTTCTTCTCGTCGTTGTAGATGTGCGGATAGTGAGCGATCAGAGCATCCTGAGATCCAATGTAGATGGAGTTGTAGATCTTCCAGTACACATCACGTACCTTCCTGGCTGGGTGGAAGAGACCCTGGGTAAGAGTGAGGGGAAAAGAGCAGCCATACATTAGTCTCCATGTACATCATGACTCAGAAACACTTGCTTTCCTGGAGGGCTACAGTATTCAGCTCTATTACGGCATGGGAAACCCACCAGAGAAGAAACAAAGTCCCAGTGGCCTTAGATTTTAATTATCCTTCAGAATGAAAACCAGTATTTAGTATCCATTAGTGGTGCTAGGCTGTATGACCAAGATTTGTATCATTGTATTTAAAATTCTGCCAGTTTCAAAGTATATCAGTTTCCCCCCCAGTTTACTCTTACCATTGTAGCCATTGTTCACATCAATAAAATGTTCATAAATGTTTTTAAAAATATATATTTAAAAAATTGTTTGCTTCTAGTTTGACAGTATAAGCGACATGATTTATTATAGTAATGTATATTCAGCTTCACTGTTACACGTTTTATTATAGTAATGTAGATTCAGCTTCACTGTTACACGTTTTATTATATTAATGTATATTCAGCTTCACTGTTACATGTTTTATTATAGTAATGTATATTCAGCTTCATTGTTACACGTTTTATTATAGTAATGTAGATTCAGCTTCACTGTTACATGTTTTATTATAGTAATGTAGATTCAGCTTCACTGTTACATGTTTTATTATAGTAATGTATATTCAGCTTCATTGTTACATGTTTTATTGATTTTTACCGGGTACTTGGCTCAGTAAGGGTCAGTCAGCAGTCAGTCAGGTCCACTGACACGTTTTGTTACATGAATGATGTATATTTAGCCAGACAGCAACATGTTTAATTGATTATTACCATATATTTAGCCTGGTAATGTTTACTTAACCAGCATGATTTTAACTACCATGATAGTTAAGGGATTTTACTTTGAAACTAGTATAATTTCCCAGCACTAAGTAATGCAAGATATCCACGGCTATATTCAACAGAAACGCGAGCCAAAGCATGGACACAACCCAAACACCCTGACCGTACACAAGGCGACCAGCTGACCCACGTACCTGCAGACAGTACTGCAGCATGCGGCAGGGCCCAATGGCGACCCGGAGGCCCTCCAGAGCACCCATCACCGCCTGGATGACGTGTGGCGACGTCTCAAACACATTGGGCCACACGTAGTTGAGCAGGTGGTTGAGAGAGTCCTCGCACCCGAAGCCGTAGACGCCCAGGGACATGTGCTGCACGACGGCACTGGCTGTCTGCCGATGCACCAAGTCCCTGCAGAGACAGAGAGAGTACATGGTGGGGGGTTACTCTCCGAAGGCTATAACCAGATCATCAATAGCACTAAGGGGTGCATTCGGAGGCCGACTGAAAATAACATTCATGCAAAATAAACCCTGACATAGTAAAACATTGTTTCTCAGTTCAGTCCTCATCGGTCCATGTTTTTGCTCCTCATGGGAGCTGGGAGGAAGCAAAAACATGGAACAGAGTGCTCAAGGACTGGACTGAGGAACACTGGACTAAACTTGTAGGGCTTGGTGGCTCACCTGTCCATGAGGGCATCTTCCAGAAGGGGGGTGACGGCATATATATAATCCTTGCCCATTTCTCCGATGTACTCGAAGAGGAAGGAGAGGGACTTGAGCACACCATTCTGGACGTTGAGTTCGGGCACTCGGTACTCGTTCATGAGCGCAGGGAGCACGGTGAAAGGTGAGCAGGTCTCGGCTACGATGGCAATGGCCACCGTGGTGCAGACACGGTTCTGACGTTCCTGCACCTTCAGGTTGTTCAGCAGGGTGGCCAGCACATCGTGAGGACTGTGGAAGGGAGTGAAGATTTAAGAAAGAAAAACAAAAGTGTGCCCATTCATGTACACTCCAGAAAAGGAATGAGTCAGAAAACCGTTCACGACCCTTAACCTTAGAGATCTTCACCAAACAAGGAATTTAAAGCAGTTTTTTTGTGTTTCCATCTATATACTACAACATGCATAATTCCATGACCATGTGCAGTTACAGACCCAATGGCCTTGGCGATGTAGCCGAAGGTGTTGACAGTGGCTCTCCGAATGGCTTTCTTGTGTGCCTTCAATAACTCCAGCAGCTCAAAGCAGATCCTCATCCATTCTCGGGCAGACACATATTCCGCACCCCTGGGAAGATGAGATGGCGATAATGTCAGTCCCCTGGTAACACCAAATAAACGCGAAAGCTGTCAATTGCACCCAGTGCTCCACACTGACCTGTCAGCAATTCGGCCCACCAGGTCAATGCAGTTTTCTTGCACCTTCTCGTGCCTGTTCTTCAAGATGGGCGTCAGGCGGGGCAGAAGGTCTTTGATGGGTGGGGTCATTTTATGCATGCCTGCAAAAAGACCACATTTAGTCAAGTGGGAGACCCTTCACCCAAGAAACACATGCAACATGTTCTAAATGGGGAGCAGCTTCAAGCAGGTGGAGCATCAGAAACAGGTTTACAGGCTTATTAACTTGAGTCATACCAATAACATTGACAATGGCCTTCAGGGCTCCCAAAATACTGCCCAGCACTTCAGGGTATTCCTCTCCCAGGTATTCATACAAGACCACACCCAAGTGACCCATTAGCTTCTCCTGCAAAGAGACCAGAGAAATGCTAGTCAATAAAAGCAGGACAACTGGCTGTCTAGTTTAAGACTTGAGCAGACAACTGGTATAACATTAACCAATGCAGACACAAGAGCATACATTGGGCTAAAATTAGACCCCACTTGTTTGCAAAACCATGCGCAAGCTTCCCGGGTTTTCTGTGTTGGTCAGTTTATCATACTAAAACATCTACCATGATCAGCAACCCAAAGGGGAACAGTCATGATGAACTGGAACACAGCACTTACCTCTTGACAGGTCTTCATGACCACGGCAGTGCGGGAAATAAGGTCGGCCGCCTGCTGTCGCACCTTTGCGGATTTGTTGTTGAGACGCCACAGGACTGTACCGCAGATCTGAGGCAAGTAGGGCTTCACCCGCTTTCCAAGGGCATTGACCACTGTACCAAAGCCATTCAGCATCACAGAGTCCTGAAAAAAAGTTTAATCCATGTTAAGGGCCTAATGTTTAAGGCCAACAGCAAAACAACAAGTTGAAAAGGTCTGCAAGCATATTTTCCAGACACACACACACCTTAAATAAAAAAAAACATGACCTTATACATTGCCTGTAGGTTTCAAACAACCATAAAGATCCCATGGAACTCACCTCTGTGGTCTGTTCCTGGAAGGCGTAGAGAATGCCATCAATGAGCTGTTCCTCAAGCTTATGGTCAATGTCCGCAGCACCTAGGTTACCCATGATCTTCTCAATGGTCTCCATGACCATCTTTCTGTACTGCTCTGCTTCATCTTTCAGATCGTCCACAATTCGGCAGATGATCTCTGCAGCACCCACCTTGTTGGCCAGTTCCACAGTGGTATCCACCAGCTTGGGTAAAGACAGGGCAGAAGTAACCATGCAAACTTCATTCACTTTGCAAGACTTATCCTCAAATATCCACTAGGAGAAAAACCATTGTGACCAAAATTAATCTTAAGGTGACATTACCTGTCTGTAGTTGCGTCGATCCAGAGCCATCCTATGCTGCCAGAAGTGCTTGAAGAAAGGTGGCAGGATTTCAGTCTTAATGTAGTTGGCCTCGACACCATCAGTGCCACAGCACTGCTTCACCACCTAAGGAAAGAGACTTGTATGAATAACTCCAAATAAAAATGTTTACCACAACACCAACCACGCCGAATTACTGACCTTGAGTACAATCTTCTTCATTTCCTCATCAGGGGACTGGAACTCTCTGATGAGGATCAACATCACTTCCCTGGTGTAGTAGTTGGCATATTCAGCATCCATCAGGGGGATCAGATAACCAATGGCTTTCAAGAAGGCAGCCAGACCCTGCAGAAGGTTGCCCATGTTCAGAAATTCTAGCAACATTTAGAAAGACTGTCCACTACGGTTTCACTAGAAGACTCATGTAGCACTCTGGGAAATTTTCCCCAGACCCCTTACTCACCTTGCCTCTGTGTTGTCGAATACCCTTCCAGAGGGGCTTGAGCACTGAGTCGAATGACTCAATACCGTAAGGAGTGGCCGCCTCAGCCAAAGCGGCAATGGCCAGGGCACTGATTGTGCGCACTTTCTGCTGCTCGTCCACCAGCCCTGTGAGAGGAGGCCAGAGTTAAAGCGAGGTTGTAATCTCCAGTGCAACTAGAGAAGGTAACGCACATCAGCAACAATGGCTATTCATACACATTCTACCTGTCGAACACTACACAAATTTTACATAAAAGGTACAAGTAACACATCAAGCTCATTAACACGTGAAACTCAGACTTGTCTACCAAGACTGACATACCACAGGACATTACACTTAATGTCTCACTGACCATGCTCGATGATCTCCACCAAGCTACGCAGGTGAGGCAAGATGGCGCAGCCCATGAGGATGGCGATCTGCTGCACGATCTTGATGCCGGTATGGCGCGCCTGCCATGACTTCTTGCTCTTGCACACAGCCTTAAGGAAGGGCAGGAGGGACGGGATGCCCAAGGCGGAAGCCACCACTGCGAAGGCACGGGCTGTCGTGTTCCTCACGTACTCATCCATGTTGTCGATATCAGGCCTCATGGTGGAGATCATGGTGGCCAAACCTGCCGCCTGAGGAGACACAAGAGAAAATGTATTCGAAGAAAACTGCAAGCTCACACAAAGGCTAGTTTATAAAGCAGTTTTCCCCAAAACATACAAAATCAGAAGTTATTTGCACATTTCTTCAAAGATTAAACTGTCTGTGGGAAGAACTAGAGGTTTGAAAACAAATTTTAAAAATAATCTTAACATTTTTTTAAAGCTGTGACAGTCACTACAGACAAATTTTGATGTGGGTTACCATGTACTCACCTTGGCCAAGTTAGAGATGATTTCTCTGCCTTCCACTCTCGCATAGTAATCCTCATCGATAAGGAGAGGCTCAATCACCACCAGGATCTAATCAAACAAGAAGCCAATCAGAAACTGAAGCAGAATAAGCCAAAAGTATACATTAATGACTTTAATGCTACTTATGATTAGAACATTTAATCCTACTCTTTTTAAATGCTAACCCAATTTTGTTTACTGCTATCCAGGCAAAATCCTAATCAAACTCACCTTGTGAACATAGGGCCGGACCAAGTCGTCCAGCTTGTATAGGATACGGTCAATGACCTTGACCAGCAGGTGACGCTCCTGATCCTCAAGGGTGGGCGACATGAGCAAGGGCAGGATCTGGTTGAAGAGGGGCCCTGCCCCAAATTCGCGAGCCTTGTCGGTGATCTGACGAAGAGCAGCCTGAAAGGGGCCAAGGCAGCAGGGGATGTGAAATGCAAACCATGTCAATTATTGAGCAGAAGAGACACAATATAGAAAAATCGTCATGGCGATGGAGCACTTCTCACCTTTCTCATGGGAGGAGTACCATTCTTGATCTTCAGCAGAAGCTTCATGATTTTACGCTCCTTTTGTTCCTCTGGGCTTAAAGTAGACTCATCCACTTCCACCTAAACCCCACCATATGCCAATGAATCAGTGTGACAGGACCAGCGGCATTTAACCATTGGAGTCATGCAGTCAGGACCCAGGGATCAGAAATAAATATACACACACATACACACACACACACTCACCAGCAACTTGTCAAAATACTGGATGTCATCGGGCTTGAGGAAGGGCAGGTTCCCAGAAGGCTGGTCATTGACTGATTTCAGGCTGCGATCTTCAGTCTGCATGTGGAAACCAGTCATGCCTCCGATGGGGGTTGGAGTGGCAGTCAGCTTGCGGGCCGGAGTGCGGATGGGTACATATCCTGCCGGGGGCGGCAGCACCTAAGAGAGCAAGAGGCGGGTCACCCTCAAGCATCTTCCTGTATGTCACTGTCAACGCAACTCCAGAGTCCAGTCAACCTAAACCAGGACCCGTACCTTGTAACCTTCTGGGAACATAGCATCCAGCTCCTCATCAGTAAGTGGACGGTTCCTTTCATCAATCTCTCGCTCCCAGCGCCAGGCCTGCAGCTGCTCGGGGGTCATGCTCATAAGGTGCCCTGAAGAGAGACGGCCTTGTAAACTGCTGAATCCACAGCCAACTTCAAAAACACGACACCTAGTTTACAGGACAGGCTTCCACGTGGACATGAAAACAAACCGAGGTTTTGCTTACCAGGTGTGGGGGTGGCCATGTTCATCGCTGGGGTCCCGATGGGAGTCTTCCCTGGAGTCAGGAGGGGGGTGGAGGAGCCCATCTGGCTGGCGGGGGTCTCATCCCAGCGGGACTTTCTTTTGCTGGCCCCGGGGGTGGGGGTTTCCCCGACAGACTCATCGCCGCGGTCGGTGCGGGGGGTCTCAGCCCAGCCGCTGCCATGGCCAGGGGTCTCTGAATTTGAGAGGGGAGTATCACTAATCACTGCAGCTCAGCAGCCAGGCCTTGGAGGACAGCTAACAGTTTGGCCACATATATTAAGAAGTTAGCTATAAATTTAAAAAACACAGACGATTATGGGTTGAAGTATCAAGAATCAATGTATTTGATAAACAGGACAAGGCTTCAGCGTCACTTTCTGGGCCAGCCATCGCACATACCCCTCTCCGTCTTGGGAGTCTCGTCCCAGCGGTTCTTCCTCACGCTGGAGGTGGCCCCCCCGTGGCCTGGCGTGGCATGCCCGGGTGTGTCCCCACGGCCCGGCGTGGCGGCTCCGGCTGGCGTGTGGCTGGGCGTGGGCTCCCACATGCGTGTGCTGGGTGTGGCCCCGGGAGTCTCGCTGCCCCTGGGCCGGCCGGGTGTCTCGTCCCAGCGGCTGTTTGAGGGGGTGTGGCCTGGAGTCTGAACAGCAAGGAGCAGCTCAGGTCACTGACCACAATGAAATGCCTCAGGCTCTTCACACATCATGACACGCCATTCCAAAAATAAATCTACTACATTAAAAAAACTCTTACATGCATAAGTTTTCCACCTTTCTCACAATTTATTGCAGCAAACAGCTGCCTGCAACACCCTCCAAGTATTTAAGATATACGAGCACATCAACCTGCACTCTGCAAGCAGCTGAAGGTGCCAGCTCACCTCTGAAGCGGCATCAGCCTGGTCCCAGCTGGACACCTTCTTAGGCGTGGCATTGCTGGGCGTCTGGTCGGCAGTCTGGTCCCAGCGTCGCTTCCGCTTCACTGCACTGGCAGCCTGCGAGGCTGCGGAGCCGTTGACAACTTTCAGATCTCCGGATTTGGCCTTTTCTGCCAGCTGCTGGCGGATCTCTTTCTGCAAGGGGGGGGGGGGGGCACAGGCATGGAGTGAGAACGCAGCGCGGGCACCGCCACCAGCGGGCCACAGGTAGGGGCAAACGCGCTCACCTCCTCTTTGGTGAGGTGCTGCTCCCTCATGACGTCCATGTACGTCCGGGCCTGTACCTTGGGGTCTGGCGTTTTGCCTCCTGCGTGAAAAGAGCACCAACAAAAAACAAGACTGTCAGCAGCAAAGACCTCCCATCCTACACACAAGCACAACACAGCCAGCTAGCCCTGAACTTCCACCTAAATCAAATGCTTATGGGATCACGCCCTTAAACAAAACTTAGTGAGTTTTTTTTTTTTGTTTGCTTGTGTTTTTTTTTTTTTTTAAGATAACAGCCCTATGTACAACTTGAACAAAATCCTCATTTAACAACATAACTAACAGGCAGATACAAGAGAAACAGCTGAGGTTTGTAAGAGAAAAGGAGGGTAAAGCCATCACTGATGCTGGAGTCCTGGGCTGAGCTCTCCAGAATACGTACACTCTCTCTGTCAGGGTCCTTCTGCAGTCGACTTCAACCGGCAGAAAAGAAGCCTAGAAAATTCTCTTTACCATTAGTAACACTTTGGAAAAGGGTTTGAACTCACACACAAAGCATACCACCTGCTTTTACGTTACTTAGAGAAAATATCCTCATTGTACTCTAATCTTGGAAATCCCTTAAATTCTTAACTGCTGGAGTCACTCATCTAAAAATTTTGATATTTTAAGATTCTGCTAAATAAGCTTTGGTTTTTCATTTTGTGACAATACTTCTTTTTTTAAATGCTGTCCAGATAAGGGTTACCATAAAGACCAGGACTCAGAGACCCTTATTAGTAAGGGCTCCCTATGGACAGTGTCCATGTTAATTCTGGCCTTCCCTCCCCCAACCCCCCCCCCCCATAAAAAGACTCCAGAAACTGGGAATTTAACAATGAGTCAAACTAATTTCTCAAATTCCCATGTCTGACTAGCCTAACTCCATTTAAAAGCTGAAAGTGGACTGACGAGCAGGAGTACTGAGGATTGCTAAGACCCAGGTGGTTTTAGGAGCCCCGAACACGCCTTCACAACCAGCTGGCCCATCGGGGCACAGGGCCTGACATAACTGACAACGCTTGCTTCTGATTTCACCATAACCTACACAGGATGTGTTGCTGCACTCTTATGAGAATGCAGACAGGACTGGCATAGCAGTACTGCTGTAGGAGAGAAATTAAGGACAGTTAGTATGGGCCTGTGGAATCGCGGTACACAGATTCTTTTATATATATTTCCATTTTAAAATGTACTTAAAATGGAAATATATTTACACACAACTCTTGCTTGTATAACAGATGCTGGATAACTACTTGGATTTGACTACATGCAGTTTAGATAGATCTAAAAAAAAAAACTGAATAGGGTTTTCCATTAAACTTTATTCAGGTTAGAAAATTACAAGTCTAATTAAAGAGCGCAAGGGGACAAAAATTCAGTGTCCTCCAGGCTATGAGGCCAAGTATGCCAAACACTTAGCAAAATAGTTATGAAACAGACAGGCACAACTATTTTCTGAAGCGGTCTGACAAGACCTTGGTTCCAAAACCTTCGTGGGAACCGCAAGACTGTGGCTGGGGAAATGGTCTTACCTAATGTGTTTATACTGAGGATTTACAGAAGTCAGAGAGAAACAGTCTGGCAGTCTGCAGTACCGCTGAAAGGGTACAGCGGCACCTGGGCACATTTAAGCCCCCTGAATCACTCAAATGAGCTGCTCAGGACATTTCCCCTGATGCTCAGACAGACCAACAGTTGTCGGCCTATCACCATTTCCCCACGTCTTCGCCCATTAAACCAAACAGAGCCAATGGCTTTGAAAGATCCTGCAAATAAACTATGCCAGCTGACTATTTCTAAGCAAACTGGGGGTTGAAATCACTGCACTTACTGCAGTCAAATGTTCTAAGCCAAAACTGGGCCTTGTAACATCAATAGTTCATGAAACCCCAAATTCCTTTCCACTAAGAACAGGAATGCCTAGTGGGAAAATCCCTAAGCAGTGACAGTTGTAGCTGGTCACTTGAAAACTGGTTAATTCCATTACTAATTCACCCCAGGGCCTGTTTGCATGATATTAGAAACAGGCCTTCAAAAAATAATTCAAAAATAAACCTTGCAAGGATGTCAATATTCCTGGATATGACACGTTTCCCCCTGAATCACTGTTAAATAACCCCACCCTTTCCATAATGCACAAGAACAGAGTAAGCAGCCACACTCCCCTACAATGAATGCTTCTCAAAAGACTAACAGAGACGGGATTGTGTCTGAGCGTAACAGTTTAAGATTATATTTCAAGAAGGGAACACTCAAGATGCCATCACAGCAGATGCTGCACCGGCACAGCTAACCTTGTTGGGCCGCTGGCTGATTTCTGTGGAGTGTTGCAAAGAGCCAGTGCATTTCTAGCCTTCCTTATGATTACCTGGCCTAGACATGCTGCCGGAAAGCAGATTCCCACAGCCTGAGTGCCACAGAGTGCAAATCGAACAACCAAACACTTTTCATGTGCTGAAATACTTACACTTGTACCATTTTTGAAATTCAGTTACCAGGTATTAAAAGGACATGGATATGAAATGTGTCCATTAACCCTTTGAAGCACATAAAGCCCTCTGCAACCCATGTTTTGCAGGGTAAACTGCACAATACAGAAATACCCATCTGCACCCCTCAGAAAAGCAAGAATCCCAGACATGACAACGTGCTTAATAAAGATTGTTTTCTCTGCAAAAACATGTGATGTGGATTGCACATTAACAAAACACTTTGGCACTAAAATTACAGTTTCAAAAAATCCTGATACTGAAATTAATGATTTATTAATGACACTGGTACTAGGTTGACATTAAGCAGGACATTAATTTAATTTAGGGCCAAGTTCATTCCCCTGGCATGGGAAAATTATGAAAAGGGGGACTGGGAGTTGGATGGCAGCAAATCAAGGCCAATTTGTGCTGACATTCAGAGGGAACCGTTTGGGGTGCAATCGGACACATAGTGTTCAAAGGATTAAAAGCCACATAGGCTGGAAAGGTGGCATACAACCAGGGACAAAGAACCAGGGGTGTAGCGTTTCTCATGGGAGGAGGGAACGATAAGAGGAATGGAGGGCCAAAATTTACCATCGGCAAATGGGTCAAGCCGCTCAGGAGAGATGATCATCTGTCGCCGACGAGCTTTGTACTCATCTTCCCGGTCGGCAATCTTCTGAGGACGGTGCTCAGCAAACGGATCATACTGAAGGAGAAGGAACATGATCTCCATTTACCATGAAACAGGTGGGAAAATTTCAACAGGACAAAAACTGAAACCAACAAGAACAGATTAAGAAAACGAGTTCAGGTAAGCCGCTGAATATAAAGTTACTTACCTGTTCATCTGACTGTGGAATAGCGTTGAGTATAGCAACCGGAGCATGATACCCTGGTTTCTTCTGTCCCAGAAGACTAGTGGAAGAGTCTTCCTCATCATCCTGGAAGAAAGAGGGAGAGTTCAATCAAGCCCAAACTATTTTTCAAAAAAGGTATTTAGGGGAACTCAAAAGGAAAAATAACATGGGATTTGCTTACATCCTCCTGCTCATTGGCTGCAATAGAGGTGACATATCCAGCGAAGCGGCTGTCGCTCCCTCCATAGATCTCCTGATCATAGTAACCAGTGGAATCCAGACTCACACCCTGATCTCCCTCCTCCAACAGGGCAGCCTTCATCCCCTGGATCTCCAGGATCTGGGCCTCAATGTCTGCATGAAAAAAAGGTTTCAGTTCACTGAAATTACCATATAAAATGAAAATCAAAAACTATTCGACATACTGTAAAAAGGAAAAGGCAATTAGAGTGATATGAAAAGCATTCAGCTCTCTCTCTCAGGGTTACAAAAACATAAAAACCATGTTAATGAACGAATAAGTACATATACCGGACGTCTTTGTGAAACGCAAGATACAGCGCTCCGCGCATTTAGCCGTTTAAAATGCGTGTAAACTTACGATACTTGATACTTCAATAACATACCACGTAAACAAATCGACCAGCAAGATTAAGACGAGGCATAAAAATCATGGCGTATGATGGCATGTTAACAAGCGAATTACCAGATTGTAATCTACAATAACAGCATACTGCGGAATTCTCCAATTTAATAAATATTCAACTTGGGAATAATAAAACCAATACATAACCTTAAGCGGCTTTCTAAATTATGCAGCTACATCAACAAAGACGATGATACTTGGTTTCGAAAAGAACAATTTATCGTTTCTGGCAACTAAACCATGATTAGCGGAAAAAAACGTGACCAAAATCAATTTCACAACAAATAGTTAAATATTACCAACATTACCTAAACATCTTTAGTTAAGAAATCGTAACACTGCCGAAACAACAAGAAATGTTTTTAGAACGTGCGCTTGAAACATGCGACATTCGGTAAGGCCTACGCTTATGAAAATCCAACACTCGGGACGCCATTATCCTTTTCCGTCCTCGTTGCGTTTATCCTACCATCTGAAAAACCTCCATAACAAACTTGATTTTTATAACAAAAATATGAACAAATGCACTGTTTGTGCACAACGAAACTATTACAAACGATATCAGAAATATATTAACATTTTTATAATATTATTTTATCATACCTTCGTGTGTTTTGGCGATCTTCGCCATTTTCGTGCTATTGTGCGAGACTATGCCGGAAGCCCGGGTTCCTGTATTTCCGCTTTAGACTCGACACAGCGGATTTGCGCATGCGCATATGCTTGGTGACGTCTCCACTTAACGAGCGTGATACAAAGACTAGGTAATGATGAATATTCTTTACATGTGAATAGATAAGTAAAGTATTATCAGTATTAGGTAAGTTAATATTTCATGTGTGATATTGTAACACGGGGGTTTTCAAAATTTCACACCTGTGACAATGGCCAGTCGAAGTCCATGCGGATCTTTAGGCAAGTTGCACCGATAGCGCCCCCAACACCATCGCTTAGCTGTACTATGCCGACACCGAAAGATATGGCGCCCTAGGCTACCCCAAATAACAATAGAGGAAACCAGAACAAGGGACTTTATGACTCTAAGTCCTAATGAAATGCGTAACTAAGAAACTATAGTGTTTAAAATTTCTATAATATTTCCCCCACTATGTACATTTTATCAATTTATCGATTTACAAAATTAATCCTATACAGCTGATCTACGGTCTTGGACTCCAGGTTGAAAACCCTTGCAATAACATTGAAAATGACAGAATTGTATTTTACTCATAAAAGGAAGTAAAGAAAATACTTTGCGTTAGACAGTTAAAAATATGAAATAAAATGAATTAGCATATCTATTGATTATTTTATATGTAATACCCATGGACATTTAGCTGTTTTGATGATGATACACACGTACTGCCTTCAATACTAGTTACACGTTTTTACACCACCATCCCGCAACTCGTGACCCACGCAAATATGCGTGAGTCATTAGCGAAGCTCGCCGATGTTGTGGTGAATCCGCCAATGAGAAGCGGTCACATGACTGCGCGAGATCTGCGTTTTCCTGAAGTGGAACTCAGCTGCGAGAGTAGTGACACTGTTTGTAACCGAAAGTAACCGTAAGAAATTAGCAGTAAGTGATACAAAAGATGGCGAGAGGAAGCCGGAATTTAAGGAGAGCCCTGGCTCAGTGTATTACCCAGTTACCAGTTACTGCTATCCGAGAGACACCTCGGAGGAACGCTGTTAAGTAAGTGTGTTCATATCTTTCACGTAGTTGGACGTAACCCACAAAATAAAATTTCGTCGTGTCTACTCACAAACTATTGTTATTTGCTCCACACCCAGGCTTATGTGTTTGCTTTACTGAATTGTTTGAAACTTGGCGATAGTTGCATATTCTCTCACCACCTGAGATCTGCTTCACTTTTACTTAAGCCTCGCGAAATGGCAACAATGCGACTGGAGAACAGTTGTCATAAAACAATATGCAGCACAATAAATTTATCATGAAGTAGGCCAAGTAAGGTGTGAAATTATTTGATGATCGTGACTGATTTCTGCTTTTTGTATGTGTTTCATCAGCCGTACTTGTTTAACTCCTCCGTAGTATTTGATCCTTCTCTTTTTCATTAAAGAGCAATATCGAATTAAACGGGATGGCAGTGGTCCAAAACGTAGCCGCGTAGTCCTCTGAATGTTATGTATGTAACTTATTGGGACTTGCCATTGACATCATAATGTACAGGCAGTTCAGTGATTTTATTTCATGCCTAAACTTAAGAGCAATTAGAAAACGTCTAAACTGATGTAAAATTCGAAAAATTAATTTTTTGCATAGTAGTTTTGCACAACTGACGTCCCTCCAGGGACTCCCTGTTTTTCATTGGATGTGTTCCATGCCCCTTTCTTCCCCGTGATGCTGTATGGAATAGCTGGGTGGGAAGTTTTATTTTCATTTGCCTGGTCCTCTCTTGTCAGGTACAAATGATCAGGTCACATTTTTCCTCTGCCCCGGAACATTTTGTGAACACCCTCACTACACAGACAGGTTCAGTGTCCTGGGCTGCTGGTGGCTGTGAATGGGGGGTGCACCTATTTTTAGTAGCTTGTGTGGTCATGCTTTCATATGAGTCCCTTCCCACAGAAGTCCACTGTCACTTAAGAGGCAGATTTGATACTTACTGTTGTATTAATAGTTTCAGTGGCCCAGAAGCTGAGCTTGTGGAAAAACTGCTAACAGTGTTTTATTTTGCTTTGTGGGGGCTTGTAAGAAGTTAAAGAAATATATAGACAAGAAATGGCAATATGTCGTTTCATCTCTGCTTTGATTGACACATGGGCCTGACCTTGGTTAAAAGCGAAAAGTGCTATTTTTAAAATCTTCATTTTGCAGGAATGTGGTCATGAGCTGGAGTTTTAGCAGCAAGGCCAGCACGTGGGATTCGGCAAGCTTGGTGTATCACAATGTCAAGCTGATCAAACCTGGAGCATTTTATTATTTTTCTTAGAATTGATTAAGAGGAGGCTGGCAGTTAATTGGTTAGGGGAAAAACCCTGAAAATTCCATGGCACAACAGGTGTGAAATGTCCTGTGCTGATATGGCTGGTATGACTTTGAATTGGACTGAAATCTAATATTTTCCATACTTTATCCTTCTTATAGTACCTGAGTGTGTTCCATGACACAAGATTTCTCAGTTAGCTGGTTTAGCTTAAGCTAGAAGTCATGGTTGTCCAGTCGGAATGCTCCTTATCCCTACACTTCTTGGACAATCATTACCTCTAGCTTACGTTAACCAAACTAACTGAGAAATCCTGCCTCATGGAACACAACCCACAAGAGTCAGACTACTACTTACAAAACTTACAAAACTACTTACAAAAGAACATATTAATTCCCATTTAATTACAGGTGAGGAGCTTGTCCCAATTCACAGTTGTCCAAGACATTATCCATTGCTTTGAATATTGTGCTTGCTGCTGTGAATCCTTATTTTAAATATTTTTACACTTTGGCTTACAGTCTTTGGAATGCATGTATGTATTTTTTACTAACTGGCCAATGGAAAGAGCGCAGTAATGCTGACCTTCTGCACTACCTGCTCTTCCTGTACATAGGGTTTGTAATGTGTCCTTGAGGTGATGTCTTGGGACACCTGCATCCATTTTGGTTGTGAGACCTGAATGATCAGTGGCTGTCAGATGGGAAGTGACACTTCTGAAAGCTGTACTGCTTTGTCTCCTTTCCTGATTATCAGGGTCCCCTTTTTCTGTGCTATTTCCTCTGTGCTTCTTGTAGCTCTTTAGTCTGGAATGTAGCATTTGAGCAATATAATGAAGCATTTAGATGACTTTTTCTTCCGTTGTCTATTTCGTGTTACAGTAACTCATCTTTATAAAATTATCGATACAGATCCGCAGTCTGTAATAGCAGGGGCAGTTGAAATTAAAACCTCAGTGTTTAGTGCCCTCAGGGGGCAGCATGTGGCTCAGTGGGCTAAGCCTGTGTGCTTGTAATCACAAGGTCGCCAGTTCAAACCCAGCCTCAG
>JAODUD010000001.1:33464162-33475761 GCA_026784285.1 Stomatorhinus walkeri | reverse complement strand
AGGCACGGATAGACAACAGGTGGTTACAATCAGGATCCGACACGAGGTAACGAGGGGGGCGTGGCACACAGGAGGCTACGACAGGCGGATCATGACAGGGAGTCCCTGAAATTTTAATGGTTCCCTTTTCACTGACCTGCTTTGTAAGTTTCTATTCCCGTTTGTTTAATATTTCAGTTTCTGTTTCCTTTATGTTTTTTCGATTTGAGATTGCAGACTACTTGGAATTCACCAGGACAAGTCTTGAAATTATACTTCATATAATACTAAACATAGACATGGAATTAAACGCACATAAATTTAAAATCACCGTAAGCCTACTCATGGAGGCAGCAGCCTCCTGTAAATACCCACGTGCTGCCAATTCATTAGAGAAAAGTGGCTTTAAATTAAAAATTAAACTTTTGTTTATTCCTGAAGGGGTATTTTTGAGGAAGCAGAAGCATGTAAGTAAAAGACAAAAAGTGAAGTGAAGTGAAAGCATTAGAAAACCACAGACTGTGTAAATAAAGCTGACTCCTCCCTTTCATCAATTGCTTCATTTAAATCATTGGAGGAGGAAGATTCATGTGATCAGGTAAATATTTTCACCGGTTCTTTCTTCTTAGAAACCAGTTTTCCAGTTAAGTAACCAGCACCAAGTCTCAGAATATCCAAGAAATGAAATATAATATAAGAAAACATTTATGTATATGTATCACATTAATTTCAGAGAGAGTGAAAAGAAAATCATTTAGTAAGAAATTCAGCTGACAAGAGCAAACTTTTTGTTATGAAAAACACACAGGGTATTTGCTTTTGGACATTGACAGTCCTTTTTCATAAACAGCAACAATGACATTTATCTGGGAAGAAAAACAAAAATATCATTGCTCAATCTAGATTTTGTATTACGTGTAAACCAAACCAGGTTAACCACAAAGCTACCACATATGTTGTTGAAATAAACCAATGGTGAAGTGGAAATAGTTGTAGGGTAGTAGTACCACATATGTCCTGCTGTTGGGAGAATAACTAGAAAAAAATGTGAAACTGCACACAAAATATGTTTTAAGCCTAGAAACATACTGGACCTTTAAATTGCTGTGAAATAATGGTCCTAGCCATCCTTTAATGCAATCAATTAATGTTCACATCCTTACAAACGTTCACAGACACAGGAATAACTTTTCAGAAAACTGCTTATTTATTGCCTGGGTTGGAAACAATAGTGATAGAAGTTTTTTTTTCAAAAAAAAAAGGACAAAGAGAACTCAGGTGAAATATTTTACATACTGAAGGAAAATGACAACATCTGCAATGAGAAATATTTTGACAGAGACAATATAGAACCCTGTGCTCTGACCCACCAGCAGTGGCACTGAAAGCCAGACCACGCTGCCACCCCACCAAACAATCACGCTGGCATCATAGGTAACGCTGGCAAAAATCTGGGAATCGACAGAATTTCTGTGAATCACAGCTTCTGTGGGATCTCAGGATAGCGGTTTCATCACTGGTGAGATCAGCAAGTACTGGATACCACTTAATATTTGTGCTGGTTGGCTATGTATATAAACCAATAATAAAAAAATTCCAAAAAATCATTAACTGAACAGCTGGTGAGTGTTGGAAGAAAAAAAACATAGCTTTTTCTCGTCAGTTTCATGTGTCTGATAATTCAAATTAATACAAACGCCAAAACTGGAATTTATTACAACAGTAGTGTGCATAAAATAATAAATGCTAGATACAATACTGGTTTCTAGTCAACTGTAATCACAAGCTTCTTCATTTTTACAGCCTGATTACACCAGTTATCCAGTCTGAGAGATCTGTCCGTGTTATAGTGCAGCACTGGAGTTCATCAGATACCACCAAATTCACTGAGAACTACAGATATACGTTTGACGTGAAACAGAAGCAGTTTCAGGCACAATTTCACTTCACATATCAAAGTGAAATTCAAAGTGCAATTATTTCTGATTTTCACAATTAGACACCTTTACTCGAGTCCTACATTTAAAAGTAAATTAAAGTTGAAGATGTAACATATATCCTTGTGGTGTTGGTGATCCATCCCTTATCACAGAGCACGCTATGTTTTCTTATACTAGTCTTAGTACATACCGTATAAGAATTTTTCTGCATACTTTAATATATTTTAACCTAAAGTTGAAAAAATAATCCAAGATATAGTTTCCGAATCACCAATCTCCACATTTATGCTTTATAACCACAATTAAAAATTTAAATCCTGATAACTTCTAACTTCCCAGCCTCAGCCTGTCTGTGGGTCCTTGAGCAAGGCCCTTAACCCCCAGCTCCCTGGGCGCCGCTACGGGTGGCTGCCCCTTGCAGACAGCTTGCTCTACAAAGAGCAAGTTGAGGGAGGCATAAAAAGGAATTTCCCCATGAGGATAAATAAAGGATTGATTATTATTATTATTATTTACTATTTAGTTACTTGACTGATATGTAAAAAAAGCTTTCCAGCAATTTATAAAAGCGGATATTTTACTTGAGGAATTTAGGTGAAATGCGTTGTTTAAAAGCTTAGCAGTCCCAAACTTAGCCAAAGAACCTGCTGGTTTCAAGCCCCCATTTCTAATTCATTCTGTGTTTTTTTCCAGACATCTGTCTTCCTGTGGCATCCTAATGACCCGGGGCCTGCCTCTGCTGCGGGTGGCTCTGTGCCCGCCTTTGGCACCTCATACCCGCAGTCTCTTCAACTTGGCTGCATCCTTCAATAAAAGGAAGGAGTACAGTGAGCGGAGAATCATTGGGTGAGTGCTGCACACGGCCTGGTGCTGCTTGTGACCGTGGCCTGGCTGACCAGCTGATAGCACCGTGTTTCTCTCTATATTCAGGGTGTGCTGTAGTCTGGAACGGCTGAGCACATTACATAATACAGTGGTGTAAAATATATACTAGCTGAGAGATTTCAAGATTTTTTTAAGGTTATAAATGAGAAGCAGCATGTTTACTAAATTCTTTGATACTGATTACACTACATCTCTTCAAAAATTTATTAATTATTGCACACAAATAAAATTCTACAATTTAAATGTGGATTTTAAATTACTGATGGAGTAGAATGGGGCATAGATTGTAATCTTAAAGGCTGTTGGGTTCTCTGACTTTATGTAAATCAAGCAAAACCAAAGGCCTTTCACTGGGCATTCATCCATCCATCCATCCATCCATCCATTTTCTGAAAATGCTTGTTCTGTTCAGGGTTGTGGGATGTCTGGAACCTATCCCGGAAGCTACAGGCGCAAAGGAGGAAACACCCCAGTTTGGGGTGCCAGTCTGTCGCAGGGCACACTCACACACCAGTCACTCACATACGCACACCTATGGGCAATTTAGCAACTTCAATTAGCCTCAGCATGCTTTTGGACTGTGGGGGGGAAAACCCAGAGTTCCTGGAGGAAACCCCTCGACGAAACGGAATTCTGGCAGAGACTCAAACCCAGGTCCTAGAGATGTGAGGTTGCAGTGCTAACCACTGCAGCACCGCACTGCTCTCAGAAAGCATTCTTAAAGTCAAGTTAGAGTAACTCTTGCCTGACACTGTATGCTTTCAAAATATAACAGAGGCATCCTCTTGTTGTTAACAGGTACTCCATGCAAGAGATGTATGATGTTGTGGCAGGAGTAGAGGATTACCTCCACTTTGTGCCATGGTGTAAGCACTCGGACGTGATATTCCGCCGATCAGGCTTCTGCAAGGCCAAGCTGGAGGTTGGCTTCCCCCCACTTGTGGAGAGATATACCTCACTCGTCACTATGGTCCGCCCACATTTAGTCAAGGTAAGGTACTGTGATGAATAACTCTGGTTGGCTTTTATTGGACACCCATGCTTGTCTATTATCTGTGAAACTGCTCTCAAGGATTTTTGGCCTCACCCCTCTTCCCTTCCCATAGGCCTCCTGCTCAGATGGGAAACTCTTCAGCCATCTGGAGACAGTGTGGCGCTTCAGTCCAGGACTCCCAGGCTACCCACGGACTTGTACCCTAGATTTTGCTGTGAGTGTCAAATACCTTTTCTATTTGGTAGGCATGTGGTGCCATAATGTTGGGCAGGTCATTGAAGGGTCGACTTGATGAGCATCTGCTGTTCTCTACGGCTTCTGTTTAATATCACGTTTTTCTTTATGGAGGCATCAATACGGGTATTAATTGTTACTTTTAATCATGATACAAACTGTGTGTAATGACCACCCCTCCCCCTTTCCGAGTCCCACTCATACATTTTTCTTTTTTTTTTCTTGTCTTTTTTGCTCCAGATCTCCTTTGAATTCCGGTCCCTCCTACATTCTCAGTTGGCTACTGTCTTCTTCGATGAGGTTGTCAAGCAGATGGTGTCTGCCTTCGAGCGCCGGGCGTATGAACTGTATGGTGCAGAAACCTGTATCCCCCGGGAGCTGATGTTCCATGAGGTCCATCATACGTAGCCCCACCCGCCCCGGCTTGAACTTTGAGGGGAAAAAGGGCTGAATCAAAAGGCACGGAGGGTGGATGGAGATGGGGCTCCACACCCCTGAACCACCGTACTGTATTGGAGTATGGATCATTGGATTATTGAAGCTTTTACATTTTTTTTTTTTATTTTAAATTTTTTTAAATCTTGTTCTATAGAGAATCATCAGTTAGCATTCTTGGATTCCTTGAAGCAGATGATACTGTAAGGCCACCTGATTGCAATTATGGAGCCCCTGCTCTCAACCTCCTGGAACACTTTGCCCTGAAAGCCATTCCTTCAGCTGCAGGTGAAATAGCACTCCAGTACTGTGCCTTGGGTTCTGAGACCTTAAGTAGTGTGCCTAAAACATAAAAACTAACTGTTTTAAGAAATGCATGACTATGATATTCGTTTGATGGGATATTCCTGGCGAGGTTGTGTAATGTTTTTTGATGGTGCTAAAGGGCATTGTGAAAAACTAAATATCGCTTTACATTTAAACACATCACTGCAGTATAAATAAGCAAGCTAAAAGCAGGGAGATGTTTTAACATTGTGACCAATAGGAAAGATAAGGGAAAGGATGTTGATCAACAATGGTTTGGAT
This sequence comes from Stomatorhinus walkeri, assembly GCA_026784285.1. Classification (NCBI taxonomy): domain Eukaryota; kingdom Metazoa; phylum Chordata; class Actinopteri; order Osteoglossiformes; family Mormyridae; genus Stomatorhinus; species Stomatorhinus walkeri. The sequence continues at coordinate 33,470,706 of JAODUD010000001.1, read as the reverse complement.
GGTGATATGGGAATGCATGCCGTTTGTAACTGACAATGCCAGCTGAAGTAACAAATGCATTTTGGTAGCAACCTAGTTCAGTTCTTATCTTTATGAAATACCAGCTGACTCACAAGGTAATACAGGTTTCAGCCTCAAATTTTTTGCTCATTCTTCATTCCCGTGAAAAGGTTTACTGTTTTTTTTTTGTGTGCAATGTCATTTTTGCCGTTGCTCATACTCAACTTTCAGCTCATAGGGTCCAAACGATGGATGTAGGAAAAGTGTGTATGATATAAGTCTGTGGATCAACATGTCCTGTTTTGCACCCACTGCTGTGTGCTTTTTAATAGCAAATATATTTTAATATTCATGTTCTATTTGTATCATTATTTATGTAGTTTTAAAATGTGTACATATGGTTTTAAAACAGGTGAATTGTTTTTCATGCATGTCAAGGTGTTAAGTGTTTATGGGTAAAGTTGAAGACTGCATGGCTTCAAGTATTTTTATACCATTAACCATAAGTCTCTGCCTGGTGTACTGGTCTTTATATAAAGCTTTGAATATTTACATTTGGTTTCTCTAATGGTAGTATGATGTTCATCATATGGTAAAGCCCTGTTGTGGCTAATAGGCTGTATCATTTGAATCTATATGACAGTTATACAAAAAAACAACTTATTTCCAGAGGTTAGGCCCTTGATTATCATGTGCATTGCCCGTGTTTCAAAATAATTTCAGTGGCATGGCATACTTCAAAAGAACACTTGGCTTTATTAAATTAAAAAATGACAGTAATTATCACACTACATTATACAAAAAAGGTGATCACTGCTGCCCCCCCCAAAAGCAAAACCAGGAAATTAAGGGGGAAAGAATCCATTGTTAGAGGTCCTGAATAGGTTCAGAGAATGCCCACTGCATAATGGTCTGTAGGCAGATGTGGGCAAACTTAAAATCAGAATGAGGAAAACTGCCCTCGTTTCTGCTTAAGCAGGGCTGGGTTCAGAGGCCATACAGAAGAACGTCAATACGAAAAACAAACTGCTGTAGAATGGGTAGTGTCTCCTCCAACCCCATCCCTCCTGCACCAGCACCACTCATGCTAGATAAAGTATTTGGGGAAATTCTACATGTAGCGTTACACACCCTGTAACCCTAGCAGGTCCCCTGGCTGTAACATCTGGTCATGGCAGCCTGCAGCTTCACTTTGTCATTAACACTACAACCATTTGAAAACCATAATCAGTAAACCTTCCCGTTAAGTCTGTCATTAACATCTGAGTTGTCAGCAGTAGATGCCGTTTCACAACATGTAATATGTAACTGAACTAGGTTCCATCCAACCTATATTAAACCTATATGATGTGAAGAAGCATCACAAGCAACACAGATGGGAAGACAGAATGATGGTACTGGAGAATAGACTGATACAAGAGAAGCTGGACCGGAAACAATTTGCAGAGCTTCCATTTTGTACCTCTGTGGCCATTTTATAGTAAACTACAGAAATTTCATCTGAGAATTACATGGTAGAAGTGCACCTTTAATACATACGCATTTCAGAGACAACAGCGGTTTGGTATGCTAAGCAACATGTAAATGACATACAAATTGCTGCTTAAGACAGATACCAATAAAGTGAAATTCTCTGAGGAAATCCGAGTAGTTATAATTATACAATAGCTGAATGCACAGTCATTTATCATGTAAGAAGACAGGTTAAGTACTAGCATTTGTCAATGTTCTAAATCAAGGGGCGTGGCTAGATCTCCAGCATGGGTTGTGTTTCAGAACTGATGGGGTTGTTGGTTTTTGTAACTCCTCAACAAATGCATGGTCAGTGGAGGAGTGGGGGGGGTGTCCCCAGCCCCCGCCACCATTAGGAAGTCTACCAGAAGGGAGGGGGGGGCATTAAAGCATGCCCCCCATTCCCCCCATTCCTCCCATTCCCCCCATTCCTCCCATTCCCCCCATTCCTCCCTCCTTTTCCTCTTTGGGTATTTCTGTGACGACGGCCTCTGCAGTAGAGAGTAGAGATGCTACGCCAGCGGCATCCAGCAAGGCTGTCCTCACAACCTGTAGGGGAATTAAGGGAATCGCTTTAAGCAGGACGCAGCCAAAGATACCAGGGTGGTGTTTCCAACGCGCTAGTCACTGAGAGATCCCAGCATGCTGAAGTTACCTTGGTGGGGTCGATGATGCCTTTCTGCACCATGTTGACATACTCGCCCTGCATGGCATCATATCCCATCTCTGCCTCGCTCTGCAGGATCTTCTCCACCACCAGCGAACCCTCCACGCCCGCATTTTTAGCGATGGTCATCGCTGGGATGCGCAAGGCACGGCGGATGATGTCGATTCCTGCGGAGAGGGGAGCCCTGTTTTTTTGAGTATTGCCACAGGTGCCCCGTCTTTGAGCACTTAAGGACAGTCATACACTCCTCATTTAGTCCACTCCACATCATCCACATTATAGCAGTTTGCAGTCTAAACAAAGACTCACCGATTTTCTGGTCAGTATTGGTTGGCGTGATGGTATCCAGCACGGGGATGCATCGCAGAAGGGCACATCCACCCCCTGGGACAATGCCCTCCTCCACAGCTGCCCGCGTCGCATTTAATGCATCAGTCACGCGGTCCTTCTTCTCGTTGACCTCCACGTCACTGGTACCTCCGACCTGACATAGAATGGCTAACCATTATTCACAAGCCCACAACATGCCCTGCAACTAAGTCAGGTGAACAATCAAAGTCCAAAATGCCAAGATATATGAAGTTTATGCTTCTTGCCATAGAAACCATTCATCTCTCTTGAGCAGAAAATGCTGCAGAACTACATGGGTTTTAGAATTCTCTTTTTTTCCTCATTCGCCAACAGGTAGCTTCTGGTTAATACTTCTGTGATTAGACAGAAGCCACATTCCACATACTGACCTTCAGCACAGCTACGCCATCAGACAATTTGGCCAATCGCTCGTTCAGCTTCTCTTTCTCATAGTCACTGGTGGTGCTCTCCAGCTGTTCAGCAATCTCTGCTATGCGTTTTTCGATAGCACTTGAGTCACCGCGTCCCTTGAGGAGCAGTGTGTCATCCTTGGTCACCACCACCTCGCCGACCTTGCCAAAATCATGTGCCTGGATGTCTTCTACAGCTAAGCCCATTGCTTCATCACCGAACACCTACCAACAAAATATAGATGTTAATAGAGAACAGAGGTGCCATCTTTGGCCGAGTTTCATTATTTTCCGTCTCTGCCGAGTCAAGTCTGTGACATTACTGACTGCGCAAACATGAAAATCTATTCATTGGAACTTGAAGAGGTTAAAAGAACTGCTCACAGTGCCTCCGGTGGCAACAGCCATATCCCGCAGCTGGTTCTTCCTGTTGTCCCCAAATCCTGGAGCCTTTACAGCTACAACCTGCAGTCCCACCTTCAGCCTATAGACACAATGATAGCATTGAGAGCAATACCAGGAGCTCAAAAGATGCTATAATTTAAACACTGAACACTATACCGTGACAATTCTCAGATACACACTTCACATCTCATATATACACAGTAGAACCTTGGAACTCAAGTGCATCCAACTCAGACATCTAATGGGTCAATTTTTTTTACTTGTACCGTGACCGAAATCTTGGAACTCGACCGTTCCTGCTAAAAATTATATGGGTCGAGCTGCATTCAACTCTACTAAGACGGACCTTGAACAGGTCTGGGAACAAAACAAAACAGACTTTTGGTAAAACTATACAGATCAAGACATCTCTGGTGGGCTGAAACAAAGGCTATTTGTTTCTGACCTATTGGGATGCTGATGCCTATGAATTGCTCAGTCTCTCAGCCAAGTTCGATGTGTGAAAGCCGCGTTCCTGTATTTGGTATGAATTTTTTTGTGCTTTGTCTACAGTACATTTAGTGATACAGTAATCATGGCCCCTAAAAAGTTGGCTGTGACAGCAGCAAACCGAAGAGGAAAATAGTGAGGTTAACTGTAGAACTTAAAAAGGAAATTATAGCGAGATGTGAAGGTGGTGCACGTGTGTGTATGAGATTGTGATTTATTTTTAAATTTTTGCTTTTTCTTGTGTGTACTGGTTTTATATTGATTGTTAATGGTTTTTGTCATTAGATAGGTAGGTAGATCATTTTAAACAGGCAATAATTTCGGGGTCTGGAATGGATTAAAGTAATTCACGTTATTTCTTATTGGGAAATTTCACTTGGACCTCGACCAAATCACAACACAACCAGCCTTCTGGAACAAATTAAGTTTGTGTTCCAAGGTACTATTGTATCTTCATAAAAAGACAAGTATGTCCCAAAAGCACCATAAAAGACCTGTTCAGGACTAGAGTGCTGAGAGCTTCTCCATCAACATCCTCTGCCAAAATGACCAGAGGTTTGCGGTGCTGGTTGGCAATCTCGAGGGCAGGAACGATGCTCTGCACACTGGAGATTTTCTTCTCGCTCAGCAGGAGGTAGGCATCCTGGAACTCGCACTTCTGACCTGAAGTGCAGACACAGGGGTGTCAATTCAAAGGCAGGCACAATCACGGGTCATGGAGAGGAAGGCCAGGTGATCGCACAGCTGAGGGGGCAGCTGGAGGCAGGGGTGGGCACTCACCTTTGGCAGTGTTGATGAAGTAGGGGGAGATGTAGCCACGGTCAAACTTCAGGCCCTCAATGATCTCCAGCTCATCATGGAGGGTTTTGCCATCCTGTCAGACAGTCACTTTATGATAAAGCTGCACATAAACTAAATGTATTTAGTCCTAAAACAATAGAGCAAAGGTGTAATGGCAGGGAAGTGTTCTCAAAAACGATAAATCTATAACGGAAATACATCTTAGTTCAAAATCCTCAAGTTAATGTGCAAAACAGAAGAGGGACTCACCTTTACCGTGATGACCCCTTTACGTCCAACCTTTTTCATGGCGTTGGAGATGATGTTACCAATCTCACTGTCTCCATTTGCTGAAATAGTAGCCACCTAGAGAGACACAGTACATATAATAAAAACCAGTGCTCACAATAAATCCATTTTCACATTATCTTAGGGATCAACCAGATTACTAGAGATGCAGTGGTCGACTGACCAGGGATCGGAATCGGCCGATTTTCAGTGTGCTCGGCCCAGACCGGAGAGTCACTCACGTATTTCCATTACTGAACCGGTCCATTTTACACATGCGGCACACCATGCATGCACCACACAATAGCCTCACTGCCATATGCACGCTTAGAGCCATGTGCTAGCATGTCACGAGCGCTTGGTGCATCTCTACAGATAACTGGAAAATTCTCCCATTATTTTAGTGTAATTTATGTTTGGGGGAGGCAGGGGAGTTTAAATATACATGTTTTTAAATACATAACTCCAGTCAAATTTCTCATACTTGATAAGCTGCCAATATGATTATTATAATTTAAAAACAACTATCACTGGCTTTCCCATCTCTTCACAGACACTGCTGTTGTTACCTGTGCAATCTCTTCAGGAGTGGTGACTGGCTTGGACAGCTTCTTCAGTTCACTTATGACCGTGTCGACAGCCATCATGACACCGCGGCGGATCTCCACAGGGTTGGCGCCCTTGCTGATGCTATCGAAGCCCTCCTTGGCGATGGCCCGCGCCAGCACAGTGGCGGTGGTGGTGCCGTCACCGGCTTCCTCGTTGGTGTTGTTGGCCACGTCCTGCACTAGTTTAGCCCCAATGTTTTTGTATTTATCTTTAAGGTCGATGCTCTTGGCAACTGTAACCCCATCTTTGGTCACCTTGGGACTGCCCCAACTCTGCTCAATGATGACTGTTCGACCCTACAGCAAGAAGACAATGTGTAACAAGCTGAATGCACAAAAGACCCTGGATCACCACTAATATAACTATATTACCACACTTTTAACATGAAAATATTTGAGAATTGCATATTTTTGTATAGTAAGGCTACATATAAGGGAAAAAAGATCAGTATCTCATAAGTGTATATATATATATAACCTGACATCTCTTTGGTACATAGCCCGTCTCTACATATTCTTTCCTCTATGGTTGCCCGCAATTTCAGAAGCATTCAGTGAGAAGCATACAAGTAGAACCATTTTCCCCTGATAGCCCCATAACAATATTGACAATTTTGTTGTACCTTGGGACCCATGGTGACAGCAACGGCATCAGCTAGCAGGTCCACGCCTTGGAGCATGAGGGCACGGGCATCAGCTCCAAACTTGACGTCCTTGGCATAGGCCCGCGTGAGGTGGGGGGCCAGAGCCCGGCACACTGGCCGTATTTTTCTCATCACACTGGGTACGCGCAGCATTCCTAACAAAAAAGTGGTGGGGGTGTTCAGAAACGGAAATGCAAATATTCAACTTTAAACCCAGTTGTTGTTTTCAGGTCTCCCGGGTAATTAGTTTAATAATTACTGATTCTGATTACCCACAGAGGTTTCGCACCTGGCTCATGGGTGAAGGAAGGCTGGAAAATCATCAGGGCATGGATGGACCTTGAGGATTGCGAGTTGCATAGCCCTGATTTAGATATACAACTACACCCC
>JAODUD010000001.1:33413009-33423676 GCA_026784285.1 Stomatorhinus walkeri | reverse complement strand
GTTATGACAATTCCAAGGGCCCGTTAGGGGCCTAAATTCAACATAATCTGATCGGTTTGAAAATAATATGCTTTGATGCCTGTCTGGATGTATCACTTTCACTTTTAGTGCCTGCTTGCGTTGTTTGTAAGTTACATGTAGTGAATAGTCTTCCCTCATTTTCTTCTTTGTAGACTGAACGTAGATGTTTTGCTTCTTGTGTGTCTAACGGCAGTACATAAAAAGTAAAAACATTTCCTTTGGCCTTTAATATATAACATGTGACAGCTATACCACTTATCATATAAAATATACTCGCACACGCGTTGTCAGGACACAATTGTTAATGCCTAGCAATGGTAAGTTACAATGAAAGAAACACACAGCTCCCCACCATTTTCTCCAGCGAGAGAGAGCTAGCTCCAAAGCAAAAATGTTAAAAGAAACTTTATCAAGGAGTCGTCGCAGCTAGTCGTAATCAGTACGTACTTTGACAAACGCTAAATCTCACCAGAAACCCATTTTACGTAAAATCATTTTATTCACTATATTATGTAGCCATGCATAAAAGACGCGTCCCATTCGACACATGATTAGAATGGGACTCATTTCCAGTAGGATCCGACAACGGAATATAATCTAATCTACTTTAAACTACCTACTAACTGCAGTGTGACTGATGATCCTAGTTATCCTACTCTTATAACTAATACTATTTTAGTGGAAAGTTAGGTATTTTAACATAAAATTTTATCTAAATCAACAAGTACCAAAACTAGCCAATTTCACGACAAGATACGGCCATAGAAACAGAAGGTTAATTTCATTTGCTTTTGGGTGCGTACATGTGCTAAGACTGTAAAAATACAAAGACGTAATATTAAGGAACAGATACTCAAACTGGCAGAAGATGATATTTCCCGAGGTGCTTCTAAGGCACTCCGGCTGAGTACCGGCCTGTCGGCTACTTACTGTTGTTTCGTTTTCCATCATTGGCATTTACTTGATTGCGTTTCAGTCTTTGGCAAAAAGCAAAAAGAAAAACAAATGCAGTGTATTTATTAGTGAAATAAAACTGTGGGATTCTAGCAGGATTGTCGTGCCCCGCTGGGTCGCTCTCACCGCTCTAGCCGCCCGCTACAGCCCTCCCTGGCGGAGAGAGACGGAGCCGCGTAATCACGCTGCGCTACCGGAGGTCGACGACCCACTTAGCGACGAGAACTACGACGCCGCCAGAAACCACTGTTTAAATATGTTCGATTGTTATAACGCCTGTTCGCATTTTAATTTGCATTTATGTTCAATTGCTAAAACATACAGGGCTCATAATCAACATGAATCTGTGTGTCACTGTTCCCCCACATTTTCTTCCTTTTGGTTCTGGACGACGTCGTGTCGGCTGCAGTCTGACCGGCGACAGCACGCATTTGGCGGGAAGCGCCATTTTTAGGCACGCGAGCTTTTATAGAGCGATACCGGCATGGAACGTGCGCAGTTTTCATTTAGTGGAATCGGCAGGGTTGTTAACTTTGGTCAGCTAGCTGGAGAGAGGTTTTTAATTCAAGACAAGTCTGCACACGCATTTGTATGTATGTACTAGTTTTATTGCTTTGTAAATCGTCTTTGTGGGTTGCATACTACCCCAACGCTTTTGGTGTAGCTAATTTTAGGCTTATAGTGTAACAATATAGATTAGCCGTAAGATTTTTTTGCGTGAGAGTGAGAGTCTGAAAGCGGCATTGCTACGGCAGATGCGTGAGTTCGCAACCCTGTGGATGCTTAGGCAGCGAAGTAAATATACTGTCCCCCCCCCCCAGCACACGCACACGCACACACACGCAGGTCATATATTCCTGTCATTGCGAGGACGCTCCATTCATATCTACAGGGATCACCTTAATGCTATATATGATAATCATAACCCTTACCCAGCCGTAACATTAATCATAAGTAAACACACACTTACCTGCATGCACATACACGCACATATATACGACGTTCACGTTTCTGATTTATTGGTGTGGAGCCGACGTGCCCTGTTTCATTGGTTTGGGAGAATTAGCAGGTAGCGTCATGTCATCGACTTTGTTGTATTATAAAAAGTTAAATTAAACGTCCATCTTCTCTGTCTGGGGGACCCGTAACAGAATTGGTACAACCTTTAGTAAGTTAACTGATTGTTAAATTTTGTTGCTACCATTAACCTGTTAAGTGTTAAATGATGAGACGCAAAATATTAGCAGAACCACTCGGATTTAGGTTTAAATTGGTTAATAATGTAGCCGTTGTAATACTCTTGAATGAAGCATTGACTTGTAGGAAAGGGGAATTGCAGTGTGTAAATTACACACAACTGCACTTAATGTTATCACAAGCTTTTTTGTGTTACATTTTGAATTTGATTGCCATGACTGAATATGTATACAGTTAAACTATGGTGATTTTTGGTCTTTCTATGCAATACGCTGCTGAACGTATACTTGATGGTGTCACTGTGACGCACACCGAATGTGTTTGTAGACTGAGGGCACTTTAAGACCTTGTGCTGGCACGGGGAGGTGTCAATGCGTACAGCACCTGTTGCTGTCTTGCATTCGCCTGCTTCCTATCGCATCTGTTGCAGAGAGACAGGAACAGGAAGGCTGTCTTGTTATGTACTTCAGTGGAGGCTCAGACAAAACATGCTCAACAGAGTTACTTTCCAAGTCACGTTTAGCCATTTACGTATCAATTATATTTAATATACGTTATAAACCTTCTGCAATTATAGATAATCAGTTTGTTAAAAACATCACTCGACAGTAGTCTTTGAATCTCAGCACTGAACAAAAAAGCAAACGTAACCCAAATTAACAATAGTGAAACTTGTGCCAAATGTATCTGATAGCAACATTCATATCAGGTAGGAAATAGCGACCATGGATTTTTAGAGATGTCCGGAGTAAACTACATCTTGTTTCTTTTTGTACTTTAATTCCATCCAAAAATCTAAATGACAAATTCTAGGACACTGAATGCTGTATTATTTAAGAGACCATTTTAGCAATGCAGCAAAATCAGTGGTGCAGCTAAAATATCTTTGTACAGTATTTTCATGTGTAGTAGTTGGTTATTACTCTGTGATTTTTATTTGTATTGTCATGGTTCTTCATGCCTGATAGCCAATTTTATATCTTAATTTTTAACAATATGGAGCAAGTTAATTTTTGGGAACACACAATTACATACAGGGAACCATAATGCAAAGGGGAAGAGGTGCACAGCTTTGCTCAACCATGCTGTGTCATGCTGTTTCACAACAGTGTGTCATTTATTCATTGTGCCACTGATTTCCACTTACCTGAATCACCATTGGGAAGATGAGCATTAGAAAGGCAGGAATGAAGAGTGGTGTCTTGTTCTGAAAAATTCTTAAATGGGTTTTAATCAGAAGAGAGGAGTAGGTAAAGGTCCATGGTTCTGGAAGCAGGAGATATATAGAAGGAGAGAGGAACTCTCTCTCTTGGCCTTCAAAATCACAGCTTACATTCCAGAACGGTGTCAGCTAACGCTGAACTGACCCTTCCCTTTCTCCCTCACTCGCTCTTCTCCTCTCTCCCTCTTCTGTCATACATTTCATACACTGGATTTGTGTCACTGTTTCTCCAAGATTTTCTACATTTTGGTTCTGGACAACATCATGTCCCTTGCTGCATGACAGTGGTTAGCATGCCTATATTCATACATAAGATCCTTGAGTATTCACCTATTTTCTTTCATAATTTGCTACCCAAATGCAGGGAACTCAAGTAGCTACATCTTTTAAGGAAACATATATAAGATGTGGTATTTATGATATCAACAAGCTTAAACTCCTGTTATCCTAATCATATTTCTGTAGGATTGTTTTGTTAGTTGTGGACCAGCAGTGTTTTAGCAGCACTGGTTTGCATTTGACAGTGTGAATGGATGCTACCTTATTCAAAAGGATTACAGACACATTGGCAAGTGACAGAAGCAAGCCAAATCCCATAACTACCTATATTCAGTAACATCCATGTATTTATTTACTTAATACAGATTATGTAAGTGGGTACTATAAAATCACTATAATTGTTCTCCTGTCAATATTTCTGTTTTATATGTGAAGCATACATTTTGGATTTCAAACCTGTCAGTGATGTTAAATGATTCCTTTGACCGCCTATGGGGTTTTGTGGATTCATTTCCTGCCCTCAGTCCTTTGAGTGTGAGTTTGTTGGTTCTTCCTATACTTGTGTGGTTATCGTCCTACAGTCCAGAAACACTTTTCAGTTTTTTTTTCTCAGTTTGGTGTCTCCAAATTGCCTTTAAGTGTGAGTGTGTCCTGTGATTGACTGGCATCTTCTTCAGTGTGCTCTGCCTTGTGTCCCATGCATCAGATGTAATGTAGCCCTGTACTGGATAAGCAGTATGGAAAATGGATACTCAGAAAAAAAATTACTTGGTGACACTGAATGTTATATAAAAACACATAATATATGGGGATGCAGCTAATCATTTTTTCTTACAAGTATATCCTTTTATCCAGATTTAAATAAGACTGTAAAAAAAACATGAAGACTCATCATCAATTTAATGTCTGTTGTAAATGGATATCAAATTTTCTAAATTTGTTTTGTGTTGTTTGTTTAGTAACAAAAAGTGTAAGGGGGCAAGTGATGTGTGTGTGCGTGTTAGTAAAAGTATGTTTTCAGGACCGGATGCACACTGGCACAGCACTGAGACTTTTCGAGGGTCACAGAGAAAGGCAGCAGAACGATTTATACTGTATGCTCACCAGTCGGCTCTGCACAAACTTTAAACATGGCACTGACTCTACAAAATACATGACGTTCTCTTTCTCCCACCTGACTATGATAGTACAAAGCTCACTTCACAGGATAACACCAAGACCAGCATCACAGTATACAGTTTGTAGTCTATATAACGATTAATAATAAACAACATGTGAATGGGAAGCACTTTGTGCATCTTAATCACTGGCTCATCTCGTTCTTTCAGTGGTTTCTAGACACATTGTATGGGGGAAATTTTGGCTTTAAATACAAATGATGAAGATAGTCATGTGTCGTAGTAAATTAAAATGACCAACAACAGGATTTTATACAATTGCAGAATATGTAGGCCTACTCGATTTCTGAGACATGAATACTCCACTAATTAGTTGAATACTCTTTTTCTAAGTGCTTTATGACATTCCCCAAACAAACACTCATTAGTGAATATAAGAGGATTTTTATTGCAGTTGTCTGTATTTGCAAGATGCATTTTTGAGAATTCAATAAGGTACATTTCACTATTTCACTTTAAACACTGCACAATCTCCCAACCTCAAATTAGACACCTTAGGCTGCAAGCAAAATGAGCTGTTTTTATTCCTGGGGACTCCTTGTTTTTCCGTGGTAAAGTCAACTGCCGCAGCTTGGTGAAAGATATAGGACGCCAGTGCAAATGATTCACAGAGCCTGTCTACATTCAGTAACGAACGTGCAACATCACCTTTAGAAATATTTTAGAGAAATGAGCTGGGAAAGCAATTTACACTCACTTCATACTATACAGACTCAGTGAAAACGGGGCCATTCTAATCGTGTTAAAGCAAATGTTTAGTGATGTTGCAGCATTTATATAAACCCAAATGTTTTACATTGCATCAGTTGTATTTCATACTGAAAGCCGTTTTGAATTGTATTCAAAAAGATATAGGAAGTACATCGCACCTTTGCCAGCAGTCTACAGTGTTATAAAACAACTGGTCCTTTGTTTGTCCTGACGGATACACCGCCAGTTATAAATTCGTAGATAAACTATCTGGAACAATGCCTGTGCGGAATACCTTCCTCTGTTCATACTCACCTCATCCTACTTTACATTTTATAGAACTTTTGCGAAACCATTAAAACTAGCTACGTTACACAGAATGCACAGGAAATGCACCAGGACACCCTTGTAGTTGTAATAAGGCTGAACGTTGCTCTGAACCGTTCGAGAACACAATAAATATACAACACAATATGCCAAGATATATACATCAGTTAAACAATAAATACTGTGAGTAAAACCGTTTTGTATTGTTCAGTGGATATCGGTTATTTTGTTTCGACTAAACTGCAATATTGGTATTTCAAAACATTTTGGATGTCCTTACTTGAAACATTCTCCCGGCGATCAGAGTAAACACAGAACACATTTTTACTGTTGCTAAGAGCTCTCTTTTAAATAATTCAAAAAGGCGGACTTTGTCCCAATGTTCTAAGAACGTTCAATGAATTTCTAAATAAACTGTTTATCTAGACATAAGCTGTCTAAGCTCATAAGCTCTTTTGTTAGACTATGCTTAAACTGAAAAGTCTCTATTTTGGTAGCCTATTATTTTCCATCGATCTCTCTCTCCTTCATGAACATCTGGGCAGCTACTAAACGCAGTACGAGCATTGTGGCTCCGCCCTCCTTGAATTTGATTTGCCGGTTATATGTTTTGGAGAATAGGTTCTCCTGTTGATTGGTCTTTGGTAACGTCAGTCATCATTGTGGGCGTGTGCAGAAGAGGGGTTTTAGTAGGAGGATCGGGAGGAGGCGCTGCTGTCAACGTGTTCCTCATTCTTGTCAAACGCAGTTCCGTCTGCGATGCACGTTTTTAAAGAGCAGGCAACTCGCACTGGGAAATATTGGCGAAATTTGGACCAGAGCAAAGGAAAAAAACTCTTTTCGGAGAAGGCATTTGTACCTTTACAAAGGTGTTATATATCTGGTGACTTACGCATAAATAAGTAAAGTGATTTATTTTGGTACAAACCGGACAAGCCTAATAGTAATTTAAAGTTTCTGTTAGTGCCGTTTTCAGTTAAGACCGCGAAGGTGTTCACAGCTGACTCTGGAAAAATTAAAGGAATGACTTGTTGCGCTCAAATCGCATCAGTGTTGTAATTTTTAGGATTTAAGTAATATTTAAAATATAACTGTAATCTGACGTTGGAAAATCTATATAAATCTCGCAATGTTATTTGGTTTTAAGAAGATCTTTAAGTTGGAAATAACAACAATAAATGCGAATATCTGACTTTTTGCAGTTGAAGGGTTTATAGTGACTAACGAAAGACTTAAAATGGAATATCTACTACTACATGCGTAGACCGACATATTCAGACAGATACCTGTAACTGAAATGTGAAATTGTTCCTAGCTTTACTTATTACTGATGGAAACTAAAAATGAAGCTACCGCGAACTAATGGTGAATGTCTCATTAAAGCAATCAGCTAAAAGAAAGATATACATAGTTTTTAATAGCTCTGCATACGATGTCGGAGCGAGAGTGCTACGGTGACGAGTTGTGCGGGGAAGGAGTTCCTGAATTCCCCCCCGGGAGAGCGAGCAGGGCGGGCAGGCGCAGCGGAGTCACCCTGCCGATGGCGGAGCGCGCCAGTCCCGTAGCTCAGGACGCCGACACGGCTCTTATGGAGGCGGCGAAGGCGACTCCCCGTAGAAGCAGCATCATAAAGGTACGAGCTTTTGTTGTCTTTCTTAGGACTCTGGTTGGGTGTGTACCTTTGTTATACTGGAGCAATAAACGCGCTTCAGTTTATTTGGTTTTTCAGTAATTATTTTAAAATATAGCTTATTTATTACCATATACAATACTGTTCACACGCAAATAAGCAAAAATCCCAAAAGTCCCGATCTCATGTGAAAATTATTAAATGTAGTGCGTTTCATCCACGAATGCTGCCAAATGAATACCATTTTGTGATGCTTAGTATATGTCCTTCTGCGAATATTTTGCACATAGTTTACAAACATTCTTGATAACACCCCCGCAACTCGACTGTTAATAATAAATATACGGCATAGTGCTTATAAATTTGTCACTGGAAATCATAAAGTTAAATGAGGTCCAGAACATTATTCTGTGCTCTTAAACTGCTTGCAAATATACTTGATTCGAATAGTCGTGTATCCATTGCCAAATGGATGTACAATAACAATACGTGAATACTTGATATCAGAAGCGATAAAAGAGAATCATCAACATAGAAATGATTACAACAGCAATACATTTCAGTTTACTCTGATCTCCAACGGCTGTGGGGACAATAATCTTACCTTTTCTGGACACCAGAAATGCGTGATTTTGTGCCACACAACGGTGCTTAGGGTTGCTACCGTATACATTTTTAGCCAAGTAACGCAAATGTAAATCTAATGTAAAGTAGCGTATGGAAAACCTCGTAAAATTAGTATGTGCTAGTACACACATTGCTCCACACACGCCGCAAGAGGCACGCTCAATCAATGATTGACTGGCAGATTCTTTCATTTCTTTGTGAAATACCGAGATAAAGGAGACACACTGTAAAGGATGAATTGCAGCACGGGTGAGAAACTTAACCCCATGATCCGTACCATAAGACAACTGGAAACATTATATCCAGGTCATTAATTGGAAACTAATGTGACATCCAATCCTATAATAAATTTGATTTCGAATATTACAAGTTATTTTCACATCCCACAGTTATATAGCTCCTGTGTAATAGTTGTTGTAGTCAGAAGTGGGGGCTTTACTTACTGACTCGCAACTTTACTTGGACTCAAGTCACAAATTTGATGACTCATGACTTGATTCGGCAAATCTGATGGAAAGACTTGGACTCGACTTGGACTTGAGGGCAAATAACTTGAGACTTGGACCAGACTTGGACCCTATGACTCGAGACGTCTTGAGGTTATAACCTGACCAGAATACCACAGTGATAATTTTATAATTTCGGTGTATATTAATTCTCAGCTGTGTTCAAATTTATTTGGCTGAATGCAAGGTATCCTGAGAAAGTTTGTTGGAAAGATGCGTCACTCCCTGCATATACACAAATGTAAAAACTGTGAGGACAACCGTGATGGAGTGGAGACTGTATTCTCAACTTATCTCTGCCAAAAAAGGACTTAACGTACAATGTACTGTGGCAGATTTTGCTGTAAATAGTTTTAATCATTAAAGGTAAAAAAACAGACATAGGTAAGAAATCAAATTATATAACTCACAACTCGACTTGGACCTCAGTCACAAATTTGATGACTTGTTACTCAGCAGCAAAAATGATGGAAGCCTTGGACTTGATTGACACTTAAGGGCACATGACTTGAGACTTCACTCAGACTTGCATTGTTTGATTTTAGACTTGAATTGGACTCACCATGGAGTGACTTCTGTAGTACACCTATCCATATTTCCATCATTTCTTCTATACATTTTTGGATGTACGACTGTATAGTACTATGATAATGAACAGTTTTGCACTGTAATACAATTACATTTCTCTTTTGCTTTTCTCTGTAAATATTTTACATCAGAAGAAAATCTATATTTTTTACACCAAACATACACTGTTTACAGAAGGTCTTGGGATTAATTCAGTGAAGATATTGCAATTTGTATTGGTTTTATATTTAATTAGTAACACCTGCAGTAGCATTAAACACCAAACATTTGTGTTTAGTATCCATTTAGGAGCCAGTGTCTACAAATGAATTTAATAGCAAAATGGCATGAACAGAACTAAGGTAAAAAGAACTCAGTCAAAAAATTATAACACTTATAATTTTATAATGTCTGTGTGGAAGAGAAGTGCAGATGTCTTGAATGTGGCATGTCAGTTGACTTGTCATTAAACCAATAAATTAGCAAAATGTTTACAGAATTAAACAGGCGTCCGAGGATGTTCTGTGAGCACTGTAGGCATATTACTGTAGGACTGCTTTAATAACATTACTAAATGCTGTAGCAATGAGATGGGATGAATGTTTATTTTAATAAAACACATTTCTTTATATTCATTAGTGGAATTATTATGCAGTCATTTGCATTAGGAGAACACTATGCTCTAGGTAAATAACAACAATCAAATAGTAGCTGGAATCTCCCTTTATTCCAGCCTTAATACCCTGCCTGATATCTCAGTGGTCCTGCACATTACAGAGTGGGCCAGATAGGTATTTCAGTAGAAGGTGGTGGAGGATGATTAATATATGGCAAAAGGTTATGTCAATGACAGTAACGCCATTGTGTACAAGTTGTGAGCTGAGCTACGTGTTGCACGGCAATATGGAAGGAAGCTTAATTGGCATTTCCTTCATGAGCAATAATTTCGTTGTGTTCCCAGGGAACCAATCAAGAAAGTACCTGTTGTAATGAAACAGAGGAGCAGATGTTGATTTGATCTCCTTGACATTCAGATTACATGTCTTGCAGTGTCAGCCCCTGCCTTGTGCATGGTTATGGTGAATATCATGCTGTAGGCCTCATTGTTCGTGTGGGATGTGGTTGTGCATGCTTGAGTTTGAGGTCTTTCCTCTTCTCCATTTTTCACTGAGTACAGTATTTTATATTAAAAACAAAAACACAATGTTTCAGAACTGTGACCTGGGGGGTCTTCCACGAAACAGGAGTTCTTGCTTAGCTGGACTACTTGTTTGATTTAAGGTAGAGTGGGTTAAATGCTCTTCATCATCGTTCACTTACATTAAGCCCAACTACCTTAATTCTGGCAAGTTGTCCAACTAAGCAAGAAATCCTCCTTTGTGGAACACCCCCTATACAGTGATCCCTCGCTACTTCGCGGTTCACTTATCGCGGATTCACGACTTCGCGGATTTTTAAATATACAGTAG
>JAODUD010000001.1:33396734-33412909 GCA_026784285.1 Stomatorhinus walkeri | reverse complement strand
GGTTTAAAAACGTCCAAATACACGTTAAATAATTAAATAAATATGGCGTCCCTACTTCGCGGAAATTCAGTTATCGCAGTCGGCCTTGGAACCTATCTCCCGCGATAAGTGAGGGATTACTGTATTTAGATATTCTGTATATTATTATGACATCGTACATGTAGAATGTCTTCTCTTAAACAATCCACAATTGTTTTAGTTATATCTCAGGATTGTGTTGATTGTATGTGTTGTATTTGTTGAGTCTAATGCTTTTGTGTTTCCTGTTCTGCCCCTATAACTTTATTTACTTTTTTATCACATCTGTGAAGAATATTGGGTCATGTTTAGTTTCATGTTATGCTAACCCTGTGTGTTGGAGATAACTTTGAATAATTGGTAGATGTGCCTTTTCTTTTTATGGTGAGTTGTGTATATAGCAATGAGCTCAAGCTTTCTAAAAATGTAAGTGGATAACGTGGATAACATCATGTAGACTAAATCATAACTGAGTTAAATATTTGCCATTTCTTCAGAAAAAAACTTTGTAAAGCAGTGTCTGAACAGCTGCTTTTGCTTCCTGTTAGAACTGTGTTAAGTACCTAATGTGCTGTATCTACTGATGTACACATTTGTAGTGAAGCTCCTTGTGAAGTAATGCTTTATTGAATCTTATTATTATTTGAAGGGTTGCATGGTGATTCGAATCCCGCCTCCTTTCTGCTTGTGTGAAGTTTGTATGTTCTCCTTGTGTTGTCAAAGAAAAACACTGAGGCTAATTGGCAAATTTAAATCAGGGTGTATTGCGCATGTGCACTTTGATGCGCGGGTATCCCAACCTTCTGCTCTGTAACAGATATTGTTTATTATTTATTATTTGAATAATCTTACAGCTGTCTCAAATTCCTGCCCACCATGGTATTAAACCAGTTGCGTGATGGACTCTTAAGTAAGCCACCTAAGGCTCACCTTGGCTTGGCTTTTATTCCAATGGAATCCTTCCCATGCAACTCCCAAGTATCCTTCCAAACAGTCTGCTTGCAATTTATGTTAGCACAAAATGCTCTTTAAAGGGGTGTAACTGGCTGTCCTACAGAGGGCCTGAAAACCAGCTCTTCTCCTTTTCTCTGCCCTTCTCTCTCTTCTCTCAGTATTTTTCCTCAGGTTTTCTGCCCTTTTGAAATGTGATTTGTGGGGCTGTTTGGAGGCCAGTAATAATGACAAAGTGTCTGTTGGATGAATGAATGTGCTTAGACGTGTTATTCAGCAGCGGTGGGGTTGAGTATTGACACCGTTCCCTCAGTGTCCCCAGTGTCACGCTGCTGCTGGTACCACAGTGCACTGGGAACTTGCTCCAAAACTCTGATTCATCCCACAGGATGACCATCACAGGGCTGTGTGTTCCTCTTTATGTGTCTCTGTGCCACTGCATTTGTGCATTATACTGGAAGCGCACGGTACTGATTCGTTTAATTCCTAAAAGCTGCTGGATTTCCCCCCTCCGGCTCCCAGTATTTTGTATGACTGCATTTGCTGAGCGGCTGCTGCATGTGGTAGAGTGTCAGGTGTGTGGAATTGCAGTCTTTATGAATGTGTGGTAGATTGTGCACAAAGGTGTAGGCTGGGCCCATAGATCTTACCGTAGAGACCCAATTGTGTGAGCAAGTGAGTAAGTGGCCAAAGTTCTAGGTGTGGTGGGTTGTGGTAATATGGTAATCCTTCTCCTTATGTTAGCTCTGCGTCTGCATGTGCAGGTTGTGGAAGGCAGTGCGTCTTGAAGACAGGGAGGGAGGAGCTGTTTGTTCACTTCCTGTTTTGGCGCCCTCTGATTGCAGATGTTGCAATGAATGTTTAGTTTACTGCTGCCGTGTTTACTTGCGGAAATGTCAGTTGCTATTAGTCACCTGATTTAACCGTGGGCAGTCTGTTCCTGTGGAAACAAGGAGAAGAGAAAGAAAGGAATTTGAGACATTTACAGGGGGAGATCAAGCCATGTTCTAGTGAGAGCCATAGCCCACAATGCTGTGTTTATCTGCTTTGCTCTTATAAACTCGGAGCAGTTTAGCATCACACGCTATTCAGCACAAGGTAAACGTGTATGATTTGGCTGATGGTCTCGAGAGCACCAGGTAAGTTCAACAGAGGCTGGAGTGTCATCCCCTAAAGTGAAGGCACCAGTGGCCCACTTAGGACTGAGAATGGCCTCAGGAAGGTGAACCATTCGCCAGTGCAGGACCTGACTGCACGCTTTGTACTTCTTACTCTGCACTCCAGGGGGAGGCTTGCTCTGCACTCAGCAGCTCAGCCATTGCTCTCTTGCACAGTCTTTTGCTTTTCTATTCCTCCACATTTTTTTGATTATATTCACGTTAACACAACTTCCTTTCTCATTCTGCTCTCTCTGTTCCAGCCATTAATTCTCCCCCCTTCCTGCTTCGGTCCTCCTTTGATTCTTTATTTTTTTACCCTACTTTCTACTCCAAGTGTTTCTGAGAAAGAGCAGGGGGTGTCCAGAATGATTAATTTAAATATAATGTGCTCCTTTCTTCTGTGCACTCCATTGTGCGTAGATGTATGAGTTCGGGAATTTTTATGTGTTTGGCATGTTTAATCACAAAGTGTTTGCAGCCAGATAGTTGTGGGGAGCAACTCAGTTGACAGCAGAGGGAACTGGAGGTAGCAAGAGAGTACAGGCTCATCACCAGAGCGCGTCACTGCTGTCTCATGTGGGGGTGACACATAGTGGGACAGGTACCATAGGGCATATGGAAGGACTCAGTGTTTGCTCAGTGGGTCATTTCGGGAGGGGCTGGTTAGTGGGTCACATGGGATGTTCTTATATTTTTCTTCCCTGAGAAGCTGAAGTCAGCACCAGATGTCTGGGCAACCATAGGCATAGAAACTGTAAATCTGAAATACAATAAAAGCCGTGCTGTCCGTTCAGAATGCTTTCCAACATGCCTCAACGCTGTTAATGACACACACACATACACACGGCTGTTTATGCTCATTTGTTTGCATAATTTTCTGCAATAAAAATGCTACAATATATATGAAGCAGGGGAGTACACATGCATTGTAAGTAGCTGTGTTGAAGGATATGGCACTGAACATCCTATCCACCCACCCTGCATTTAGAGGTGCAAGGTGAGCACTTCACATTGTACATGTCGGCACCATTGAAGCAGGGTTCTGATGTTAAGAGTCTTTGTGGGGAGGGGGGCATTCTCTGCAGCCTTGCACTATAGGGTGGAAGCTTCCTTTGACTTGACCAGTAGCAAGCCCAGAAAATGTCCAAAAAACACCTTACAAGTTAAAGTCCCTGTCACCAGATGTGGCCAAATCACATTTCTGTTTCCTCATCTGCATTATGCCACCCCCTTGGGCACATGGGGCCCCCTCAGGTGTGAGGCTAAGGGGGGGGGGGTGGTAGTGGGACACAGCTTCTACTTTGGTGGGGAATAGAGGGAGAGAAAGGAGAAAGTTGACTGTAGCAAGCGGAATATCCTAGTTGGGTTGTTTCCCTCTGTCAGAATACATTATGGCGTGCAGACAAAAGTAACCCCAACCCCCCCCCCCAAATCCAGAGCATGACTTTGAGTGTGTAGCAGAGTGAGCTGTTCAGTGTGCCTTGGAGTCAGGGAGTGTTCTGGAAGGAGGCGCTGTGTGAATGGAGGAATCAGCCAGGAAAAGATGGAGGTGACCAGTTGAGATATGGGGCCAATTTGGTCACTGTGTTGCAGAAGCATGTAACCAAACTGTCCCTCATTTAGAACTGTAATCTGATGAAGGCTTATGTCATTTTCTCCTGCTACCCCCCCCCCCCCCCCCCTCATCTAAACACCCGGAGGCAGCCCTCTCACACACTCTGAAACTTTACCAGTCTGCGAATCAGAGAATGCAGCATATGGAACTATAACAGCAAAAACCACTGGCACCCCCCAGTGTTTGGCAGCACGTTGTAAGATAGCAGCTCCTAGCTTTAAATGAGCCATGTTCTGCCTTGTAATGTTTGCCTCCTTTTTTCTCCCACTCTCTCCATTTTACTCACTTTATCCCCACATTTTCACTGGTCCTTCTTTCTTTCTTTGTTTCTTTTTCTTTCTCTCTCTCTCTTTCTTTCATTCACCTGCATTAACCGGCATTCCCTGTGACCATCTCTGGGGCAGAGAATGGCATGGACTTCATAATACCTTGACCTTGACAAACACAATGACTGCTTGAGGTTCCTTTCCTTATATGTCTCCCTATTAGGCCTGTAACATCACACTTATCGTCTGCCATTTGGCTGCGCCGTCATCGGTTTGGAATGCACAATGAAACACATCAATACATTTTTTGACATGGGTCACAGTCAACTTTAGCTATGGCTAAAGTTGGTCTGTACTGGCAAAGCGAGAGAGTTGGAACCGCATCCAACATGCTAACTCATTGGGACAACATCATCCAAGATTGGAGCAGGCCTTGGCAAGTTAAACTCCTTGTGGCATTTAAGGTGATTTTGGCAGGAAATTAGTAACAAATTAACACAGTCTAAAAGATAATCGGTGATACGACAGGTTGGTATTGCCTTTATCAGTCCCCATACTACTGTAATGTATAGTGCTCAGGGGTGGGGGGGCGTTGAACACTTATTCTGTGTTTCCCTTCTTACTCTTTCTCTCTCCTTATGGATGGCCTTGCCTGCTACTCGTTCATGTCCTGCTCCTTAGTAATATAAACATTCAATTTAACAAAAAACATTGGTTTTACATTAAAATCAATTCTCAAAATGAAAACATTCAGATCAAAATTATCAGTATTTTAGTATAGATCCACACAAACCACTACGGATATGTAATCATACTTGACAATAGAGAACAGTAAATTTAGTTAATTCTGTTTTTCATAATTTTTCATGTTTTTTCATATTTTTATTTTAGATATTGATTTTTATTTTGTCGAATTGAGTGTCACTTTGGGTTTGTTATTCAGTCACATCAACGACTCAATGCCTTTGGTTTCTAACTGTTCCTAATTGTGTTTGCAGTTATAGTAATAAATGATTTCAAAAGAAATTTCAGTTACACTGTACTTGATGGGTGAAAAATACATAGTATAAACTTAGTTACAACTGATGTACAAATCATGAACAAATATAGATGCGATTCATTAATTAACAATTAACAAAAGATTGGTATGTAACTAAGACTAAATTAATTAATGCATAGGCAATAGCATAATTCTATATTATTTGTTCCCCATTTGATATCATGATTTCTATTTTCGCTACTGAACTGAAATCGCACCGAACTGTGAACCCAAAGCTTAAGTCGGTACCGAACCATGAATTTTGAGTTACACCCCTGCATATATTATTAGCTGGGAAGCCAAGAGATCCATGTCCATGCCTGGAAGGTTGTGGGCTTGAACCCCCTGGACGGCACAGTAGCTATGTTACTATATGAACAAGGCCAGACTGCTTCAGGGCTGCTGGATGCTCTCTACTCCGTTCTTTCCTCACTTCTGTGTGCCTTTGGAAAAGAACATCTGCTAAACAAATAAATAACTAACTGCAGTGAAAGCACAGTTGTGGATGACTAGCAAGCTGTAATGGACATCAGATGAATTGTTTAGCGTAGTACCTCCTGTAATCTGGCATACTGTAAAGCCCATCTGGCTTTGTATCTGCTTAGCAGTCTATTCATTTTTTCTGCTGCTGATTGCCCTTGCCTTATTTTTCTCTGTGAAGGGCAAGCTGCACGCAGCCCTGGGATGTAAAGACACAGGGGCAGGGGACCTTCCCACAGGTGCTCAGATGGACGTATGCAGAGGGCTTCATGCAAGCTTGCTTAGCCTGGCTGATCCTGATAACACCACAGAACACGTGGAGATGTTGCTCCTCACCCATCAGCCATAACCTTGTAACAAAGCATGCCTGCTGTCCATTTCCTCCATACTCGCCTGCCATTGACGCAATTCCCCGCTCCATGTTAAATGGAGATCTCTCCATTTTCAGTTCATTTTTTAGTTCTTCCATGCTTTAATAAAACTACAGACCATACTGATTTGTAACTGCCAAGCATACTGTGATGCAAAACAGCTTTAGATCTGTGTTTGAAATGCAAAAACAAAACCATAATTAGAGTAATTAGAGGTCGGATGGCACGAAGAACTCCGTGCTGTTCATTGGTTGGAGGCTGCGCTTCATTAGAAGCCATTCATTCTAGAAGCTCTTTCTTGCTCTCTTCCTTCTCTTCTGTTCCTGTGGTTTTTTGTTGGTCATTCTCTAGTTGGAATAACATTTTCAGCCAACAGAAAAATTTGCACAAACGTATGATTTTAATGGAAAAACTTCAGTCGAGCAGTCAAGGGATCAAGATGTGACTGTCTGGGTACCTTTGTGTACATTCATACCACCTGTCTTTCGTTGTATGCAAATTCTCCAAGTTCTGGGTCAGAAGGGTGAAATCATTTTATATATATTTAAATACATTTATATACTCAATGGCAGGAAATGCAAATGTACCAGCTGGTATGTGCTTTTCACTTACATATATATACATTTTAAATGCAAATCAAATGCATTTGCATATTTCCTACTTTTGCCCAGAAGAGACATGCACATTCAGCAGTGGTCTCTGTAAATTGTGTAGAGCAATCATCGTATGAAGTTAGTTACATTTCCCTAACCCTATTTTCCTCATTGTATATGTGTATTTTAGTATACAGCTTGAGGTTTTTCAGGGGACATGGTTTAATTTTTGCCTATTTAACCTAATTTTAAAGACTTTAATACCTATTTTGAAAACATTTTGATTTAGTCAGCATTTTTTTCTTGTTTATACAATAAGATTTCAGCCAGTTATGAACTGAAATACACTCTGTTTTGGTTTCGTAGCGTTAGCTCCAGAGCTTTCCTGGTACAATCCTGGTACAGACTCGGGTGCCGAAGCTCGAGAAGGTGAAATAAGCATCTCCCCATTTCGGTTGTACAGGCTACTTGCATATTACCGTGCTGGGTTCTGTATCTGCTTGTTTGTATCCAAAATAATTCCACACCACTGAAGTAGCTGCTTTTTTGGGAATTAATTCTTCAGCAGTACCGCTTCCGGCCTTGTTTGCCTTCACCATCACAACTTTAATAACTTTGTGCCGCACGTGAGCGTAATCCGCTGCATTATTGCTGTGACGTCTTTACGCCATGAAATTAGCATATCATGATATATTTTTTTCTCCCTGGGCAAAAAAAAAAAATACCGGTATTATTGTGAATGATATGGCCCAACTCTAAGTAGGGCTGACTGTAATTGGATTGGTCTGGGTTTGGGGCCTAATGCATGCTTTCATGGGGCCTAAAATCTGCAGTGGTTTCCCTGCCTGTCAGGCATCTGTCTCTGCTGATTGTATCTCCATTTTCACCAGTGTCTGCCATTGTGGCAAATTCTTTGCCTTTCAGCCAAGCTGGTCATCTGTGTTGTTCTGGATAATAGTGTAAGTTAAATAAATCAAAAGTAATGCACCAAAAAATGACCTTTTGCACGGAAAAGGTATCGACATAAAACTGAAGACAAACTTTAACTTCTGCAAATTCTTGTTTAACTTGTGGCACTCAAGAGTCTCCTGATGAACTTTACAGTTAGCTTGTTTAGTCATTAATATTTACATTTAAATGGTTTCTTTGAAGTACGATTTTTTGTATCCAGACAGATTTATATATGTTTTTCTTAAGTGTCTAGGATCTAGGGATTTAAGCAGGAAACAAAATGAAATTATTGGCATAATTCTGGGCTAAGAATAACACCGGTAGGGCATTAGACATAAAGTCTGTCATGCTTGTGACACCTGTCTATATTTTATACAAGGTCATTAAGGACATTCTGACCAGACTTCACTGCTGCCACAGTCTGGCGCTGGCCAATAGGGGTAACTCATTCCATCGCCTCTCCCCTTCTCCAGCTGAATGACCGTGTGATTAGAGTCCCTGCAGACAATGGCTTTCTGCAGCAGAAAGACCCTAAGATTATTATCCAGGGAAATTCCACTGGTGCTTTACCATGGAGAAGACCATACTGAAGTTGAGGTCACATGAGGAGATGTTTGATCTGAGTGCTGGTCTTATAGAGCTGGGTGACAGAATCTGCTATGTGTACCTTCTGAGAATCTGCATGGTTATCAACCCTTTGTTTATGTATTTTAAAAGACATTACCCAGGGTATCACACTAGTGTGTAATTGTGATCATCCTAGTGTGTAATTGTGAGCATCCTCTGCCCCTTGGAGGTTTCAAATTCCTGGTCTCTGTATTAAGGGAGGTTCCTCCACAACTGCAAAGTAGTGAAAAAGTAGTTTATTTATTTTTGGTTGTTTGCACGTTTGGCTATTTATACTGTCCCACACACATGCCAGGGTGCTTCAGAGGCACAGAGTGCACTTAAAACGCTTTTTACAGAGCTGGCCACCTCCCCCCGTACCACAGGTGACACTGCAACCTGCATGAGAGTGGTTGCCAATCAGTGTCAAGTGCGGTGGTATCAGCAGCGGTAAGAGCACTAATGACACAAAAACACTGTAAGCATGTACTCAGTAGCCAGCTGGGTGACAGACATTGAACAGTCCAACCCAATGGAAGCACATGTGTGTAGCCATCACCCTACCCAGGGTGTTCTCCTGCTTGGTGGCGTGTTAGAAAAAAAATTACCTAGAACTCAATCTGAATCTCAGAAGTCGACCTGTGAACGCCGACGTAAGATAACTTTGCACGCACAGGGAAATGAGTCAGCGGAAACAAAGGGAAACGCTTCAGTCTCAGTCTCGCATTCGCTGTGATAGCATCGTGCATGTTTACACAAGCTGAATACATATATTTAGACAGAAAAAATACATTTAGACAATGATAGTAACGGTAATTACTATTATATAATAAAAAACATTTCAAAATAAAGATTTCTTATTAATTAATACATTAACCATTAATGCATTTAATTATAATAATATTGTTGTGCTGAGCGGGGACGGAATTGAGACAAAGGTGCAGATGTCAGGGTATTCGGGAATATGGGGTTTAATTAGAGGTAAGGCAGGCAAAACGCAAACGGACAATACAGTGACCGGACCGGGGAAACACACTGAAACGTGGACGAAATACAGAGGACTAATGACAACAACCAGAAACAGCTGATCACATGGGGATTCCACGCAAGGTTAACAAGGGGGTGTGGCACATGGAACAAGGGCGTGTGGCACATATTTTCTTACTTTACAAATTATATATATATTGATATATATCTTTGTACAAAAATATATTTTTGAATGTAAATTAAGTACATCAAGCATTTTATGTAAATAGCATAGCTTTTCCATTAATCCTTCTCAGTTAGTAGGCATAATGAATCTGTTTAGCCATCATGCAGAGAAAATGTGGCGTCCCCAGCTCTTCATTAATTCATTAATGCCAACCTGTTCCTGGGGAATTGGAGACTCTTTGGCAGAACGTTAAGCCGATTGCTTTGATGGGCTACAGTGTGATGAGAGGGGGCTGATTAATCTGAAGAGTCACTGGCGACTGTCTGCACACATGTCCTTCCCCTCCATACATTTCTCTGTCCTCTTCCCCTGTTGAATTCTAACATAGCTGCATTGTTAGAAGCTTCCAGTGCTACAGGTATTTTCTGAGAGCACAGGTTGAGGTTTCCTGTTTCTGCTGCTGTATCTGTCAGCGCTGGTTCCTTTCCTAATCCTCTTGGTCATGTCCTTCATTATAGCAAACATCTTAAACGCTTCTATCATGCCTCACTGCAGGGTAGCCTGATTTATTCGGAGAAGCAGCCAGTGTGGTAATCTTCCCCATCTCTGTCATTCCCCCTTGCCATACACACCTCCCTTTCTTCATCTCTTCAGTCTGCCTTTCTCTCCTTCTCTCCGTTTTCACTCCCACCCACTTGCCGTCCTTTTTTCTCTATCTGTAGCCAATATATAAGATTTTTTTTTCGCAACACTGCTGTGTAGTAGGAGTGAGAAATAACACAGATATTTCACATTGACTTACTTTTTCTGTGCCCCCTGACTGATATTGTGTATTTCTGTGTCACTTTCAGGAGTGCATTGTTTCTCTCAGCTATGTTCTTTTCCTCCCTCTAATCTACTGGGCTTCTCTCTTTCTCCCTTGTGCCATTATGTATACAGAGTGGGTTCCTGGGAATGTAGAGTGTATCTCTTCATGTCCATTTCAACCCCTGCTGAGCCGCTACAGCAGAGAAGACGCTGCTGCCTGCTGATATTGCGGCGTTCTGAAAGCACTGCCCTACACAGTGGTCTGGCCCCTAAAAGCAGTGCAGTGCGACTCAGACAGAAAGAGGCTGGACACCGAGTGCTTATGGCATTCCAGCCACCTCCTGCTAGTCTTCTGTTTATGACACAGATGACCTGCATGTCTCGCAGAAGCAAGGAGACTGGTGGATTTCTCCTGTCACGCGCAGAGCGGGAAGGGGCCATAAGCTTGATAGTACTGTACCTCTTCTTCTTAGTGTTTGTCCCATGTTGGCGCAGGTTCGGCTTTTCGAAATGTTGATTGTCACTTGTTCCTGTCCAGGACATCATCAGGGGTGACTAAATAAAGTCGATTTATTTTATTTCTGTTGGCAATTACACATCGTAGAGTATTCTTATTTCTGATGGGTTGGCTTAAAATGACAGTGCTTGAGGAAAGAATCACAAGTGTGAGACTGATTTTTTATGAAAATGGAGGCCTGGTTTATGACGGAGGCCTCTCCAGGCTTCTCAGCCATGTATGTTCAGGCCAACTTCGGCATCTGTGTGACTCCGTGGTGGTAGTTATTACCATGGTAACTATTATGCAGTTCTAGCGCCACATAGATAAAAGTGTGTTTCGTGCCAGCATCACTGTGTGCTCTCATTACTGCACAGTGTGTGCCATTCGCTAACTGGGAGAGGACAGCGGGTCTAAGGAGAGGAGGTCAAATGTCGGGAGAGGAGAAGAGTTAGATGGGAGAGACTGTGGCAGAGATACTTGGCCGAGGAGTTTAAAACATCATTGATTGCCATAAAATCTTTGATTTAATCCCTTTGATTTTACCCCAGACACTGGGGTTGTCAAAAATTGATTCTCAGATACTAATCAATATAAAAAATTTGTACCTGATTAGATACTAATTTTCACCATTATTGATACCAACAGTGCAGTTTTCGCCTCATACAGCACCACTACAGCGCAGGCGCGCGTGCACGCACACACACGCACACACTCACGCAGCCCCTCCCCTCGTCTCAATAGCCGCTGAATGCAAGGAAGACTATTCCATACTCTAACTACACGCTATGTGAAGAAGTGCTTCCTCAAATTTCTTTTAAAATGTTCTCCCGCTAATTTCCACTTATGGCCACGAGTTCTAGTATTTAAACTAATATTGAAATAGCCATTTGGCTGAACAGCATCCAGACCCGTTACAATCTTATATACCTGGATCATGTCCCCCCTTAGTCTCCTTTGCTCAAGGCTAAACAGATACAGCTCAGCTAACCTCTCCTCATAAGACATTCCTCTAAGACCAGGAATCATTCTTGTAGCCCTCCGTTGCACCTTTTCTAAGGCAGCAATGTCCTTCTTAAGGTACAGTGACCAAACCTGCACACAATATGGGGTCTTACCAAGGAATTATATAAATGTAACATCGCCTCCCTTGACTTAAACTCCACACACCTAGACATGTAACCCAACATTCTATTGGCCCTTTTTATTGCTTCCCCACACTGGCGAGGGTGGGACATGGAAGCATCAATATACACACCGAGGTATTTCTCGTAATCAGCTACCTTTATTTTAGTGGAACCCATAAAATATCTGTACTTTATATTTCTGCTCCCTGCATGGATTGCCTTACATTTATCTGTGTTAAATTTCATCTGCCAAGTATCAGCCCAGTCGCTAATAAAATCCAGATCCCGTTGTAGCCTCTCTGCTGCTAGAACAGTATCTCACTTTGGTGTCGTCTTTTAACCAGTTTACTGTATGTATTAGTATGTATTAGGAATAACAGTGATCCTAAAATTGAACCCTGTGGTACCCCACTATGAACGCAGGCCCACTGTAACATAGTGCCTCTAATAAATACTCTCTGCTTCCTATCAGTTAACCAGTTTTCGATCCAAGCTGCCACAGTTCCTAAAATTCCTGCAGCTTTGAGCTTTAGCAAGAGCCGTTTGTAGGGAACAACATCAAAGGCGTTCTGAAAATCTAAGTGGATCACATTGTAGGCCTTTTTGTGATCAGTTTCACTTGTAGCTTCCTCAAAGAACTCAAGTAGATTCGTTAAACAGGATCTACCTCTCCTAAATCCATGTTGGCTATCTCTGTTATTTGCATCCAGGTAATCTACCATTTTCACTTGGATTATAGCTCCAATTATTTTTCCAGTAATGATTGGCCTATAGTTTGCTGGATTACTTCTATCCCCTTTTTTGAATATGGATGTTATATTAGCATGCTTCCAATCTGATGGTACCGCACCCGCAGATAACGATTTCTGGAATATTAAAGTTAAACGTTGGCTAATAATATCCCTCATCTCTTTTAGAACTATAGGTAAGATGCCATCAGGGCCCTGAGATTTATTTATTTTGAGCTTAGCTAGGCTTAGTACCACATCAGCCTCAGTTATACTGGTCATAGACTATGCTGTATTCATACTAATTGGTGGTGTTACTTGTGTTCTCTACTGTCAACACCCGTGAAAAATAATCATTAAACTCATTTACTAAATCAATTTCATTTTCAATTATAAGGCCCTTACTATCCTGCAAATTAGTGATTTCAGCTTTTAGAGCTCTTTTGGAGTTAAAAATGTCATACATGGTGGGGTGTTATGCACACCTGTCTAGTCCACTGACGGATCAGGAATTTATAAGTGTTTACAGTATGATTAATATAAACAAAATAAAGTAAGTGTAATTACAGATTTAGTATATTTCACTAAATGCATTGCGATAGCTAATAGTTTTACTATTTTTTGCTCTGCAAGAAGTGTATCCTATTATTATTGTGAATCTAATGTTATTTTTGAATTATTAATGCTATTGTTGTTATATGACTGATTGAAATAATACATTAATAAGGTGATATCCTCACAAATGTGATATTTAGGAATAATATTACATGCTTCCTGCTGTGAAAGTTAGACCAAACACCTCTGGGACTGTTGTAGTTTGAGCTACGGTGGTTCAAACCAACATGGTTCAAACTGCTGTGGTACTAACAAAGTACGACAGTTTTGGCAAATCAGTCACACTAAAGATGTTAGTTAGATTAACGATACATCATTGTTCAATGGTTCTGCCATCTATATAAGATGCCTCCTGGATGCTTCCCTGGGGAAGTGCTTTGGGCATGTCCAAGCAGGAGGAGAGCCGGGGGCAGACCCAGGACATGCCGGAGAGATAATATCTCTCGGCTGGCCTAGGAATGCCTTGATATCCATTTGAAGGTACTGGAGGAGGTGGCTGGGGAGAGGCAGGTCTGGGCATCTCTGTTAGACTACTGCCCCCCTGTCCTGGCTGCAGATAAGTGGCGGAAAATGGATTGATGGGTGGATGAATCCACAGTAGAGAACACAATTTCACAAGCCTTATTGTTAGATGTTTTGCTTGTTTACCTTCCTGACCTTGTTCCTGACCCTGTTCCTGATGTGAAACTAACATGAATACAAAATGTACATTTTAACAAACCTGATGCATGCTTTTAAAACAAGTTTTAAAAGAACCTGAATTTCTTATCTTGCCACGGCTTTGTTGATGTCAAATTGAGCTGCCTGGGATGTTTTTGTAGGACTTATATGAGACTCCTAGTTACTCCCCCTGGAAGAGCGAAGGTGTTTTAGGCCGTGATTTATAATCAGTACACTATGCAGTTTGTTGTGCAGATTGTATCTCACGTTACCTGATAGGCCTCTACAACAGCCTTGTAAACAAATCCATCACGGGAATTATTAATGTTGAGTATCCGTGGAAATGCACCTTTACTGGGAACTTGGTCAGGGTCAGGCAGAACTCAAAAGACTTTTGTGCCATTAAATCTGGTCAGCACCCCGTGTTGTAAAAGCTAATTTAATGTACAGGAAGTACATGATAAGTAGACTTATCCATCCATCTTCCAGCCACTTATCATTGTCAGGGAGGCCTGGAGCCTGTCCCAGACATTACAGGCCAGAAGGCACAACGTCAGCCTTGGTATGAGTTGGCTTTAACACATCTGAATACTGCGATATGTTTCCACATAAGTCCATTGTAGCAGCGAATGGAAAAACCTTTATATAAAGACTAAGGTTATGCACTTGACCAATCAGTATTGCATTAAATTATTGTCTCAAAGGGTATAGTTTAGTGCTGTGTCTTTGTAAGTGTGTGTTATACCTGCTGATATGTAATAACATTCGGTAGGCAAAAGTGTCAGAGTGATGGTCTATGTAATAATCATAATAGCAATGATAATGTTAATGATAATGATAATGATGGGGGTTAATGATACTGTTAATCATTTGCTTGGTTTGTACTGTACAGCCCCCAACCACAGGGTGCGTGCTGTCTCATTCCTGCTTCTTGAAGGCTGTCATTGATTTCCCCCACAGAGGTGTGTGATTTGCAGCGGTGACACGCTGACCGGTGTCTCGCATTTACAAGGTCTCTACTTTCATCGCTGTTATTTCCTGTTTTCCCACTGATATTTACTTGGCATTTTGGCTCTCATTTCTGGCCTTAAGGTGCACACCTGCTCAATCGGTGGTATGGTGGTTTTGTGATGGATAACTGTGATATGGATCAAGTAGCTGCTGTTGCTTAATTTGTGTGTTTTTGTGCTGTGTGGGACCATCAGGCATTTTCGTTCCCAAACATTTGTGTGACTTATTCTGGCTTATTCTGCTTTGTTGGGAGGAGAGTTAGCTGCTTAAGCATTGTAGGCCACTGCATGATTATGTATTATGACTGCATGTAATTTTTCATATATATAGTGTCTAATGGTTATGGCGTGAGCTCGGAAGTGCAGTTGCTATGTGGTGATTTTCAGATACGTGTCGTTAGCGTGTTGAGCGCATGTTCCGTGTTGTGTGCAGTGTAGTGTGAGCTGAGCTGTGCTAGGGGCTGCCTGTGTGAGACAGTCAGACTGTGGGAATGTAAACAGCATGTCTTGCTCAGATCTGTTCCCACGTTGTTCCTTCGGTATCCCTCCTCGATTCACACAGACAGACAGGGCCTCACGTCCGGGCCAGTCACCAGCTGGGGGAACAATACTCCAGAGGCTCTGCCTGTCCGCGCGTGTGCATACGCGCGCGTGCATACGTGTGTGCATGCATGTGTGTGTGTGCATGAATGTGTGCATATGTGTGTGCATGCATATGTGCGTGCGTGTGTGCATCTGTGTGCTCGAAACACATTTGAATCAGTGTATCGAATGGCTAAAGAATAAGGGCTGAGCCTCTGTAGGATGGTTGTGATATATGAGAATGGCATGTGCATGATTTCATGTCCGTGTTTTTGCGTGATCTGTTGTGTTTGGGTGTGTGTGCGGGCTTGTGTGTGGGAGCAGGTGGTGTTATCAGTGCACATCATCTCTCAAGAGTGAAGACAGAGGAGAAATTAGGGAGGTGGCTTCATGTCCTATACATTACATAAGCAGCTTATATTGTTATGTAAAGCCTTTTGCATGGTGGGAAAACAAACCACTTGCTCTCTGTATTCTTCCTATAATGCACACACACGCGCGCGCACACACCTGCATACACACCTGAGAGAGCAGTAGTAGCTGTGGTTAGCAACAAGTATATCTTATTAATTACTATAACTCTTCTGCTATCTGCTTTAATGCACCTCTGCAATCAGTTGCTTTCAAAGATGATCAAATTCAGGCAACACACACTGTCATTGAACACTCTGCAATCCCCCTGCAGTTTTGTGTTTATATTCGCTTCTCTGTCCCTTAATCATTAACGGCTGCCAGGTTCTCTTGCTTTCCTTTGTCACTCGTCTTTCCAAACTCATTGTGCCACATTGGGAACTGAGCCTTCAGCATAAGATCCTGTGTGTTTCTGCCAGATCCTACATGAAAATCACTACCAGATAAAGCGCTAACATACTTTTGCTTGCATGTTTGTCTGACTTATCTTCTAACTGTCTTTCCTAGTTAGGGTTGCTGGAGTCCATCCCAGGTAG
>JAODUD010000001.1:33352692-33363944 GCA_026784285.1 Stomatorhinus walkeri | reverse complement strand
GCCTCTTCTTCCACCAATGCTTGCTTCACTGGTGCATCAGTGAATATTTCAGACGGCCTCTTCTTCCACCAATGCTTGCTTCACTGGTGCATCAGTGAGTATTTCAGACGGCCTCTTCTTCCACCAATGCTTGCTTCACTGGTGCATCAGTGAGTATTTCAGACTGCCTCTTCTTCCACCAATGCTTGCTTCACTGGTGCATCAGTGAGTATTTCAGATGGCCTCTTCTTCCACCAATGCTTGCTTCATTGGTGTATCAGTGAGTACTTCAGACTGCCTCTTCTTCCACCAGTGCTTGCTTCACTGCTGGGATTGGTGCTGTTACAACTCTCCCCATATTACAACCATACCCTGTCTCCCCTATACATAGACGTGAAAAGTCACTTTCTCTTTGATCTTAGTACTTCTTCAGTGCACTTGCTTAACTTCTTCATTTTCTCAGTGTAAAGCTGGCACTGGTGACCTGCTGTAGAGATGGTGGTTTGGGTTCCCTATCTCTCACTGGCAGTGTGCAGCTCCCCATCTTTTCTGACCTACAGTCATTTGACTTGCTTGGGGCAGCAAGTCTCCAGGGCCTGGCAGCAGATGGAGGAGACAGCGGACTGCAGTGACCTAGGGGGCGACATGACAGCCAGTCAGCTCCTAATGCAGAGAACATCTGGCTGCCGCTTTGCATCAGAGCACGGTTTTCAGCCCTGTGCTTGTAGCAGGGATCACAAGAGATCTAAGAGGACATTAGCCACACTGTGCTGTCTTACAGTGAGGTACTCTTCCACAATAAGCTATATATACAGCGGGTAAAATAAGTATTGAACACGTCACCAATTTTCTCAGTAAATATATTTCTAAAGGCACTACTGACATGATTTTTCACCAGATGTCAGTAACAATCCATGCAACCCACACATGCAAAGAAATCAAACCTTAGATGTCCATAAATTAAGTTATGTGTAATAAAATGGAATGACACAGGGAAAAAGTATTGAACACACTTACTTAAATTTATTTAATACTTTGTACAAATGCTTTTGTTGGTAATAACAGCTTCAAGACACCTCCTGCATGGAGAAACTACTTGCAAGCATTGCTCAGGTGTGATTTTGGCCCATTCTTCCTCACAGTCTCCAAATCTTTGATGGATCCATGGGTCTCTTCTATGAACTCTAATCTTTAGTTCTTTCCATAGATTTTCAGTTGCATTCGTGTCACGTGATTGGCTGTGCCATTCTAGCAGCTTTATTGTCTTTCTTTGAAACCAACTGAGAGTTTCCTTGGCTGTGTGTTTGGGATCATTGTCCTGCTATAATGTCCACCCTCATTTCCTCTTCATCATCCTAGTAGATGGCAGCAGATTTTTATAAAAAAAAAGTCTCTGTATATTTGTCCATTCATCCTACCTTCAGTTACATGAAGTTTGCCAGCACCAGATGCTGAAAATGCTCCCACCTCCAAACTTCACTGTTGGTGTGGTGTTTCAGGGGTGAAGTGCTGTGCCATTTGACCTCCAAGCATGGTGTGTATTATGGCATCCAAAGAGTTCAATTTTGGTCTCATCTAACCAGACTATATTCTCCCAGTAGTTCACAGGCTTGTCTAAATGTTGTATTGCAAACTTTAAACAAGCTTCAACATGTTTTTTCTTCAGCAATGGAATCTTGCATGCAGGTGAGCGTGAATACAGGCCATGGCTCTTGAGTGCGTTACTTTGTTTTCTTTGAAACAATTGTGCCTGCTAATTCCAGGTCTTTCTGAAGCTCTCCACAAGAGGTCCTTGGCTCTTGGGCACCACTCCAGATTCTTTTGAGTCCTCTGTCAGAAATCTTGTGAGAAGCACCTGGCTGTGGTTGGTTTATGGTGAAATGATGTTGTTTCCACTTCCGGATTATGGCCCCAGCCGTGCTCATTGGAACATTCAGAAGTTTAGAAATCCTCCTGTAACCAATGACATCAGTATGTTTTGCAACAATAAGGATGCGAAGGTCTTGAGAGAGAGAGATCTTTGCTTTTACCCATCATGAGATGTTTCACTAGTTAGGACTGAACCAGCTGATATTAATTAGCACTGACAAGGTGCAGGATTGCTTTCTGATTACTGGTAGATTTCAGCTGGTGTCTTGGCTTTTGGTGCCTTTTTGCACCTCCATTTCTTCATGTGTTCAATACTTTTTCCCTGTGTCATTCCATTTTATTACACATAATTTATGGACATCTAAGGTTTGATCTCTTTGCATGTGTGGGTTGCATGGGTTGTTGGCATTGAATACCGACATTGGTGAAATTTTCATGTTTATGGCACCTTTACAAATATATTTACTGAGAAAAATTGTGACGTGTTCAATACTTATTTTACCCGCTGTATGTAGCGTAACACACACTGGAATACCAGCCACTGAAAACTCCCATGATCCCATGCAACTGGACCATTGTTGTCTGCTTCCATCGTCCAGAAGCAAAGTTATCCTGACACTTTACACCTTTTACAGTCTTAAAAAGTCGTGCAGAGTAGCAAAAAGGACAGGTTAAACAGCGATGATAACGACCGATTCCTCCTAGCCTAACGGTGAGCCATAACCAACCAAGACATTTTTATACCGCTCTTTAGTCATTTGTGCATGTAGCAGTCATGTTGTGCAACCCAGAAAGGAGCGTTTATCCGCGCAGGTAGCGACCGCCTCTGTGATTAGAGCTCAGCTCGGAGCTGCAGTACACAACATTAATAAAGCCCAGTTAATTTTAGTTCGCTTATACGCCGCTAAGAAGCACTTTGGATTTAATTATAGGCTTCCCAGAACAGTAATTTCTCTATGATTGACGAAAGATCACTCTTAAAAGTCTGTAAATTGCATCTTATTTTTCCCTCTTTTAACCACAACAAAAGGATGCCAACAATAGCACCGTGTGTTTCCCAGAGCAAGAAGCGACAAATTACCGCGGCCATTATCTGTAACGTATTAACATCGCATCGCGGACTCTTTGGCCATGATTGAAAAGTTTCACTGATGAAACTTCTTCCGACAAAATAAAATACTGTTGTTTTTTTACCTTTTGTATTTCACTTTTTCTCTATTTTTTCTTTCCTGAACTTTGTCAGCCACTTATTTAGTTTTTTTCTCTTATAATTCACATGCTCTTTCAACTGCATGTGCATGCTTCATGTAAAATATTCTGAGTCTCAAATATCTTTATGAACGTGCACAAATTCACTCTCCCTTATATACTCACGACTTCTTGTACCTATGACATTGTATATATTTCTCGCGCAACATTTTATTAGCCTGAGCTACAGCCTGTGAATTATTAAAGTCGATTCTTGAAAACAAAAAGCAGAATGTAACCTGCTCCTATTACCTTAACTACACTTATCCATTAAAAGCATCATATAAATTACAGTCATGAGCCTACCTAGGCAACACGCGCACACACATGTTGGCATACCTGTCTAAATGGGGGCCTTCCATTCAGTTCTACTGGAAAAACCCTAATCTCATTCACCGCGCTCTTAACCCTAACCCAACCCAGCCCTAACCTTAACCATAAGTAGCCAAACAAAATACGAGACTTTTAGCATTTTTAGTTTTTTGATTGCATTCACAGATTTTTATAAAATTGAGGTTATCCAAATGGGGACCTGAAAAATGTCACTAAAAGTAAGGAAGTTTCAGGTGATGTATGCAAACCCCCCCCCCCCACACGCTAGTATATCTCTATTCTCATGGTACTAGTTCCCTCAGGATATAAATGTTATCTTCTTTTACTATGATGAATTGTAATTGCTTCCCACACGCCAATGTATATCACTATTCTGCTTTTATAAGAAACAGACAGGCAGTTCACCCCCCAGTGATTAAAGAATACTGCGGCAATCAGACGTCACACGGCGCACCATGGTATCATAATCACTCTCATTCATCCTTCAGCTCCTCTTATTCCATCCCTTCTCCATCTCCAGTAGCCTGCTGTAGCCTTTGCCCTCCACTCGCTGTGCTTCTCCTTTCCTTTCTGTCGTTCCTCCTTTTCGCCCCTCTTCTCTGCATCCTGCCCCCGCTCTGCCACACCCCTCCCACTCCGTCACCCTGTAGTCATACTCACTTTGGCTTTTTTTTTTTAAATCTTTTTTTTGCCCTGCCTAATCTCCCCCTCCCTCCCATCTCACACCATATTCCGCTGCTAATTTGAAGGCTACAGAAATTAGCACACAATGGCCTTAGAGACATTTATTTTTTTTTCTTCCGTGTTGTTTTTCTTTCATCATCACGCCCCCCCCCCCCTTTCCCTCCCCATAAGTGAGGAAGCTGCAGCGGTGGTAACTTGTTGTTAATAGCCAGTGCTGGTTAATTGGCACCTAAAAGTGGCAAATGGGGTCCGACTGTGTGCTAAATGAACAGGTATCTCTCGATAATTACAGCAATCTACCTTCCATATCCCTCCCACACAAAGCCTCTTCAGGCCGTGGATATGGGCCTTTCGCCTCCTCCAGCCGGAAGATCCCTGCTGGAGACTCGCTGAGAAGAATACAAAATGGGTTATAAAAAGTGTCGGGAAAGAAGAAAAGGTGCAAAAAATGGCTTATTTTCTGGGCCTTCTGTGAAGAACTTGTAATAATCAGTCGCTCAGATGCATATACTTGTTGTGAGTATGCGGGGGTGTAAGACAGCGGCCAGTGATTTGTGTTCTGAATAGATGTTCTTCATTCAGCACTGAGAAGAGGGGTTTGGTGCACTTTGTGACTTGGCTGCATGAAAGGGAAAAGGGAAGAATTCCACATTCTGCGCGTGATGAATTGTTTCCACGCTGCCTCTCCGAAGGCTTGCCTTTTGTCTGTCTGCTGGCCCCAGTCTACTTTTGTGTAAAGACTGCCACATTTTTATATGAGTGAATGTGGGACCTAATGACAAACATGCTGAGAAACAGGCCTTGGTAGGGATTGCCTGATTGGCCAGGTTCTCGATCTCATTTGGTTCAAAGTTCAGGAGAGGGTGAATGTGATTATGAATAATAAGTACAGCTCAGTGTTTTCAAGGGACCTCCTGTCCACAGTGGCCCTTTTTGCACAAACAGCATATGGCCCCAGCCCCCCGATGGCTTTCCACACATCAGTTTATTCCATTTTAACATAGAATGAATCACCATGCCGCCCTACACTAAATGAACCCCCGCTGCAGGATTTTCTGACATTGAATACTCATCTGTTCCTAAAAGTAGTCAACTAAATATTTTAAGACTGTGACAAAGGTGCCCTTCTTTACTGCCTGCCCCGCTCTATTTGGCCCAGCCTGATTGCCTTCCTAACATTCCTGCTTCCTTTCCTGCTCCATCTGACCTGTATAGCCCTTCTTCCTTCCATCTCTCCATATGCTGGGCTTGTCTGTCCTGGGGCAACACGTTAATGCGTCGTCCTTCTCCTGTGCCCACGCTGATCTCGCCTGACAATCTCTGTGCACACTGCATCTGCGTCCATTTAATAGCCCTCTCGTATGAGTGATTGTGAAGCACTGACCTGGCTTCCGACTTGAAACGATATTCCATAGCAATGTGCATATGAGCAGGACTGGTACAGCTACATGCTGTGGGGCCCGAATGCGGAGCACTAGATATGCTCCTTTACCACGGAATAATCAGAAATGATGAAAGAATAATTCATTGTCCAGGGACACAAAACATTTCTTATACGCCACCGATAATAATGCTATAATCAATTATAAAAAACACACTCCCACTGAGAAATTCAGTATGGCACAAACATTTAAGGAAAAAATGTAGCCGTTTGCTTTCACAAATCCATAATGCGCTTAAATGTCCTTAGATTTAACGAATGCTGTAATACTTTGCCTTGATAAAAGGCACTATAAGCCACACTATCTGGGAGAAAAACAGAAATGAAGCATGGAAAAAAAATGTAGGAAAGAAAGAAAAAAAGAATGAAAGCAAAGAACAGAGACTGCCATTGGAATCTCTGGAGTTTTGAGCAGATTTAATGTATGTAAACATATTATCCTATTTGTTTAAATGAGTGCCAATTCTTGAATAATGTGCCAGCCACACGAGTACAACCTGGCCGACCAGGGGCACTAGTCAAGGGGCAGGGGTCTCCCAGGGGTCAGGACCAGATGCCCTCTACAGTTTGCAAAGAGGCCTCAGGGGGGCGTCAGGCATCCCGTGGAGGAGGAAGCAATCACAGTGTCCCCCTGTCTATGGGGACCAGCTGGGAGGGTGTCTGTTCTATATGAGTCAACTGTGACACAGCAAGGCAGCCCACTAATTCATTAAACTGGGTCCTAATACAAACAGTGATTCATTTCAGCTCCTGACAGTACGGCATCTGGACTATGTGAAGGCCTGAATATAACTCCCAAACATCTCTGTGTGCATGTATGACTATTTTTATGGCGGTCGAGCAATTCCCCATTCCCATCCCGAAAGCCAACAATCAAATGCTTTGGAGGTTTTCATTCCAACAGCAAGCATGATCCTGGTTTTGCATATAACCAATACATTGATATACAGTTTGGAAAATGAGTGGATAGATCTAGTATTACTGTTTACAGAACATTAAAACGACTTGTACTGCGTAAGCCTTAGTTTAGTGTTTGTATGAGAATTTCCTAAATACTATGTGAAACTGCACCTTGGCAAGGTGTTACCACAACCAGGATCCTGTCAGTGGAATAATTAGAACAGAATAGAGTTCATTCTGAGATATTTTGCATGTATGGTTCAATACTTCAGCAAAAGGTTAGAACGGTGCATGAGAGTCTGTCCTATTAGTTTGTATTATACAGTTTTATGCAGTTCTCTGGATTTACTAGGGTGGAGTGCTTACGTCAATCACCATCAGCTTAAAGGTCCATGTTCTTAACCACGGTGCCACCTGCTGGGCAAAGAAATTGGAAGCAGACTACCACAAGATTAACTAATGGAATTTTTTACATATTATTTGTTCACACTCCTGAGCTAG
The DNA here is from genome assembly GCA_026784285.1 of Stomatorhinus walkeri. Lineage (NCBI taxonomy): Eukaryota > Metazoa > Chordata > Actinopteri > Osteoglossiformes > Mormyridae > Stomatorhinus > Stomatorhinus walkeri. The sequence goes on along the minus strand of JAODUD010000001.1, from coordinate 33,356,989 downwards.
TTGTATAGGGAACAGCAAGCTCTTTAAGTACTACGATACAAAATAATAGAATACCACTGAGGCATTACACCCAGTGATCGCAGTGGGTATGTGATTAGCTTTGTCTGGGTCACTAGCTGGAAATACAGTCCTGTTTATGTCATTTACATCATGTGGTGATTTATTGCAGTTAAATGGGTGGGTATTTGATGGTGGTAAAGTACCCTGATGGTATCTATTATCAAAGCAAAGTTATATTCGAAGTTGTCTAAAAGTTTCATGGCAACTCATCCACAGCGTGGTTACTGTTCGCGGAAAGCCTGCTACATATCAGTTGCGGGAAGAATTTAATTAGCCTTTTCGTTTGGTGGATGTTGACTCCGCTACTCTAGTAGGGCTATTGTAATCCTGGGATATTACCACTGTCTATTTCAGATCATGGTAGCAGTGATTGCAGGGTACTTAAATTCCTAAACACTGCACAGTCTCTGCTCATGTCATTCCACGTCTGTTAAAGAGGTTTTCCTCTGCGCCACCGAGACGTGACCATCAAAACGTGTGACGCTCATGGAGGCTGTGTGTCATTATGGTCCTGGGCTGCTGGCCCGGGGGGATCCAGTGCTTGCCTGAGGGGATAAGGGAGGACCCTGGTTATAAAGTGTGCGTGCTGAACTTAGTTAAATCAGGGCACAACAACGCATTAATCATCAGTCGTTTTTAGAATGTTAGCAATCAATTTTGAAGAACGTTGATTAAAAACTGTTATATACAATATATATATATACCCATGTTATTATTAAATTATAGTTATATGTCAAACAGACACACCGGACTCACATTTGTAGTATTAGATTTCCACAAATATACATGGAGCACTGGTCAACGAACACACATGAAGGCACGCGGGCGCGCGCACACACGCACACATCCGCACTCCGCCGCTTACGCAGACAGCAGGAGTTCGTAGTCCCTGCTGTGCTGGATTGCACAGGCTGATTTTCTCCACATGAGTCCTTTTCTTTTCTCCTCATCAGCCCTCATATCATCCACGCTCTCCTTCGTAGCCCCAAGAAAGTGATAAGAGACTTAAACACAGGGACAGTCGAATGGAAATAGACGGGTAGGTGGACACCGGGAGACTGAGTGACACGGAAAAGTGCTAAGCCGTGGTTTAATTATAGAGTCCTGGACGATTTGAGACACTTTCCTTGTCTGGCGTTTTCTCGGTTGTGCACGTATCATATGTTGACTACAGAGTTGGTAGCCTTTGAAAAAAAAGTGCTACTGATATAAAATGTCAGACACAGGTTGAAAAACTGTTCATAGTACCGCAAGGTTGCTTACTATTGGAAGCGCTCAACCGGCAGTGGGCTTTCTCCGTAAGGAATACACTGCCGCCTCTGAGAGGCCGCCGACCGTGACCGTAGCGCGTCGTCCGTGATAAAGTGAATTTAGATCTCCCGCCCTAGAAGTACTCGTACCCTCTGCACTGACGGCACAGAACAGACACGCGATGGGGGGCGCCTGCTTGTCACTTTCACTTTGTCTGGGGGCACCGCAAACTGTCCCAACATCGGTGTCAAGAACGCTGATACGTTAGCACGGAAAAAGTAGTGTAAGTGAAGTGGCGACAAGAATACCAAGATTTAAAAATGAGCGAAGATAGTTAATACACCGTTAAACGATTATTTAAAAAATCGCGATTAATCGCATGCAAAGCATGTCTCATAACCATAGTTTGTGTATTTACTATAGCAATTAAATTCTGTTAACAGTCTTTGTTCATGCAAGTTCGAATTAGGGTATCAAAATCAGTACAGTTAGCATTATTGTGTTATGAGTTAAAAAACACATTTTTATAAGGTATATTATATAATCAAGATATTTATTTAGTTGTTTGATTAATATAAAAATGTTACACATTATATTATTTATTGTGTTATTACCAAAAGTCAAAAATTAGAAGGACATTAACTTGGTCAGAGGCCTTCTGGGCTAGTCAGAGCTCTCGATCCCTACTATTGTCTACAATGCTGCCATTATCAACCTGGAGCATGGGTGGGTAGTAATAATAAAAGTTTTTGACTTGGGTGGGTGGGTGGTTGGGGGACTTAAAACTTTATTAAAAAAGGTTAGTTTAGCTCTTTTTTAGTGAAGGTCCCTGTGCTTCATTCTGAATAAACTTGTGCATTAAAGCACCTCGGTAAACAATATTGAACAATGAACAATCTTTATTTGGCCATTTATTTTAAATAAGGCTGCAGTTGTCTGGGGTTTAGGATTTGCCGGCATTGATGCTTGCCTGGAGTGCCATGGGATTGGACTGGCCTTGCTCACTGACAAACACAGATACCGTCATGCAAATTGTCTGTTGCCGCCTTGGCAGAATCACAGACGTCTCAACATAATAGCAGAAAGACAGACAAATAAACCTATTGACAGGACTGGAAGATGATGGATAATGCCTATTTTGTGGTTGCACTCAAGTAAAAAAAAAATCTGAGATCTATTTATACACATGGGCTTACATATGTGTGATAGTGTCAGGATGAAGTAAAGCAGATCCAGGGTTTTATCCAAGAACCCCGAGTGCGATTGGACACACATGTCTGTCTGTCTTTGGGGCTGAATATGTGCTGTAACTGTGCCTCTGTTGTATACATACGTCTGTGTATATATGATCAGAGAGCTAGGTGTGCCAAAGAGCAGATGCATGCGCTTGTTGTGTTTAGAAACTGTTTAGAAACCTCGTGCTCTGCAGCCAGCACGGGCAGGAGTGTGGGGCGGCCGAGCTGAAAAGCCCAGCGCGCTCCTTGCCAGGCAAGCTGACACATCTGGCTGCGGAGCGCGAGGGTGGCACACCCAGAGTGGGACCCAATCAAGAAAAGCGGCAGGGACACACGATGGCAGGCCGGCCCCCAGCCCCCAGGGCTCCATTGAGCGCTGCCATCTGCCAGCTTGCATACTGTTCCTACATGTACCGCCATGGTGGCAATGTCTGGACTTTCTTTCTGGAGCTGTCAGAAATGGCACATGGAGGAACTCAGGGTGCACCGCAATAATGGTGCGGACGTTCAATTTAGGTAATAAGATCCAGGGATTGTCAGCGACATGCTGCTTGTGATTCAGCACTGATGATTGCATAATGTGGTCCTTAAAGATGGCTGCCCTTACTACGAGATAGGTAAGATCACCCATGTGATGATGCAGTAATTACAGGAATACTTCCTCTGCTTTGAATGCTTTCATTTTTAATTGCTGATGTTTTACAGCTTTCCCTTGTATGTATGTGTCCTCAGAAATATATAGAACTGTCTATTCATCACAAAAAATGGTTAATTGAAGAAGTGCCTTGTAGCAAGTTGAAAGGTCCTGCTTTAATAAACCCAGGCAGCTGTGCAATTACAGATTACTAACACCAGGTGTCATCCAAGCCCACTCTCTAATAAATGGGTCATTGGCGCTACAGTATTCAAATAAACTACTAAGGGATTGTCAGCAAACTGTGGGAAAGCGGCCCAGTCTGACACGCTAAGGTACAGGTGCAGGTCTAATCAGAGGCACCAAAAAACCGGACAGAAGAGAAGACATGGTCAGCCAGACAGTCACAGGAGACGAGCGTTTTCTCTGTGGCTTACTGTTAAACATTGGTTAGAGAGGCCCCTGTAATTTCTTTTTAAAACTATAATTTTTCCCCTTCAAAATGTGGCAGTTTTTTATGGATCAGACATTCCTTTGGAGAGAAAAAAACAACACATGAAGTACAATACCGGCAATTAATGGTTTCAGCCAAGAATCCCAGGGAATGTGTGTTTAAAGGAAACACTCGGCTTCTCAGCAGCCGCTCTCCTCCGGCCTCCCAGACTTATTCTGTCCTGCTGTCTCCCCCTGCTGCCCCCACTCATAGTCCAGTCCTTCATCTCCAAGTGGTTTCCCAAAGTACGGTCACATGGACGGGGATGTAGGCGAACGTGCCTGTGAAGGGAAGCTATTCTCTCATTTGTGTAAAATTCATTTATGCACGGTAAAATATTTTGGCCTGCAAGTCTTTAAAATACTGATTTTGTTTTAAGATTCTGTTTGTCCACAAGACAAATGTCCAAAGGGTCCACTTGCTCCTGAGTTATAGCTGTGATACGTATATAAATAGCTAGGATAAATATATATGTTTGGCCCGTCCCCTCACGACCGCAGTGCGCACAGGTCCCGCTTTATTCCGCAGCTTTGTGATGCTGGCCTGCACGTCATGCCAGTCTTCATATCTATACATTAGATGGGAGATGAAAGCTGAACCCACAGCCAGCCGCTCCGCCCCCCA